>OX453090.1:45288655-45725089 GCA_949708635.1 Hirtodrosophila cameraria
CTATTTGTTTATTTAATATACATCCGAATACTGTGGATTCATAAGTGTACAAATTTTATTGAACATCAAACTAATTTAGTCAAAACTTTGCAAATGTGAATTTTCCTTACATTTTTGTTTGTTTCTGCTAACCAAGTGAATTGAAATAGGACAAATCAATTCCTTATCAAAGCATTGCATTATCTTGTCAGAAGTAAGTAAATGCACATCGATAAAATCAAAATGAGGTCAAAGGTAACGCCCGGTAAGGGTCTGAATTTTAAATATCTTAAGCAATATTGTCTTTCAGACATGTAGTAATAGCAATAGTTAATCTACCATGAAGCTCTAGACTAGTTGCCCTCTCAGCCAGTCAAAATCAACGCGAATTTTACAAGCACTATGGGAGCACTAAGGATGCAATAAACCCACCCCCGCTTCAACTCACTCCCTTTTGAAAAGTTCAGGGCAAACGCCATACTTTGGTGTATCCTGTTTATATGACTAGCTTTAGAGGCGTGGGGAGGAAGCGGTCTGCGGGTGGCGGGCGCGTCAAGTGCATTGGAATGTGTGGCAGCTGCAATTGTGCGGCAATAAATTATTGTGCAACACGCAGACGGCGGCCTCACTGACTCCAACTGTGGCTATCACTCCGACTCTGCGACTCCGACTGCGACTGCGACTGCAACTGTGACTCGTGAGTGAGTGGCAGTCACAGGTTTGGAGTAGGAGTTGAAATTGGAGTCCAGAGAGCATGGCGCATGGTAATGAATGCTAGGAAAAATTTTTAAAAAATTTTTAACTTACAAATTACGACAGCGCTGACAATTTGCCATAAAAATAAAATAAGAGAGAACAAAAAAAAATAGAAATGTGAAAGTTGCCCTCTGCCGAGTTTTCTGAATCGCATGCAGAATCCGAAATTGCAGAGAATCCTTGACAGGAGTTGTGGAATCATGGTAGTCCTTTGCTGACTGTTGGCTTTTGCTTTTGTTACACCCATTTGATGTACCTTCAATTTGCATGTGTGTGTTTGTGTGTGTGCGAGTATGCGTGTGTCTGCTGGCAGTGCAATATTTTACTTTGCCAAATGTGTGGTGGGGTTGTTAAGGGGTTGGGGTTGTGTTTGGGCTTGGGCTTGAGAGTTGGGGTATAGCTCATTTGTCAAATGTCACGACTTGATGATGCAATTGTTGTTGTTTGTGCTGCATTGTCGTCATTTAGTTTCGTCAGCAAATTTATGGCCTTGTTGCACCAGTTATTTATTCGCATTTATTTTAAGTATACAAGTATATATGGTATATTTGTAAGCATCCCATTTATGGCTTATTTACGCCATCCTTAAAACACAAACTCTGTCAACTGTCACTCAAAACTGAGACTGACAGTACCTTTCTACCTGATGGGAAACCTTAAGGTAACTTAAGTAAACATATCTTATTTCAAACAAGGGTTAGTTGGCAAAGAATAACACTTAAAGATGTGCACAGCCACACGACACACACACACACACACACACACACACACACACACACACACACACACACACACACACACACACACACACACACACACACACACACACACACACACACACACACACACACACACACACACACACACGCACACACACACACACACACACACACACACACACACACACACACACACACACACACACACACACACACACACACACACACACACACACACACACACACACACACACACACACACACACACACACACACACACACACACACACACACACACACACACACACACACACACACACACACACACACACACACACACACACACACACACACACACACACACACACACACACACACACACACCCACACACAACCAGGGGCAAACATCAAACAACCCTCTGTGCAATGTCAACCAGTGCGGGGCGAGGGTTGGGGCACAGAACCTCCCCTCGCTCACTACCAATACAATTTATGCGTTTTTAAAGACTTTTGGTTCAGAGTCGTTGCGCTGTTTTTATTTTTTCTACTTCCATGTAGATTTATTTATGCCCTACAATAGAGTTGTATGATTGTGTCTTGAGAGCTGCAACGCATGCAGGGAGCATCCTTGTAAAAAACTCTGTATACTAAGTATTTTAAAGAAAGCTTTGGTACAGAAAATATAACTATTAAAGTAACGTTAAAGGTAAAGTCGATTCGCTATATTATTCTGAAACGTTTAAAATATAAATCAGATACAAATTATATATTTTAAAATGAAAAAACAAGTAAGAACGTTGCAGTCGGGCTCACCCGACTGCGATATACTCTGTTTTCTGTACGTAAAATTTTTTTCCTCCAATCTATCGAAGAGTTCAAATGGAGTCATACTGCAAAATTTGGGGTTTCTAGCTATAAGGGTGTAGGAGATACAGGTTTAGCTCATTTGCGGGGGTGGTAGTGGGCGTGGCATATTTTTTTTTGGCAGGTCGGTAAAGGGTATGGTCACTAGTCTTTATGTCAAATTTGGTTACTCTAGCTGTAAAACTGTGGAAGATATAGGTTTTTGCTGTTTGGTGGGAAGGGGTGGGGGTGGGGGGGAGATCTTGACACTTTGTCTGCCTATGGTATATACCAACATGTATACCAAGTTTGGTTGCTCTAGCTTCAAAACTGTGGAAAAAACCTGCGTTCATACAGACAGACGGACAGACAGACGGACAGACGGACATTTCACAAACCCAATATACTCTTTTTTTCCATTTTGGAAAACAGAGTATAAAAAGTCTTCTGAATACTAATTAAACATAATTGTCGTTAAAAATAAAGCTTGGAAATCAATGACGGTTGGACAAAATTATGGCAGTAGAAAATTGGTCTTGGAATCTTGACAAGTAAAATATATAATAATAATAACTTAACATTTTTTTATTATCAAAATAAAAATGCAAAATCAATCTAGGTGACAAATGATGACTAAAAGACCATTCTGCATGGAAAGCAGGGAAAGTTAGAAAAGTAATTTTTCATATGGCTGGAAACTTTACTAGCTATGTGAGTTGAGAGTGTAAGAAGATTACCTTTTTACTCCATGTTCCCATTAAAAATGGGAAAAAGGCAGTTATAAAGTACTGCAAATGTGTGTAACAGGTAGAAGGAGGCATATCCGACTATATAAACTATATATATTCTTAATCAGCATCAACAGCCGAGACGAAGTAGCCATGTCCGTCTGTCTGTCCTTATGAACACACAGATCTCGGAGACTATAAGAGCTAGAGACACCAAACTTGGCATGCAGGTTCCTGTATACCATACGCAGATCAAGTTTATTTCAAAATTCGGATGGATCCCCCAGCACCCCGCTTTGGTTTATTGGTACACATATACGTGTAATCAATGTTGATCAGTTGCGTAAATTTTATTAAGATCGGATAACAAACACCAAAGTTATGGAAGAATCTATTACCCCCGTCTCAGCAGGCAAAAACAACAGTTTGACATGCACTGGAGCTATTTGAAATGCAAGTTGGGAGCAGGGAGTCTCGTAGTCGGGCACACTCGACTAGAGCATTCTTACTTGTTTTCGACAACTGTTTGTTCAAAGTTAGAAGAAAATTGAACTGCAGGCTTGCTGACTTGATATCTTCATATATTGCAAAATCTGGAACTAGATCGATATTTAACTATACCCTTATTTATATCGCTGCGTATACTTGTGTAAACCATATGTTAGCGTATTAAAACTTCGCTTTCCTGACAGGTAAATTAATGTTATTCATTTTTGTTTTGCAGTTTTTTTTTTGGGCTTAACGCTTGCTTGCATTTCGGCTGTGGCCCTAAGAAAATATTATTCTTTAATTTCTGCACTGCTGCATTTTGCAATTGCTATTCAGTTAGTTCGGTTAATTTTTTTTTTTTTTTTTTATATTCTGTTTTCCAAAATGGAAAAAAATTGTATATTGGGTTTGTGAAATGTCCGTCTGTCCGTCTGTCCGTCCGTCTGTCCGTATGAACGCAGTTTCTTTCCACAGTTTTGAAGCTAGAGCAACCAAACTTGGTATACATGTTGGTATATACCATAGGCAGACATAGTGTCAAGATTCCCCCCCCCCCCACCACCACCCCTTCCCCCACAAACCGCAAAAATCTATATCTTCTGCAGTTTTGCAGCTAGAGTCACCAAATTTGGCATGAAGACTACTGATGACATCCTCGACCGATCTGTAAAAAAAAATGCCACGCCCACTACCGCCCCTGCAAATGAGCAAAATATGTATCTCCTACACCCTTATAGCTAGAAACCCCAAATTTTGCAGTATGAATACTTTTGATCTCATGGATAGCTTGGAGAAAAAAATTTTGACACGCCCACCCCCGCCCCAGTAAACAGAAAACAGAGTATATCGCAGTCGGGTGAGCCTGACTGCAACGTTCTTACTTGTTTTTTTTAGTTTTTGTGGGTGCAACTGTCGGCAGCCAAAAGGCATAAATATACAATGCACTACGTTTTTCCTTTTTCTGATTTGCTGCTATCTATTTTTTTGAGTTACCGTTAGTTCAGCCTTAAGCTGCAGCAACTGCTTTGCAAAACTTTCGATTGCTCCTTTTATGCGTTTTTGGCGAAGACGAAAAAAATTCGTTGCATAAGTTTGCGCGCCATTGCCATAAGTTTACAATTGGCGCATAAAGTTTGCCTTTACTATCATATAAGAAATTTGTGGTTTTTTTTTTATATTTCTTGCATCTCAAGCTGTTTAATTGTCAGGCAAATTTCTTGGTTCATTGAATTTTTGTAGCTTTCAAAAACTTTATGGTTGATATATAATGTTACAACTGAGATAAATTCGCCGAAGTTTCAAAAAGAACTTGTGGCAGTTCTGATTTATCTTTGCTTTTCAAATAATTTATGTTCTTATTAAATTATTTTAAAATTTAACTCACGCTTAAATTTGAATTGTAAGACACATTGAAATGCTTTCCCAACTATTGACTAAATTAAAAATGGATTAAAAGGACGCTGACTTAATAAGTTTCTAAATTAATTTTTAATTTTAATTCATACGTAAAACATGTGCAAAAGTTAGTTGAAAGTGAATTCCAGAACACATTGAAATGCTTTTACAAATGCTGGGCTAAGCGCATAAAGTCAAAAAGGATGCTAACAAGAGAGAAGCCTTGTTGCTGCTACGTGTAAATATTTTGCCAGTCTGCAGAGCATTAATCATATTAAATGCGATTTCTTGTGCCGTCACACAGTGCGTATGATTATTACCACTATTATTAATATTATCATGTGCTTGGCTGGCACAACGCTCGCGGCTTGTTTTTGCCTTACCATCGTTGTCCTCGTCATTGCAATTATTTAGAAAATCAAAGCACGTGCACGCTGTGCTTTTATGCGCTTACGTGTGTGTGCACACTAAAATGCTTTGAGCCGCCTCGCTTATTACGCCACACATTCACACTACAAGAGAGTAAGAATATAATACACACACACACACCAAGGCACACAAAAACAATGCACATTTGTTGACAGCTTCAAGTTGCGGGCTTTGGCTTTTGTACTCTTGTAAAAATCATATAGAATGGGTGGACTTAAAGCAGGTTTTCATTTCTAAATTGCACCATAAAGATATAATTATATTGGACTGTGAGCTAAGCATTTTATGGACAACGGTTATTATTTGTCCGGAATTTGATCAACGGGATTAAAAGTTTCATTGTGATAATTATAAGATAATTTTTCACAATCAACAGTCAGCTGGTATTCATTGTCACTGAAAATGATTGGAAATTAGTTATCTTATAGTTATAAATTTTCTTCACATGCTCTTCAGATTTATTCTGGACTGATTTTGTATCTAAATTTTATTTATAACGTGTATATTTAACCATTTTTGTGTTTATAAACATATTGATGTAAAGTTCTTCAATACCATACATTTCTGAAAACTCACAGGACCTCCGTGATCTCTTAACTTTTACCTTTGACAATTTTTTAAGGTGTTTCAACTGTAGTTACAAAAATCACTACTTAAAATATTACATCATTTATATATAAGTATATATTTACATGACAAGATCATATTCTACGCGTATATTAGTTCTTTTATCTATAATTGTATTTCGGTTCAAAAATGTACAATAAATATCTTCAATGGCTTTTTGATTGCTCAATCGCTTCTATAAACATCAGTTCCCCACTTTATCAAGTCTTTCACGATCTTAAGGTCTACAGCAGATTTGTTTTGAAACTAGCTCTTTTAACTCTAAAATAATGCATTATAAAAAATGTTTCTGTTTTAATAAGCTTGGAAAAAAAGTTTACTAACAAAAAATTCTGTTAAAAATTTTGTATACTGTTGCTACTTATTAAATGGCTTGTTTCTTAACGACCAGACATTAGAAATTTGAAGGCAGACAATTTATAATTTCCCAATGCGCACACATCTGAAAGTTGAGACCTTCCATTAGCATATAAACACCAGAATGCAGACATAAACAAAAGTTTTTTGTTAATCCACACGTTCGCTAATGAAATATCCATTTGCCCCATGCCACATTTGACAGCTTCTTCCTGAGTTATAGTCAATCTGTTCATATGCTTATATATGTTTGTAAATTGTACATACATATGTACATATGTATTAAAATGTATATAGGGGAGTATAGAGGAGCTTATGTCTTGTCTGGCAGTTATTCAGACGACTGGCTGCAACTTTTGCGGCAGCGGTTTTAATTTAAATTGACAACATCAAGCAGTTAAGTACTTGCAGCGACATTTTAATAGCTTGTAAGCCCCAACAGTACCAGTATATGGGGGGAAAGAGGGGTAGAATAGCCAGCAAAAAAGACGCCACAGCATCAAGCTAAAGGAAATAAATACAACGGACTTTTATTTACATATTCCCAAACGTAAATACGCGCCATTTTTATATATACCCGACTGCTTTTTTTTATATTTGGGCACTCAACGAATCCTGGTGAATCCTTGTGAATCCCCAACTCATTTTTATTTTGCCCCTTGCTTTTCATTTTATTTTAAAGAAAATTTGCATAAAGTGAAAACAAGCATTTTAATTTCACTCGACGTAGTCAAAAAATGAAATGTACGATTGCATATAGGAGTCGGTAGTAAACGTTAGCATTTACCGACCCCCTTCCCCCCTCCCCACTTAGCTCAGCCGGTGTGACCGGCAACTCCCCCGAGCAGTAAAAACTTTTTCCGAGACGAATTCATTGGAAAACAGAAATAGTTATTTTTAGTATGCCAAACATTGAATACTCTTGCAAACGATTATTTATTATAGGCAGTTGTGGGACACTAAAATCTGAATTTAATCTCAATATTGTATGTACACAAAAAGAAAATTATTCTAATTTCAAAATAAAACAAGTAAGAACGTTGCAGTCGGGCTCACCCAACTGCGATATACTCTGTTTTCTGTACGTATATTAAATTCAATTCTTTTAAAGACTACTTATATACATATATGTGCTACGAACTATAAAATTCTTTCTACTAAGTGCAGAATGCTGCAAACGCCCAAAGTAGATCGAGACGGGTGCTTGGCAAAATGATCGCTCGTTTACTAAGGCGGGGGTGGGCGTGTCAAATTTTTTTTTCTCCAACCTATCGAAGGGTTTGGGGTTTCTAGCTATAAGGGTGTAGGAGATACAGGTTTAGCTCATTTGCGGGGGCGGTAGTGGGCGTGGCATATTTTTTTTTGGCAGGTCGGTCAAGGATGTGGTCAGTAGTCTTTATGTCAAATTTGGTTACTCTAGCTGTAAAACTGTGGAAGATATAGGTTTTTGCGGTTTGTGGGGGAAGGGGTGGGGGTGGGGGGAGATCTTGACACTTTGTCTGACTATGGTATATACCAACATGTATACCAAGTTTGGTTGCTCTAGCTTCAAAACTGTGGAAAAAACCTGCGTTCATACAGACGGACGGACGGACATTTCACAAACCCAATATACTCTTTTTTTCCATTTTGGAAAACAGAGTATAAAAATCAGTTCATTTTGTGGAGGGTTTCTTTGTCTAAATTTGATTTATTTTGGTCAAATCTAGCAAAAATAGGATTGACATAAGATAGAATGTGAAAAGTTTGTTTTGAATATTAAATTAATAAATTTCGTATTAAAAAAGTAAAGTTAGTTTTTCTTATCAAATTTCAGCTTAGTTACTTTTGATAAAATATGATCTTTGATACTTCTATAGTTTATTTTAATTTCTTGAGAATAAAGTAATCTTATAACGATTAGAAACTCTTTTTTTTTAATAAATTTTGCAGTGTAACTAAAAATTTGTATGAAATTTGTTTGTTTTTTGATTGACCGATTCCTGTGTTATCTAAAATATAGAGTAGTTTGATTTGATCAGAATCGACGTTTGTGATACCTTTGGCAAAAATCATCTGTAGAAACATGACTTTAAAAGAGAGAGAATATTTTTATATGGTATCATCGACACAGCTTATCAGCATGATTAAGCAGAATATACATATTTTTTATAGATTTGAAAATTTCTTCTATAATGCGTCACACATTTGTTGACATAACAAAAATATCCTCTCCCTGAAAGCGTATTTAAACTGCGTCAGCAGTCGTAATTGTTGGGGACCTGTAAAAAAGCGCAATGCCCACAGACAAAACAAACCAATTTAAATTAGACTACCCGCTGGGGTCTTTGCTACTACCTCCTGCACTGTTTGGGGGCTAATATTTGGGGAAAAGTGTTGAAACTTTTCCGAGTTTCAACTTTTGACATTCGCAATGTACTAAATGTAAATGTCTGAAATGTGCGAAGGGTGCTTTGGGGAGAAAGTCCATGATAAATGTGCATTTTGCTTTCGAGGGGGAGGAGGGTTTTAGCATGGGGGTAAGGCTTTTCTTGGCATACCCCACGTAGTCTATGAGGTGCCATTATGAAAACAATTTCGACAGATAACCGCAACCAGAACCTGAATTCAATCAAAATTTGCTCATCTAAGTAGTATGTAGAGAGTAGAGAGTAAAGTTCGGGTATCGTCATTTGAAAAAGGACACATGCCACCCTGGCAGTTTAATATAAACCTAAACACATACCACAAGTCACCGTATGTGTGTGTGTGTGTGTGTGACTGTCAGGGGTTATTTGTGTGCGCTTGTCAAGTAGCCGGCCGTCTGCCTTTTGACGCTGTGCCCCATAAATTACCAAACACTTGGCAGAGCATCTTCACAATTTGGTTGGTCATTTGCCTGGCCCCTGGCACAAACAAAACTATTAAGTGAGCATAAAACTCGGGGATATGTGTGAGCAGTAGCAAAAATGGAGTGCGAGGGAATAGACGCCACAATCCCCAAATTGAAGCACCATCCAGAAAACAGCAGACATTTCTAAGAGTCCTAAGAGTCCGAATACAACTTTTCGAGTATTGCTCAGTTGATGTTTATTTAGCAACCCCCAAATACAATATGTAGAAATACAAATATAACTTAAATTATATCACAGACTTACTGAAAACATGTACAAAACATATTTGGCTGAATTGTAATTTATAATAGTATAATGAGATGTATATGCTACGAGTATTTTTAACCAAAAAAAAAAGAGTCCCAAAGTCTGTTTGTAGTTTGGTATAAAAATGTACCCAATATTTTATATTTTGTAAATGTATAAAGTAAGTTACAAATTGTAAATAGTATAAAGAAAATATAAAACTTTCTATGAATAAAAGTATTTACATGTATATCCTTTCTTCAAATAGCAAAAAGCAAATTTTTCAACAATTTTATTATAAGCATTACATAACGTGTCATAAATTGACAAGCGCTATTAAATGTTAAAACAAATTATAAACAACATATTAAAATGGGAAAAACGGGGTTATAAAGTAATGCAAATGTATGTAGCAGGCAGAAGGAGACATTTCCGACTATGTAAACTATATATATTCTTGATCAAGATCAACAGCCGAGACGAACTAGCCATGTCCGTCTGTCTGTCCGTCTGTCTGTCTGTCCGTCTGATTGTCTGTCCGTCTGTATGAACGCGTCGATCTCAGAGACTATAAGAGCTAGAGACACCAAACTTGGCATTCAGGTTCCTGTATATCATACGTAGATCAAGTTTCTTTCAAATTTTAGATACACCCCCCCTCGCCACCGCAAATCGAAAACAACTCCCACAGCCAAAGTTTTAAACATACAGCTTTGATTTTTGGTACACATATTTCTTTTATCACACATATTATATAAATAAACATCAAAGTTACTGACTAATCTATCTACCCTCGCCTCAGCAGGCAGAAACTACAGTTTTACTGGCACTGCACTGTTGGGAACAGGGAGTCTCGTAGTCGGGCACATCCGACCAGAGCGTCCTTACTTGTTTGTATCATAATTTTAAAAAAATTGAAATCCTTTTTTTGTCCTATTACAAGGTTATAATCAGACATTATAGCATCCCATAAATTAACAAACTCTTGTAGATGTAGATGTAAGCATTTTAAAGTTTTATAAAAATAAGTTTGACTTTATAAAAAATGCACTTCCATACAAATAGGTGAATCATGTATCCTAGTCGAAACCTTTTACTTTTCTACAGTTTTTGAATAAATAATAATATTATCTTCAGAGTCAGGCAGCAATTTTGGCTTTTACAAGAGACTGTCTTAGGCAAATGCATCTCTTTTAAAGATGACTAAATATTTAAAAATATAAAAAGAAAATCAAATTTCATTCACAACCATTTGCCACTGCCATAGTACTAATAGATACAGGGTATGGTTTAGGACAACACTATAATTTTGACATTTTTGTGCTGATTACGATGGCGCATGTAAATGACAATGTTGGAGTTTATTGCCAACTAATTTTGCAATGATTTCAATATATTTGCATTTAATTGCTCGATTTTTCATTTTTTTTGTCTCTTTCCTTTTTTGTCACAATTTATTGGCTTAATTGACGAAACAAAATGAATTGCAAAACGTGTCCAATTGGTTTTTGTTGGTTCTGTTTTTCTGTTTTCTGTTTCTGTTTTATATTTCTTGTTTAATTTCCTGGTTCTGCATATGCAATGAGGCTTGGCTCAATGTGTGCACTTTTAATTGGATGATGTTAAATGGGAGATGTGGGATGTGAGAATGTGTGTGCTTGCAGCAACGAACTGTCAAATAAATAAAATATACTTGACATGTATTTGTTTTTAAAGAAAAAACAAAAACACAACCGATAGAGACACAGAGAAAAGAAAAAAAACAAACTTTTGTGTCAGCTTTCAAACTTTTACCAAAGACATTTTCAAGTGCAAAGTTTTGTGCTAGGCAAGTGAGAAATCTCCTGGGGATCCGACACCGGTTGAACTGTTGCTGTTATTCTTATAAGAAATGAGCAGCAGGGAGAGAGTCGTCGTTCTCTAAGAGTGTGACTGTGTATTTAGCGAGGGCCGTCAGGGTAGTTTACCAAGGTTCAAGGGTGTGTGTGTCTAAAAAGTCAATCACAATTCCCAGTGCAATCAGAACACGCGTATTAATATTTAAAGAGGTCATCGAATTGGTTCTTAACCGAAAAAATGCCGAGATAGTTCGCCGTGTACTGCAGCACGACAGATAAGATGTAGCCAAAAGAATGTAGCAATTTGTGGCCTGCAATATTTTCCAGTTATTTGCCGATTTGTTGCAGTTAAGTGACTGAAAGAACAACCCCTAAGATATTGTATCTTACAGATTGGCTTTTCTCTTTTATGTCTGGCAATTTGGTATTTTTATGATTTGCAGCATTGTCTCAGCCGCTTTTATGTGCACACATCGTTGCATTTTTAATGCCAGATTGAATTCACATTTGCATTTTTTGCTTTTTTTTTCTGCCAATATATCTACAATACAATGGCAGACCATGTCTGCTAGCTGTCTGGATCTAGAAAGTTATTTTGCACTGAAAGTGAAAACTTTCGCTTTTCCTCATTCTTCAACTAGCGGCCATTCAATTACATTATGCTGCAATCAATCACACTCAAAGTTCAACTGATTTCCCCACTGGGGAAAAACCTTTGCATTTGTTTTGCTGTCTGCCATTTGACTTGAAGCACTTTTTCACTAAAAGTATTTGCATGTGAATTATGAGTTTTTCAAAACTATTTTTGCTTTCAACAGTTGCATTCAAATTTCAGATACGTGTAAATACCTGTGCAGTTTTTATTGTTTTACTTTTGAGTTTGATATCATTTAAACGGTGCAGTTTTTACTATCTATTTATACTCTGTTTTCCAAAATGGAAAAAAAGAGTATATTGGGTTTGTGAAATGTCCGTCCGTCCGTCCGTCTGTCCGTCCGACCGTCCGTCCGTCCGTCCGCATGAACGCAGTTTTTTTCCACAGTTTTGAAGCTAGAGCATCCAAACTTGGCATACATGTTGGTATATACCATAGTCAGACAAAGTGTCAAGATCACCCCCACCCCTTCCCCCACAAACCGCAAAACCTATATCATCCACAGTTTTACAGCTAGAGTAGCCAAATTTGACATAAAGACTACTGACAACATCCTTGACCGACCTGCCAAAAAAAAATATGCCACGCCCACTACCGCCCCCGCAAATGAGCTAAACCTGTATCTCCTACACCCTTATAGCTAGAAACCCCAAATTTTGCAGTATGACTCCATTTGAACTCTTCGATAGGTTGGAGAAAAAAAAATTTGACACGCCCACCCCCGCCTTAGTAAACGAGCGATCATTTTGCCAAGCACCCGTCTCGATCTACTTTGGGCGTTTGCAGCATTCTGCACTTAGTAGAAAGAATTTTATAGTTCGTAGCACATATATGTAAGTAGTCTTTAAAAGAATTGAATTTAATATACGTACAGAAAACAGAGCATATCGCAGTCGGGTGACCCCGACTGCAACGTTCTTACTTGTTTTGATTTGGATATTATTTAAACTAATCTCAGTGCGTGCTGTAAACTAAGCAATTTTTACACCCTATACCCTTTAAAATTTGGTAAAAGGGAGCAATAAAGCACTCAAAATGTATGTAACAGGCATCTCTGACCCTGTAAAGTATTTATATTCTTGATAAGCATCAGCAACCAAGTGGAGTTGGACATTTTCGTCTGTCTGTACGTCTGTCTAAGTGCGTCAATCTCAGAGATTAGAGATTACTTTTTGAACAAATCCTTTTAATTTTAATTTTAATTTTTTAAGCACACAATATTTCAAGTAAGTAATTTTAATTTTCCCCATTAAAAAAAATGACAACTTTTGTAGAATTTTGTTAAGCTCCGGTTCTACTTAATTTGAATGCCAACTTTTAATTCAGCAAAAACCCGAATGAATCAAAAAAAAAAATTATGCAAAAAAAAAAAAGCAAACAAATTAACACTTTTTCGTGTGCTTTTACACAAGTGCGCGCGCTGAAAGCCTTGGGATTCCAGGACTCCAAGAGTTCCCTATCCCCTCAGCCACACACAGTCCCTTGGCAACTTTGATAGCCCGCAGAGCAAAGTTTGGCCCTTTGGGGTGCTGTGAATCCGAAACCGGAACTTCCGTGCAGTGCTCAAGTTCTGTGCCGTCGGCTGTGCTCACAAAGAATGCCAAAGTCTACGGCAAATGAGTGCAGGCAGGCACTGGGCTTGGCAGAGTGGGCAAATGGGGGTTGGGGCAGGTAGGGGTATGCTTGCAAAATAAATTTGTATTGTTTTTGTTTATGTGAGTGTGTGTTGTTGTTGCTGTTGATGTTGTTGTTGGTGCTGCTGCTGTTGCTTTGTTGTTCTGGCGCGCCAAAGAGCAAACACAGTGAGCGCAAAAACCGCAGCCACTAAATGCATTAAAAGCCAGCTCCATGAAATGGAGGCGTTGAAAATTGTGGCTGAGTGTATGCATAGTGGGCAAGGGAATGAGGGACGAATTTAGGGTGTGTGCGGTGTCCTCTTGTGTTTGGCTGCGGTAATATTGTAACGGCTTTTGTGTCTGTATCTGTGTGTGTGTTTGTCTCACAGCCAAGTTTTGAGTTTGGCATTGTTTTCCTGCACGGATATCCTTAATGAGTGAAAACTGGGCTAAGGCTCTGTGTGCCTCTCGACAGTGCCAACCATCATAATTATACCCACCCCTCTTACACAATAGCCCCCCAGTCCCTTCAACTGACAGAAACACACTCGACACACTCAACATTTCTGTCCCCCTCAAACACTTGGTCGTCCTTTGGACTGTCCTGCTGCTGCTGTTGCTGTTGCTGCTCCTTATCTGACCACATGCGCACATAAATCTTGCTGGATAAGTTGGGTGGCAGCTTCTCTTCGGCGACTTTCTGCTCCCCTCCCTTGGAGCACCTTCTGTTACGCTTGTGTAATTATCATTGTGATCACTTTCAACAGTGCGAAAAACTTTTGTATTAAAAGTAAACTTATGACAGACAACGCACACGCCAAGTCCTGACCAAGTTGTTGAGTCCTGCACACTTACAGGACGTAGCATTCTCAGGACGTAGCACACACACACATTGCCATTGCCATTGGCCATTGTCAAATTTAATTTATCATTCAGTCAACGTCCTTCGATTGCAGTTTATCCTCCAACTCCGTCCCCACAACCTTGTCTAGAACTTCCTTTACTGGGTCGTCGTCTACACTGTAATTTTTCTTTATCTTTTCGCTTTCCCACCCACGCTCAAGCTAAAAGAAAGCAAAAGCTGACAAAGCGAATGGAAAACAAGTAAGAACGTTGCAGTCGGATGCACCCGACTGCGATATACTCTTTTTTTCGCCTCTTTGCGGAGTCAGTGGGCGTGGCAATTGAATTTCTGCTCAAATCTTTAAAGTTTTGCCATCAATTAAAATTTGGTTGGGCCTGTTCTACAGGTTTGGGAGAAACAAACATTGCTTGATTGCAAGGGCGGGGGTGGGCGTGGCAAAAATATTTTTATCCAATCTATTAAATAGGGCAACAGAATTCAACCTGCAAAATTTGGTGATTCTAGCTAAAGGGGTGGGGGAGATACAGACTTTGCCTATTTGTGGGGGCGGGGGTGGGCGTGGCCGAATTTTTTTTTGCCAGATCAATGAAGGATGTGATAAGTAGCCCTTGTGCCAAATTTGGTCACTCTAGCTATAAAACTGTGGAAGATATAGGTTTTTGCGGTTTGTGGGGGAAGGGGTGGGGGTGGGGGGGAGATCTTGACACTTTGTCTTACTATGGTATATACCAACATGTATACCAAGTTTGGTTGCTCTAGCTTCAAAACTGTGGAAAAAACCTGCGTTCATACAGACAGACGGACAGACAGACGGACAGACGGACAGACGGACAGACGGACAGACGGACAGACGGACATTTCACAAACCCAATATACTCTTTTTTCCTTTTTTTTCAAAAAAGTTAAAAAAAGAGTATAATCAGTTTCTGACCTCAGGTTTTTTTTTTTTTTTTTTTTTTTTTTTGCTATGTGCAAGAACTTTAAAGCCATTGCTAAGAAGTGGCCGACGGGGAAATTAGTAGCGGGGAAACTTGGAAAATAGCAATTAACGTGGATTTGAAGTTTCTACCTGCAATAATCGGAAATAATTGAAGAAAAGAAAAGAAAAAATAGAAAACAAGACCCCATAGTCCATGCAGCTTTCTGTTTCTTTACCTCTTCCTGTCTCTCTTTCTTTGAAGGATGTTTGTACGTGTAATTTGTAGCGTTTTAATTGTTGTTTATGTAGCTGCAGGCTGAGATGGGTGGCTCGGCCGAAGGGGAGAAACTGATTAACTGTTTGGGTGGTTGACTGTTTTGGCTGCTTTGACTGAGTTCAAATTGCAACCGCAACTATTGGGGGTAATTTCGATCATGGTGCTTGTATATATGTATGGCATAAAGTAAATGACATTAGTTTCCAATTAACTGGGCCAATGATATGGGTTACGTATACCACTGCATCGATTCATCTAATGAAATTGCAATTCATGAGCCAAGAGTTAATCAAAAAGAAATACTGAGTTTTGAGATTGGGGAGCTCTTTTGTTATTAAGCGAATTGTACACGTTTTTTGGATTATCTGTAACACTTTTAATTCCCTTAAAACAACTTGGATATGCCCTTTTTATACTCTGTTTTCCAAAATGGAAAAAAAGAGTATATTGGGTTTGTGAAATGTCCGTCTGTCCGTCTGTCCGTCTGTCTGTCTGTCTGTCCGTCTGTCTGTATGAACGCAGGTTTTTTCCACAATTTTGAAGCTAGAGCAACCAAACTTGGTATACATGTTGGTATATACCATAGGCAGACAAAGTGTCAAGATCTCCCCCCCACCCATTCCCCCACAAACGTCAAAAAACTATATCTTCCACAGTTTTAGAGCTAGAGTAACCAAATTTTGCACAAGGGCTACTTACCACTTCCTTGATCGATCTGGTGAAAAAATATTTGGTCACGCCCACCTCCGCCCCCACAAATAAGCAAAGTCTGTATCTCCCCCACCCCTTTAGCTAGAATCACCAAATTTTGCAGGTTGAATTCTATTGCCCTATTTAATAGATTGGATAAAAATATTTTTACCACGCCCACCCCTTGCAATCAAGTCATGTTTGTTTCTCCCAAACCTGTTGAACAAGCCAAACCAAATTTAAATTGATGACAAAACTTGAAAGATTTGAGCAAAAACACAATTGCCACGCCCACTTCTGACTCCGCAAAGGGGCGAAAAAAGAGTATATCGCAGTCGGGCTCATCCGACTGCAACGTTCTTACTTGTTTTGTTAACATTTATAACACATTCCTTACTTATTGAATTTTGCGTCTTTTCAAAAACTATTGCCGGGCGAATCTATAAATATATTTTAAAAACAAAGCTAAGAAATTCACAGTAAGCCCCTACACGTACATTGTACACACATACACATGTAACTTGTAATAATAATTTAAAATGGTTTCAAGCAAGGCTGTAAGCCAAATTTTCTCAAATGAAATGTACCCAATTCGTAATGTTCAATACAATGTTTGAAATTATTATTTTTAATGAGAAAACTTTGCGCAAATAGATTTAAATCTTAACTAAAATTTATCGTGCAAAACAAGTTCTATTGAAACTTTTGTTTCAGCAATGGCTAAAACAAGAATTCTTACGACTTTTCTCTTACCAGTGTTCTACAATTTTAATTGTTGCTGATTTTTGTACAAGTAAATAATTGATTTCATAATCGTTTCTTCATAGGAATCATCATTTGATGTACAATGCAGAAATTCAAAAAAACCCTTCGAAAAAAGTTAAGTGTTTGTGAAAAAATGTCTTCATTGAACCGAACCTTTTGTGTTGAAAAAGTGTTCAGGTTCGGGTTCAGGTTTAGGGGCACAAAACTTTGTTGGGTTCGGTTTATGGTTCGGTTCTGAGGACCCTAAAAACCCGAATACACAACTAAGTTGGGTTAAATGCTTCAAATTAAAGTATGTTTAAAAACCGATAAAAGATTTTCCCAAAGTTTATTCTTAATAAAATAGCTTATATTTTATTTTAAGGTACAACTTTAATAATTTTTACATTTTATATTTTTATCAATATCTCAGTTGTTATTAATTATTAAAGAACTTTGACCAATTATGATTAAAACAATTCAAGCCAAATAATAATGCGTCAAGGACAAACAACTTTAAGTTTAACAAGTGAACATTTATAAAATTAAAATTAGATTTTAATTTTCACTTTGTTTCAAAAAAATACCTTAGTTTTGTTAGAAATTAAAAGTCGCCATCGCATGCATTGGCATTTAACGGTTTTTCTTGTATTTGAATCTCTACTCGTTACTTTCACAAAACTCTCAACATTCTCACAGTTCTGTAAAACTCTATTTCTCTTACTCTCTCTCAGCACAAAGTATAAGCGTGCGGGAGCACAGGAATTTTCGGCAACTCCGTTAGTACAAGGCTCTTAAAGGTAATGCGCATACTCAACATGAATGCCGGCAGGATTCAGCAACAAATGTTGTTTATGCCTTCGAAGTTGATAATAAACAAAACGTGGCAGTTACAGTAAATCTAAGATAATATTTGGTTATGATTAAATAAGGAAATTCGATAAAAGAAGTGCAAATAATATGTAAAGAGTTTGAAGAGATAAACAATTATTAAATCTGAATTTTAGTTGTAATTAATTGATATAGAGTAGTCTAAAAAAAGAACAATAATAATTGTTGTAATAAAGAAGCACTTAATTATTACTGTAGCATTGAAGAGGTGCTGCCTGTGGCGGAAACAGCTGATTTGTGTGTTGCCTGTAGGAATTTCGTTTGCCACACGAACATTTGCTCAGCCGAAGCAATTTTGCAAGCCGAGCAATATCCGAGCTCAACAAAAACGATGAAGCGCGCTGAAAAACTCACCACGTTTTGGAGTGACGTTGGCAACAGACATAATTGTTAACTGTTGGCCATTTGCGTTGGCGTTCAGTTGAGTTTTGGCTACTGCCGACAACGGTTACTCTAACGGTGCACACAAGTGTTTGCGTCGCACGCATTGCAAAGTTGCTACATTTGGCAGCGCCACAACTCGTGTGTGTGGCAGGATAATATAAACATAAACAAACAATCGTTTCTTTTTTTTTTGGAGTGCTTAATTTGTTTTTTTTTTTTTAATTGCGAGGCTCGGCAAAAATGCGAAACTCAACTTGCTACGAAGCGGCGGCAGCAATAACAACAACAACAACAACAACAACAACAGCAACAACAACAGCAACAGCAATAACAACAAAGACGAGCCTGATGCCGCGTAAGATTTTGGTGGCAAACGGAAACGCAAAAGCAAACGGAAACGGAAGCATTTAGGCAAAGTGCCTGGCGACTGTTTGGCAATTGCAACATGTGTGTGTGTGTGTGTGCGAGTTGTGCGAAGTGTGTGAGTAGCATGTATGTGTGTTCAAAAGTGCTGTGCAAACTGAGCGCATACTAAAGCCGGTTTCAAGCCAAACTTGCAGCAGAAACTCGCAATAAAATACAAATACAAAAACCCAAACCAAAACGAATACTATACAAAAAAAAGAAAAAAACCTTACAGCAGCTGCATATTCTTGCGATCCTTTTTTTTTGCCCGTGTGCCCGAGTGTGTAAAGCAAGCAAAAATAAATGCTTTTTTAGCCATTTTATCTCAAGTCGAAATACTGTTGAAAATTGTAAAATGAATTTACGTTTCGTATTCATCGTATTCCTGCTGAAGTGGACGTATACACAAGGTAAGTTCATGTATTGAGTCCTTCTTTCTATACATACATACACACATATATAATCTGAGAATGTGTGTGTTTTATGTGTGTGTGTGTGTGGTTGTGTGTTTCGGTTGGGCATTCTCTGTTTGTGTAGCTGCTGCTGAAGTGCAGTTTTCTCGCATTTGTTCAAGTGCCGCCGCAAACCGCACGCGTCGCAAGCTGCAATAGAAAAATGCCTCAAGAACTAAACTTTATATAAGTATTTATTGTATAAAACCATCTGAGTGTGTTTACGAATGTGTGTGTATGTGTGTGTGTGTGTGTGTGTGTGTGTGTGTGTGTGTGTGTGTGTGTGTGTGTGTGTGTGTGTGTGTGTTTGTGTGTTTGTGTGTGTGTGTGTGTGTGTGTGTGTGTGTGTGTGTGTGTCTGTGTGTATGGCACAGTAATGAGGTGCATTTAGCTAAGGCAACAGAGCGGCTGACCTTAAGTATGTGTGCTGTACTCTCGTATTTGCTACTCGTATTTATGGCAAAAGTTTTTCCAACTAGCACACAATTCAAAAGAAACTTTTCAATACAAATTCAAAACGCTTTTCTTTGATGATTGATGTTGTTGTTGGTTGCAAATGTAAGAGCTTAAAGGCGAAAGGTGTTGCTGAGTGCGATTCGAAAGTGTTGCTCAAGTAGACCCAAACATCAGAAAATTGTATTCGCACTGAATTCAAAGATTGTAATATTTTTTTGAAAGCCCGATTTTGTATTTAAAATCATTTTTAAGTGATATTCGGAACATACACCGTAAAAATCATAAGACATACTTACTTTAAAGTCACATTTCAATGCTCATAAATATAATTCAAAATCGGACTATATTAAAATAGGATTGACATTGCCTCATTGTTGAAGATAAGTAGCCATTGTCAAATTTATAGTTGTATTTATGAGCGTTAAGAAACTACAAATTTTGATTTTTTCCCAAAAATGATCATAACCAAGGTTTATTTAAAATCATTTTATTTCATAATCTAAACATAAAAACACGAAAATAGTCAATCTTTTTGATAAAAATCAAAATAAATAAATAAACTTATAAACATAACGGTCCCTGATTTTTAAAGAAAGTTGTATTCTTTAGTCACAATATAAATTTTAAATAACTATTGGAATTTTGTCAAGAATCAGTGAAAAATATATCAATAAGGTTATTCACGCTAAGAATATTGTACTTTGCACATTTTAGAATATTTATCAGAAAATAAAATAAGAAAAATCTTTTGATAAGCAATTTTAAGTCAAGTTTCATTAATGCTTAGTTAAAATGTATTAAAACATTGTTTTATTTACTTTTATGATTAGTTAATAGAAGTTCTGAAAGAAGGAAAATATAATTTGAAGCTACGTTTAATAGTACGTTTAAATAAACTAATATCAGGAAATTGCAGTCAATTCGACTTTTTACCAAAACTACAAACGGAAAGGTTCGATTCGGGGGCTCGAACCTTGGGGAAAACTTTATGTTCCGAAACGGCATTGTATATAAATAAGTTTGGATTAATTTTTTATATTTTACATAAATATGAAAAACCAAATTTTCTCAAATGAAATGTACCCAATTCGTAGTGTTCAAAGCAATGTTTGAGTTTAGTACTTTTAATGAGAATAGATAATAGATAATAGATTTTAATCTAAACTAGGACGAAGTTCAGAACGAACAACTGTGATCGTGGAAAAAGCAAGTTCTACTGAAACTTGTGTTTCAGCAATGGCTAAAACAAGATTTGTTACAACTTTCTCTTACGAGTGTTCTAAAATTTTAATTAATGCTGTTTTTTTTTAACAAATAAATAATTGATTTCCTAATCTTTTCTTCAAAGGAATCATCATTTAATGTACAATTTTAAGTTCATTTATTTTTTGCAAACCAGAAAATTCACAAAAAAGAACTTCAAAAAAAAGTTAAGTGTTTGTGAAAAAGTATCTTCATTGAACCGAACCTTTTCTGTTGAAAAAGTGTTCCAGTTCGGGTTCAGGTTTAGGGGCACAAAAGTTAGTTGGGTTCGCTTCATGTTTCGACTCTAAGGAGCCAGAAAACCCGAACCGAACTTGTTCTGAGGTGTTCGGTTCGGAACCGGTTTGCAGACTTGCTTTTCACTATTATTTTTAATTTTGGAAAAATTAGTCTATTGGATTTATGAAATGTTCGCATGTCTGTCTATCTGCATGAACGCAATTTTTTTCACAGTCTTAATGCTAGAACAATCACACTTTCTATACAAGTTTGATACTTACCTTAGGCAGACAAAGTGTTACATCGATATGTTGTCTACATAACTAAAGCAGTGAACTTCCTTGTAAGAATGAACTAAAGTAATGTATATGTGAGATTTGACAAGTTATAAGTTAATGCATTGATTTACTGGTCTTTGCTTAGAAAATATCGCATAGTTAAGTTTCACTTAACTCTCATTTACTTTCGCTCAAATAAACTTATTTTCTCGGATTTCATACGAAAACTTTTGCCCAGTCACATAACAATTTCCGCAGTGAGTTTTTTTTGCTCCTATTATATGCTCTCTTCTCTTCTAACTCGCTCTGCAAGTCCTGTGTCCTGTTGCTGCCTAACAACCCAAACAAATTAGGCAAAAAAAAAACCAAAAAAAAAAAACCGACCAAATAACAAGCAAGCAGCCAGAGTCAGAGTCAAATACAGATACAGAGTTGAACCCGAGGGCAAAACAAATTATGAATGAGTTGCTTGTATCTTTCGTATCCTCATTTGAGGAGTTTGTTTGGCTCTTGCATAAAATATGCGCGTTTAATAAGCCCCAAAATGAATACACATAAAACTCTTGGTTTTTTTTCCCTGCCCGGAAAACAATAAGAGCTCATGTAAATGCGACCCTCTGCAAATGATGCGAACCGAACTGAACTGAACTGACCTGAATTAAGCGGAACCGAAACGGTATTAAGCAAATTCGTTGTACCGCACAGTTTTACAAAATATATATATTATATCATTTATTATAATGCAGAAAATAATATTTTTATATTGAGAGTATATTGGGTTTGTGAAATGTCCGTCCGTCCGTCTGTCCGTCTGTCTGTCCGTCTGTCTGTCCGTCTGTCTGTCCGTCTGTATGAACGCAGGTTTTTTCCACAGTTTTGAAGCTAGAGCAACCAAACTTGGTATACATGTCGCTATATACCATAGGCAGACAAAGTGTCAAGATTTCCCCCCCACCCCCACCCCTTCCCCCACAAACCGCAAAAAGCTATATCTTCCACAGTTTTATAGCTAGAGTAACCAAATTTGGCACAAGGGCTACTTATCACATTCTTGATTGATCTGACAAAAAAAAATTCGGCCACGCCCACCCCCGCCCCCACAAATAAGCAAAGTCTGTATCTCCCCCACCCCTTTAGCTAGAGTCCCCAAATTTTGCAGGTTGAATTCTATTGTCCTATTAAATAGATTGGATAAAAATAATTTTGCCACGCCCACCCCCGCCCTTGCAATCGACCAAAATTTGTTTCTCCCAAACTTGTAGAACGGGTCCAAACAAACTTAAATTGATGGCAAAACTTGAAAGATTTGAGCAAAAATATAATTGCCACGCCCACTTCTGGCTCCGCAAAGAGGAGAAAAAAAGAGTATATCGCAGTCGGGTCCATCCGACTACAACGTTCTTACTTGTTATTCTTCATTTTATTGAAGAACTTTTTACAGCCTTAGGCGGCTATTGAATTTGCGCTTAACTGTTTTTTTTCTTTTATTTATGTTTTTTTTTTCTGTAAAAATGGGTTAAAGTCAATAAAGTGGTAAATATGTGTGTAACTGGTACAAAAGCCATTGAATAATTGTATTAATTTCAAGCTATATGGCCGAAAAAATGTCATATGTTGTTTTTCAATATTTCCTTTTCGGTAGAATAAACTTTTATTTCAATTTGATTCTCAGAAGCACCTTTTCAGAATTATTTTTTGAAGTTATGAAAAATAAGTAAGAAGCTGTCAACTAATTGGGCTTTCAATCTCCAAATAACATGTATATGAATATTCTAGATTATATCATATTATATATACCTACTTTAAAGCTAAATACAGGGTATCTAGCAGTCGCACACTTCTCTGTCACATTCCAACTTGATTTTATTCTTATTTTGGTTAAGGGCATTTTTATTATTATGTAGTTTGATGCATGCAAACGAATTCAATTGAATAATATCCTGTCATTTTGTTCGGTTGCTTCCTCGGCACTCGTTTTGGCATGTCAAAATTTTTATCAGAGCACGAGCAAAATTCGCCATGCAGCCAGTAAATAAATAAATCGCAGTAAAAAAATAAAATACCAACAACAAGCGAAAAATAACAAGCTGGAAAGTATGCAATAAATTTTTGTTGGGCAGCGTTGCAAAATTTATTGGCATTTTAGTGGCAGCAACTCGTTTGAGTGTGTCTCTCTCTCTCTCTCTGTGTGTGTGTGTGTGTCTCTGTGTGTGTGTGTGTGTGTGTGTGTGTGTGTGTGTGTGTGTGTGTGTGTGTGTGTGTGTGTGTGTGTGTGTGTGTGTGTGTGTGTGTGTGTGTGTGTGTGTGTGTGTGTGTGTGTGTGTGTGTGTGTGTGTGTGTGTGTGTGTGTGTGTGTGTGTGTGTGTGTGTGTGTGTGTGTGTGTGTGTGTGTGTGTGTGTGTGTGTGTGTGTGTGTGTGTGTGTGTGTGTGTGTGTGTGTGTGTGTGTGTGTGTGTGTGTGTGTGTGTGTGTGTGTGTGTGTGTGTGTGTGTGTGTGTGTGTGTGTGTGTGTGTGTGTGTGTGTGTGTGTGTGTGTGTGTGTGTGTGTGTGTGTGTGTGTGTGTGTGTGTGTGTGTGTGTGTGTGTGTGTGTGTGTGTGTGTGTGTGTGTGTGTGTGTGTGTGTGTGTGTGTGTGTGTGTGTGTGTGTGTGTGTGTGTGTGTGTGTGTGTGTGTGTGTGTGTGTGTGTGTGTGTGTGTGTGTGTGTGTGTGTGTGTGCAACATCAAATAAAACAAATTAAATACTTTTTGGCAACTTTTATGCTACATTATTTTCTTTATTTTCTTTGTGTTATTCTTGTCTTTTTTTGTTGCTGTTGCGCTAAACTTTTGCTGGCTCGCATTTTCTTTTGCTTAATTTATAAATTATTCATTTGGCAGGCGCCATTGGGCCAATTATCATTTTCATTGCATGCCGAAATCGGCTCGTTGTCTTTTAGGCACCCAAAAAAGTAGGCTAACGTCACATACACACTCACACACACACACACAATTAATTTTTGTATGTGTGTGTGTGTGTGTATTTGAACGTTTATATTTATATTTGTTGTTTCGTCTTGTGCCTTGCGGCGAAAAGCGTCGGGCATAAATTTATTTGGCAAAAACTTTCGCAGACCGGAATATTAATGAGTATTTAACCTAAATTGTTGCCTTTGATAAGTGGCATGAAATGTTGCCCGCCGGTATCAATGTGCTCCAGACAGTTATCTCTACCCTGCTTTTCTTTTACCACCAGCCAACCCACAACCCCTACTCCTCACAATATATGTTTACATGGTCTATGTGTGTGCTACGTTGCGTTAAATTGCTTTAAAAAAGGGTTAAAATTATTTTATATGACCACGACAATGCTTGTTGTGCCTTTAAGACTTGTCCAAAAGGGTTTTAGGCCCCACAAATAATGGCTTGAATATTTTGGCATCATGCTCTTTGTAGCAATTTCTTTGTTGTCTTTTCTTGCTGGTTAATTTAGGTAATAAACCCAAAAGTATTATGTACCAGTTCGTATTCCCTTTGTGCTCCAGTTAATTGAGACTAAAATGTTGATTTTTTTTTTGGGGAACGTACTATATCAAAGGTATTTTGGCGTAAAATGAGTTTCAAGTAATTGAAATAGGGTTGTTGCTTATTCAATTTATTTTCCTTGAATTTGGTGTGAGTTTTTGTGTAAAGTAAAAAAACAATAACCATAGGAATTCTTTTCCATATATTACCTACACAATATTCCTTAACTCATCCTTAGAAATAACTTAATTAAAAATGTAGATAATAACTTCACAATATATAAAACAATTTTGAAAGGTGTTAAAAGCCCGTTTTAAATTAATTTTCTATTTCATTCGACAACAGACACACAATATCAAAACCAACAAGTAAGAATACTCTAGTCGAGTGTGCCCGACTACGAGACTCCCTGCTCCCAACTTGCATTTCAAGCAGTTCAGCGGCAACACAAGCAAGCAGCGTACTCAACTTGTACAGTGCATGTCAAACTGTTGTTTCCGCCTGCTGAAACAGGGGAAATAAGTTCTTCCATAACTTTTGTGCTATTTATCCGATCGTGTTGAAATTTACACATCCGAAAGACATTGATTAAACACATATGTGTACCAAAAATTAAAGCTTTATCTTTAAAATTGTGGCTGTGGGAGTCTTTTGCGATTTGCGGGGGTGCGGGGGGGTGCATCCGAAATTTGAAATAAACTTGATCTGCGTATGGTATACAGGAACCTGCATGCCAAGTTTGGTGTCTCTAGCTCTTATAGTCTCTGAGATCGACGCGTTCATACAGACGGACAGACGGTCAGACAGACGGACATGGCTAGTTCATCTCGGCTGTTGATCCTGATCAAGAATATATATAGTTTATATAGTCGGAAATGCCTCCTTCTGTCTGTTACACACTTTTGCAGTACTTTATAACTCCCTTGTTCCCATTTTTAATGGTAACAGGGAGTAAAAAGGAATGAAATATCTGAAAAACGAAAACAGGCCGGACTGTTACTCATCTTTGAATTCCCCAATTTGGATTGTTCTATTAAAAGATTAAGAAACTGAGGATCTGCTTTTGTTTTGAAACTGCATCTCTTAACTTATTCAAGTAAAGCTAAATGCAGTCGCAAATTGAGCACACAACAATTTACATACAAAATGGAAATGCAATTAAAATAAAGTCAGTTCATTGAATACTCTATGCACTTGAATTAAGAGCATTTAAATTAAGTCTTGTTTTAAGCAGCATTTACTAAATATCCAAATTGAAAACTCTTTGAAAATCAATTCTGGCATTTTCAAAGTATTTTCCTTGGGGCTAACAATTATGCCAGAGAAATGCTCTATGCACAAAATTTTAATTAATTTCTGCATCAATTGGATTGGCCTGTCATAATATAAATAGAATAAATTCTCGTACAAATGCACATGTACACATGTTCTTAAGCAAACAAATCATTAGGGATAGACACATTTATATATTTATCTAACGTTTCCTTTATGTTTTGTGTGTGTGTGTGTGTGTGTGTGTGTGTGTGTACAAACAATAGGACACATGCAGCTTTATATGCAGGACTCTGAACTCGATTGTTTTGTGATGCCTTTCAGCGTCTGCCATAACGGCAATATTTTGATTAAGTTAATTAAGTGATTTCTTGTTTTAACTCATACCACAATAACAATAATAGCAACAACAAAACAACAACAGCAAACAAGGATAATAGCAACGACAATGCTTATCAACATCAATTGCTGTTCCTGTAGCGCTAATCCTGGCACAGCTTGACATGATTACCCGCTGAGCCTTTGTGTGCAAGTGTTTGCCACATGAAAACATAAATATTTCATGCCATTATGCACAAAACTAGGCCAAAAACAACAACAATAATAGCAGCAAAAAACAACAGCAACAACAACAGAATAGGCAACCAATTGCGCCTAATGAATTGCGCTAGTAAATTTTCTGAAGCAGCTGCCAAGGCGCAGCTTGGCTATCAAAACTTTAAAGTGCTTCTACAAAAATTGCATAAAAAGCAAACGAAACATAAACACAAACATAAATTTTACAACTAACCCAAGTCGTTCTTTTAATACCCTCTGCAAAAAAAATGCATATAGCGTCGGCAAAAGCAATTTTCAAATAACTAGAAAACATCAATTGAAGTGTTGATTTTTATTGTGAAGTTCCGATTTTGTTCTTAGCAGCCAGAAATATTTTGTTTATTTGCTTGTTTACTTTTCCCGATTCTAAAAGGTTTTCTTCAAAAATTACAAATTCTCTCAGCCAAACTTATACTTTTTTTAAAGTTAAGCAACCTCTTTTTTCCCAAAGCTTTTCTATCCTTAATTTTTTTTTTATCAATTTGCACAGACCATCAATTTTAATATATATATTCTGTATTGGAATATATAATGTAAATTTATATATTTATTTGTATTTGGATTTTAAGCATAGAATTCGACTATTCTATTATAAATTATCTGACTGAATTTAGCTGATACAAAAATTGTATTTTATATTTGAAAATTCACAGGTGATTTTGTATACCCAACAGATTTTTGCACATCCAAATTTTCTCTTCAATATAATCTTAACAATTCCAATTGAGTATCAAAGGAAATATGCCCATTTTTAATTATATGGAACAATTTGCAAATGTTTGAGACAACAACTCGGCCATTAACAAGTGTTGAGCATATTTTTTATGACAAGTTTGTTTTTTTAATATTTTTTTTTTTTGTTGCCCCTACTTTGTGGTAACCCTGGCTCCACAGTAATCATAAAGCATTTGAGTGACGGACGGATGGTAATGGGTGGGAACTATGGTCCGGCTACGTGTCTGGGTCCGGGTTAAGAATGTTGAGCGGCCGTCGTGAAAGTCTAGAGAAACCGCCATTGCTGTCATCGTCTACGACAGCTCTGCTTTTGGGTGTTGCTCGGGTGATTCTGTTCTTCTGTTGCTTCACTTGGCACTTGTTCACATTACTGCGCGCATTTTTCAAATGTTTACCCTTTCGACCCTTGAGCTTCGCACCCGTCAACGCCCCCGCGGCAAGTGTCATTGACATTTTAATGTGCTAATGAAGATGAGGGCCAAAAGCAAAGTGCTCGCGCGCCATATAAAATACAAAAAAAAATGCTAAAAATATTATAAAATTGTTATAAAAATAGTCAGGATACAGTCTTTGTCGTCATCTTCGTTGCCTTTGGCTACCAGCTACGGGCTCATTATGGCTGAGTGCGGTTTTTAATTTTTATACTATGCACTTTACTACATTTTGTATGCTCTTGAAGTTTACTCAAGGACTTGCGGTGTTTATGAGTTGCTATGATTTTATTTTAACATCAACAATATTTTCTGTTGCTTTGCTCTCGTCTGCTGTCCTTTATTTTATTTTTATTTTGCGTCCTTACTCTTCCTTGCGTCTTTCGCCTGCAGTCAATTATGTCAAAGTTGTCAATTCAGAATGAAAATTGCAGGGCTTAAGCGTAAGAAGCTTTTACAAGCAGCTGAGTGAGTTTCAGTACATTATAAAAACAAATGTTAAATGTAGGTTATGATTTTATGATGGAAAACATAGACAACAAGAAAACTGCACAAGACGTGAATAACATTGAAGGATTGTTGACAACTCTTTTGAGTTTGCCATCTGAGAGGCAAAAAAAAAAACATAAATTGCAATCATGGTTCTCAACAATTGGTTTCAATTCATAGCTCAAGCGTTCGTTTAGTCGATATTCTGAAGATTGGTTATTTGAATCAGGATTCGATTCTTTAAGACAGCAGAAAATGAAAATTGTCAAAACTAAATTGATATATTTATAGATATTTTTAGTAAGCACTGCATAGATGAAAAGCTATTGTTATTTCTAGCTATAAAAAAGCAAATTGATTGTAGTAATACAAATTTTAAAACAATTGAAAAAGCTTCATTTGAGTATTTACTCCCTGTTCCCATTAAAAATGGGAAAAAGGGAGTTATAAAGTACTGCATATGTGTGTAAAAGGCAGAAGGAGGCATTTCCGACTATATAAACTATATATATTCTTTATCGGCTTCAACAACCTAGCCATGTCCGTCTGTCCGTCTGTCCGTCTGTCTGTCTGTCTGTCTGTCTGTCTGTCGGTCTGTCTGTCTGTCTGTCTGTCTGTCTGTCTGTCTGTCTGTCTGTCTGTCCGTCTGTCCGTCTGTTTGTCTGTCCGTCTGTCCGTATGAACACACAGATCTCGGAGACTATAAGAGCTAGAGACACCAAACTTGGCATTCAGGTTCCTGTATACCATACGCAGCTCAAGTTTATCTCAAATTTCGGATCAAATGCAACAAAAACAAAAGTTATGGAAAAATCTATTAACCCCCGTCTCAGCAGGCAGAAACAACAGTTTGACATGCACTGGACATATTAAGTGCGCTGCTTGCTTGAAATGCAAGTTGGGAGCAGGGAGTCTCGCAGTTGTTCACACTCGACTAGTTGTTTTGATTTAAAGCGGTATCTAGTCAAATATTCATTATAGTATATTAACTGTGTGTAACACATTCTGTTAACTAGCAGATATTGTGAATGAGCTTAACATTATTCATAACACTTTATGTTAACAGTGTTAGTGTTGTACAAATAATGAGTCACGCTTTTTACAGATATTAAAATAATTTTTATATTTGGTAACTTTATGTTAAATAATTATATTTTCAATTAACAAATAGCCAAATTATTAGAAAAGCCTGAATATTATAGCAATACTTGTATCTATAATTTTAAATTATTTCTTAAATTCTCTGCTCCGAATTCTCCCAAAAACTTGAACAGCGCTTCAATCTCCACTTGTTTTACATCCCCAGAGTCAAACCAAAGGCACTTAAATTTTAAATGCCAACTAACTCTTTCCGTATGGCCTGGCTGTATATACTTTAAGTATATTTTCTTAGCGTATATATTTTTATGACTTTACGCCAACGAGTCATCATTTTTGCCAACTCATTGCCTTTTGAGGCAGGATAAAATCTCAGCAAGGCCAAAAGTTGT
The DNA here is from genome assembly GCA_949708635.1 of Hirtodrosophila cameraria. Taxonomy (NCBI): domain Eukaryota; kingdom Metazoa; phylum Arthropoda; class Insecta; order Diptera; family Drosophilidae; genus Hirtodrosophila; species Hirtodrosophila cameraria. The sequence goes on from OX453090.1 coordinate 45,318,566, forward strand.
AGCCTAAAAGCGCGCAATACTTTTTTTGGACAGCCATTTGTTGCTTAGGCCTGGGTCGAAGCCAGGACCAAGAAAGGATACAAAAAGTATTCTAGTTGCAAGACTGTTTAGCTGTGCTCAGCTGTTGCCCCAAAGAGCGTGAATAATTTATCAATGTCAGCAGGCGATGATGAACGCCCAAATGTAATGCCAGCAGATTGTCAGGACTGTGGTCCTTCAACAGGCCTTCCCTCCTTCAACTTCCAATAAGCGAATCGATATGCTGGACTTGTTGGGCATTTTTTTTGTTTTGAGTGGAGTGAGTTTTTGAAAAGAATAGAAGAAAAGCCCATAAAACTTGAGCTTTTTAACAAGCAAATCAAAAGAGGCCATGGTCTTTATGAATGGACCAACAAAGTCCTGCCACTCTGGGCCAAAAAGGACAGTCAGCTGACCTACCGAAAGACAGAACGCTTATCAATGCTAAGCATTTGCTTTTGAGTGCGTTGACTTACCTTTTCTTTTCATTCTTGCGTTCACAGGACATTTTATATTTATGAAAAAAAGCGTCAGGAGCAGGAGCAAGAGCAGGAGCCTTAATAGGCATCCGGTCATAAAAACATGAATTGTGGCTCTTAGCAGCAAATCCAATTGGGCATAAATCGGCTTTGGTCGTCACATGAGCACATACAAATATACAAAGGACCTGCCTGGAATTTAATGGCATTTCCTTTGGTCTTGTTCCGTCTGCCTTGACTTTATTTTATGTACATTTAAGCACAATGCGCTTGTTGACTTAATGAGAAATGCTGTTTGGCCATCATTAATGCTGATAGGTTTTGTCTTCTGTTCCACATTATGTGTCCTGTGTGATCCTGTATCTGTTGCTGAGCCTTCGACTTTGCTTTTGCCTTTGTATTTGCCTGGTTACCAATGATAATTGGCAAAGTGCTTCAGCTTTTGCCTAGCCTGCCATTATAAAAGATGCACTGTAAAATTGCATTGCGGCTGTCATCAGCAGCTGCATGCTTAGACATCCTTCCTTCCCTTTGCCGCCTGCCGACTTCCCAACACTTGTCACCCTAACAATTCAACTTCAAGACTGCCTTTAGCTATTTTTTCAAGGATGTTTACAAATTTACAACACGAAAGTGAATTTTCTTTCAATTTTGTTGCGCTGCCTGTTTGTCAGTGGCAGCAGGAGCCGCATCAGCAAGGAGTCGACGAGTTGAGTCCTGTCGAGTCAAGTCGAGTCGTGTCGAGTCGAGACGAGTCGAGTCTGAGTCGAGTTGTGCGTCTTCTTGCCTGCCAGGCAGGATGCGCGCCTAAGTAGTTTTTGTATAATTGCACTCGTCATTGTCGTCCTTGTCGACATCCTTGTCGTGCCTGGCGCTCTCTCTCTCTCTCTCTCTCTCTCTCTTTCTTCTCTGTTGCTTCCCCAAAGGCACAGGAACAACAACAACAACAATAGTAGCTACAACAACAGCAATTAAGTTATGTTAACAAGCGCACTTTTCAACTTTGCTCGCGGCTGTTGCACTTCAAAGGTGTGTGTATGTGTGTGTGTGTGTGCCACGCCCATCGAATCTATCACAGTCGCCTGCATCCCCCCTCCTGCCTGCAAGTTCTCTGTTCATTTATCTACAGCAGTTTGCGGCTGATTTGAATGGGATTTTGTGGGTGGTAAGGCATATGTTGTCAAGGGGTTTTAGCCAGGTTCTTTAGGCATGAGCACGGTTTTGACTAAAAAACAAAATGTTTATCGAAAAATACCTGACGAAGTCGCTAGGGAATTGAAAAAGATTTCGTTGTAGAATTTAAAATTGTAAATGAAATTACGTAAAAACAAACTCGTTGTAAGACTATAAAAAAATTTGAGTTATTTATTATAGGACGATTATAAAATGTCTAAATTTGGCATGTGTTTATCACTGTTTGTATTTAAAAAAAAAAATATGGGAAAAAAGTACGTGGCCAGATCAAGACAGAGGTCTGCAGTGTTTAAACCTAGTTCAGGCGTTGGCAGCTGCTAAAAACGTAAAAAGTCTTTGGCAGATTTGTTCAGACTTCATTAACAGATTTGATCACACATGAAATTATAGATGAACTTCAGGTAGTTTTTAGTATTATTATAATAAGAAAATTATTCCATTTTAATCCTTGCTGTTGGGCTGTCAGTTATAACTTTGTCCTTTATGTAGAAGACTTATCATTCAAAATTATGCAACAATTAGTTTCATAGAAAGCAATCAAAGCAATTAGTTAATACATTTTTTAAGAAACACTTAAGTCAATTAATGAAAATATTTGTTCGTTTATTAATAAAAGCAAATAATTTAAGCGTTGCAAATGACTTCAATTAATGTCAGTTGACAATTTGTAATTGACAATGAGCCACTTGAGCAAGATTTAACCCACACTTCAATTCGGCTATATATAATAGGCTTTGAACATTAAAAACACTTGAGAAGATACTTGAATTTCTATGAGACGTTGAAAAGCGCGACTCTTAATTAAGATTTGATTGACAACATTCTTGTCGCAAAACACTGAAAAATCAATTTGTAGTTGAGCGCAATTAAACAAATCTGAAAATAATTGAAACTTTTCGTTGTAAATCCCAGACATAAACACCCGATATATGTATGTGTGCTTATGTATATACAACAAACACACACACAAAAACAAACACACACAGACATGCATATATCAGTTAAACTATGCAAGTTGTTGTTTAGCTTAAAAATTCCCATGTTGACAATTAAGTTGGTAACAAAACAACAAATGCCCAGCACAGACTAAACAGAAACGCGTGAAAGGCACGCAACCCTTACAAGAGTGGGTGCACAAAGGAGTAAGGGTGGGGTTTTGGGAAGTGAGTGGACTGGTGAATTATTGTGGGTGTGGACTGTAGCTGGTGACAACCACCCATCCATACAGGGTTTGGAAAACTGGTTTTGGTTCTGGTTTCGTTAGCTGGTTACAGCAACCCTAATTTACTTTTAATAACTTCATAGGCAAATGCTGACAGGGGAGAAGCGTTCCAAAGCGAAGCCTTAAAAGTGTCCTTTTTCAACAACGGACTAAATACATAAAGCGTTAATTTCGATTTTGCTTAACAAGGGTTAAATGTGCTTTCTCAACCCGCACCCAAAACAGTTTAAGGGAGACAAACAAAAAACACTGTGCGTATACGCGATATCGATAACGATAATTACATGCATGTAGACATGGCGATGCGCTCAGGTGAGAAATTCAATTTGCAAGCCGAAGCACCCCAACCGAAAAAAAATAAATAATACAACAAAACCAAAACCAAAAACCTTCAGGCGCACATGTCTAAGTGTGTCTTTCATTTTTTTTGTTTTTTTTTTTGTATTTTTTCTGTGTGTTTTGAAAGAACCTGAATTGGACTTTGTTTGGAACTAACCAAAAGTGGGCAGTATCAAGTGGAGTCAAGTCGGCTGCATGACTGAGTGACTTTCTGTCATACCAGACGATTTGTGCACACAAAACCCAAGATGGAAAGTGATGCAGAAGATGTATCAGCAGGATGAGGAGCATATGAACACAGGAAGAGGAACATACCATACATATACCAGAAGGCATATGACAAGCTCAAGTGTATGGCAGTCGCATTCAATGCCTGACGCATGTCCTGAAGAGCAGAAAGCGAGAAATCGAAAAGACATACATTCTCTGCATCCGTCTCTCTCTCTTTCTCTGTCATACCCTTACTCATTTTAGCTAGCTGTGTCTGTGATTTCATTTGACGCCTTCTCTGGAGCACCGATCCTGACATGGCTGCTTTTGACAGTCGTTTTGCAAACATGTCGAAGCCATTAAGACAATCATGCGTTTTTGCCAGCTTTTTTTCTACGTTTCTTTTTTACATCAAGTGTTTGTTTTTTCTTTGCTTTTCTTTTCTCTTTTATTTTTTATTTTTTTTTGGGCTTGTGAAGTTAACTTTTCTGTAGAGTTTTGCATGCTTCATATCTGCTAACCAAAGGTTTGTCGCTATTTTTTTCTCATTCCTTCATTTCATTTCAGTTCGTTTTGTTTTTTGTCAGACTGTTGTTTTGTTGTTTTTTGAAAAATGGCTGTCGCATCACTTCTATTGTATTTTGGAGTGTGTGACTCTGAATGGTATGTTGTGTGTGTGTATGTTGTGTTGGCTGTTTGTCACAAAGATTTATGCGTTGCAATTTCCACACTCATACACACACACACACGCACACAGTCACAAAATAAAAGACAAAACAAAAAGCAAAGTAAAACGTTTGTTTGACGCTTACATCGACTGGAAAGACAACAAATGGGCAGTGAAGGCGTTGAAATTGCCGAAAGGGGGGTACTAAATTTCTTGATGTAAGGCAGTCCTAACGAGTGCTTTGTTTTTAGTATTCATTGTGTTGTTTATAACAAGTTTTTAGAGACTCATAACTCAATTTTAAAATACGAAACAAGTGATTTGTTAGAACTTCTATTAGATAATTTGCAAAGGATTAAACTTTGCACAAAGCCAATAATTCCAAATGGAATTTCTGCTTGCTTTATAAAAGGTATTTATTTTGTTGATAAACTATATTTTATATTTTTGATATTTATGTATACATATCTTATTGAAATACCTGACACGATTACATTTTAAAGCTCTCAACAGTGTCTGAGAAAGTTGTAGCGACTCAAAGGCTTTAATACATAAAAATGTACATTTAATAATTGATGTTAACAGCTCTTTTATATTTTCAATAAATGTAACATACGTATTTCATAACATAAATGTTAATAAAATCGATTATCTTGATTATGTGTTGATTTGACTTTAAACTTATCATAAATTGAATTCTAATTTTCCTAAAGTTTATATGCCATAAATGTTTAATTTTAAAACAAAAAAGTTATTTTCCTTACATTGCATTGAAAATTGGAAACAAGGCTGACTAAAAATAAAAAAAAAAAAGTTTAAATATTTCAAATAAATTTATGAAATGACGGAGCTTAGGCCACAAAATATTGCTTTTATTCCATCATAAATCCACCAAATTGTGATCCAATAAACTTTTAATATAAGCTCAAAAAATTAATTCAAATATGTTTATAATTTATGGACATGAAGAACTAAAATGATTTTCAGAGCGCACATAAAAAACTTAATTGCCAATATACATATATTCCCTTCTCTTGTCCTGCCATACTCCCAATTCTATTCACACAAAAGCTAAAACCTATTGCAGCATAAAAAGTTCAGAGACCATAAAAATGAAGGGGGGAAGCAGTTATGTAAAGGGAAAGGCACAAGTTAAAAAGTAAACCCAGCAACAACAACAACAGCAACAATGGAAAGGACAAATAGGACCAGAAAGAATGAAGAGAATGACTATAACGACAGATTGAACCCTTCGCTTTTAATGCAATTAAGTTTAATTGAAAATTTTCACTCCAAATTATGAGGCAAACGTGTTGTTATGGAGCTCTCGACGAGCCGACAGATAGATAGACAGACAAACGGACGGACAGAGACACCCTCGCAATCAGGCAGATGGAAATTAACATGCACACACACACACACACACATTTAGATACATATTCTATCTATAGAAGCGTGTCCTATGGTGCTTTGCACGTACTTGATGCTTCCAGGATGAGTGAAAGCAATCAAGCGTCCAAATCACTAGCCGAAAAACCGAAGGCAGCTCAAAGTTTGCTTTGATGCGAGAGAGCGTGGCGGCTCTTCCTTGCCTGTCCAGGACTTTATTACAAAACAAACAAGCAGCAGCAAGTCAGGCAGTGCAGGACCAGGTTCTAGTTCCTGTTCCTGTTCCTGTTACTGTGCGACACCCTGCCCTTCCCAATCCATATCCCCTTTTGCCGTGTTTCATCTTCACCACTTTGGACCGCTCGGCATTTAACTTATCTTTTATCTTGATTGCTGTTGACGATGACAAGGATAATGATGATGATGGGCGCTCTCTGGCGTTGTCCTGTGATTTTAGTTTACCTGCCCACGTACCCAGCTGCTTGGGATATCTGTTTGTATAAACGAATGCCGCTTGATTTTAATTAGCATTTGACACAGCAGCTTGACACGATTGAAATTTTTTCGTAATCTGTATGTGGGTGTGGGTGTGGGTGCTGTGTGGTATGTGGTGCAAGGTTATTCAGGTGGTGCAGGTCGAGAGCATTTGCTGCTTAATGAGCCATCACACAAACTGGAATTTCAAATGTCCCAATGTGCAAATAAAAATATCCTGTGGCTGGTAACAGCAACTTTCTGTGACCAGCTATAACATTTTACGCTTCACAAACTTTTGTTGCAAAATATGCAGATGCAAACAAAAATAAAAAATAAAAGAGAAATATAAAAAATATGTGCATAAGAAATTTCATTTTTGAGAGACGATTTATGAATACTCTAAGAAAGTGCTTGCGAGGAAAAGTCAATTTAAAGTATTTTATTTAAAGTTTAATATAAGAAAACAGTAATTAATAGAAATTTGATAATGTCTGAGTAAATATAAAATATAAAAACAAAAACGATGTTTCTATTTTTGAGAATTTTTTGTTTTGAGTAATGTTTGACTTAAAAATAAAACCGATTGTTTGTCATGATGTTATATTCAAAATAAAATAATTTTGATTCATTATAGTCATATAAAAAGTTGAATTCAATTACTTCACTAGCTAAAGTCAATACTTCCTAGACCGAATTTTTAATCGCAAAGCAAATAATTTGATGGAATTCGAAAAAAATTAACTTGATTTTAAAATTTAAAGAATCTTCAATTAAAATATGACTAAATTCAAATTCAACAATTCCAACAACCAGATAATGTGTAAAAAGATACTTTAAATACTTCAAATATTTAACTACAGTTCCAATTGCGAGGTGAGCTTTAAATTATATAAAACTTTTCTTGATAATAAGTACTATGTTTTGCGCAAATATCAAACTTATTAAAATTACTCGAATTTCGTGGTTTTAAGAATGAATAAAACCAATTCTTGATAAACAACTTAATAAGTTGATTAAAAACCTAAAATTATTTAACCCAAATTTAAAAAGCACACATTTACTAAATTACGTTTTTATTATAATTTTTTTTTTTTACAAGACTAGAGAGTTTGAAGCCTGTGCAAGTTTCAGATGAAATTGAACAATGTTCACTGCAAGAGACAAGAAAAAACTGCGGCAGGTATAACTGACACATAAAAAAAAAACACACACACATACACATACAGATAGAGGTACATACTTACACATTTAGATACTCTGTGGATTTTGTCATTCGATGCGCTGTGCCGGAAAATTCAATGTGAAAAGTTTACGTTTTGTTTTTGTATGTTTGTGTGTCTGTGTATGAGTTTGGGTAAGTATGTGTGGGTGTGTGTAAGTGTGTGGTGTGTGCTTGTGGGTGTTGCACTAAGCTAGCGTCAAGGCTGCAAGTTTTGGCCAAAAACCAAGTGCAATTGCATATACTTAGTTGTATCTGTATCTACATACGTATTGGACACATGTTTTTTTGACTAGGAAGAGGGTTGGGGAGCATAGAAAGCTTGACTGTGGTTGCAGGTGGCCTAAGAGCAAAGTGGGGCAAAAGTATCTGACTGACTGACTGAGTGGGCGCTGGGTTAGATAGATACATATGTGTATATGTATGTGAAAGTTACTCAACTCACGGCAAAACCAAATGCAACGAATGTCTAAAAGTATTTGCACATTGGTGGGTGGTTGGCTGGGTGATTTCTGTAATGCATTTAGTATGGAGCTGCACCACCCAGATGGCAGTGGTAGTAGTAGTGTGCACTTTGAAGTGTGTCAATGCAAATGTGTGTGCGCTCAGTCTCTCGTGTGTTTTGAATTATTTATATTATTTGCACTTTATATGCAGCCAGGCCAGAGTTAGAGCCAGAGTCAGAGTCAGGTTTAGAGCCAGGCCAAGTCGCAACCAGACACTTTTTGCTCTGGAATTGTGTTTTCTCTATTTTTTTCGTTTTTTTGTTGTGGTTTTTCTATTTTTTTCTGATTTTATGTTCGAAAAAAATTTGCAAGTAACGTTGATGCCAATGCATCGCTCGCTTGCTCTTTGCATTTATTGCATTTTAGCATTTGGCCACAAAAATCTCTTGACACTTGACACGATTACAATATGAACATGGTGTTGTCATTTCATAGCGGTACAAACGAAGAATATGGCGAGTGAAGGGGCACACTTTTTCTTTCACATTTAAAAAGAGTGTCAAAAAAACATACACACAAGCACACACCCTTCGACAAAAAATAAAAAGCAATTCATTTGTAAAACTTCTGAGTCATTGTCAAATCCCTTCAGCGACAACCCTTGACTGTTTTACAAACTAGATGTGAAAAGGAAAGAGATAGCATACTAGCCACAAAACAAAAAAAAATAAAAATTAAATTTTGGTCTAAACGGCAACATTGTTGTTGCCTTTTGCGTCCTTGTGATTCATAACTAAACACAAAATTTTCACAACATCCCCGGAAACAATTTGCTGCACACGAAAAGCATTTACAAAACTTTAATTTGACTCATTTGAGTTGTACTATACTACTCCCGGAGTTTGCTATTCAAAAGAAAATTGAGCATTTCGTCGAAATGAAGTTGAGTTTGTTTGCCGAGGCGACAATGAAATTATTGTCGTGTAGTGTGTGCCTAACTTTGGTTCTTCAAAGTTCATTATGATGGAAAATAATGGTTTATGAAACTACAGATAGGATAAAATGAAAAATGAAATTAAGTGCTGAAAATTCACAGTCATATCTAACTAAAGTCAATAAAAATATAAACTGCACTTACCTCAAGTCGCATAGAACATGCTGTAAAGAATTGATTAATAAAAATGCAGTTTATTTAAATTTTGTTGCATAGTTTAGTGTAGAGAAAATTAATCCAGAATCGAGATGAAAAATTACAATCAATAAGGGCCAATTTTTCAATGTCCCAATAAACACTATGTGTCACATAAACTTAATAATACAAAAATTTCGTTTTTTCAATGTACACTTAGGACCTAAAAACGATATGTGTCACATAAGTGCTAAGTGGAGCTTCATCTCCCATATAGGCTTGCTAAGTGCCACATAGGTAAAAAGCAGCTGATGAAGTTTTGTCATTCGCAGTGAATTTTGACCGTTTTAAATTGCCGATCTTTATAAATTTAAACGGTGCAATTCATCTTCATTCTCTGGAAGATTCAGATATGACTTCGAGTTACACTACCCGTGTATATCATTCCAGGCCAAACTTTTTTGAGGATTTGGATGAAACAGCTTTTATTAAGAGATTCCGCCTTTCAAAATCGACATTTATTATTTTGAATGCAAAAATCAAAAGCCAAATTGAGTCGAGTACAAATTGGTAACTTGAAACTATTTAGGATATATGCCATATTTCCATTGGGTTTTTATGCCTGTGGGAAATCGGGATAGAACAAGTAAGAACACTTTGTCTGTCTATGGTTTATACCAACATGTACACCAAGTTTGGTTGCTCTAGCTTCAAAACTGTGGAAAAAACCTGCGTTCATACAGACAGACGGACATTTCACAAAACCCAATATTGTACTCTTTTTACTTTTTTAATCAAAAAAATTAAAAAAGAGTATAACAAGAGTTTTCTAATGCCATTACTTCATTGTCCAAAAGCTACATTGAGTTTGGAGAGTCCAATGAAGTCATGCGAATATTTTATCAAATTGTAAGATTCCCAAATCGGCCCAAGACTTTATTGGTTTAGTTTTTAACGCCAAATATGGTGAATGCATTTTCTGTGATATTTGGTCTGCCGCTGTTTAGAATTAAAATACTTAAGATGACACTTAAAGCAACTCTTTATTTAAAATAGAACCAAAGACAGAGCTCCAGCTGCGATTCAACCATATTAAAGTAACTTTAAGTTTATTATATCATTTTCTGTTTATTCAACCTATCTAACTAGAACATATTTACTCGAGCTACATTGCATGTCTCTTTACACATACTTTTAGAAAGACTTTAGCCTACTTTGATATTATTTTGGCACACTGACTAGATAAATTTGCTTAGCAGCAGCTGTTGTTGCAACACATAAATTATAGCAAAAATTTAATTATCGCACTTGGACGTGGCTCGTAACTACTCGTAACACAGTTTTGTCTAAGCAGTGGCAAAGCAGCAGCAAGGCAACAGCAAAGCAGCCCAAAAGTATGCTACTAAAACAATTAGCAGCGCCCTAATTAAAACAACAGTCTGAAGAGCACAAGCAGCTCCTCCAGGGCTCTTTGATTGATGATGATGTAAGAGTCGAAACGCCTTAAAGTATGTGCAGCACATGAGGCAACATGCGGCGACGCGTTCAAAGTCGCCTTCAGCTGTTGGCTTTGTATATATATATATATATATATATATATATATATATTTATGTATTTTTTTTTTGACTGCCGACAACAAACAATGCAGCAACAAAAGCAAACCATGCAAATGTGTGTTATTATACACACACACACACAAATACAAGCACACATATGAAACAAAAAAAAAAAAAAAAGAAAATGTTTAAGGAAATTGCTGCAAATATTTTGCTTGTTAAGTGAAACCCAGTTTTCCAAAATGCTTTTTACCCAGCCATCCAGAGAAACTGCACTCTGGAAATTTTCTTGAGGCATTTTTCTTCATGCCATGCTTGAGTACGAAGCACTCATAGAACGTCTTCGTCCTTCGTCTTGTACTTTGGGTTATTTCTAGTCCTTTTGGCGGTCCTGGCAGTTTTGCATTTTGCATAAGCGCTTGGAAATGCCTTTGTCGTTTTAGCAATTTATGCAAATTTCGTGCATTTTGCCATGTTGTTACATTCTTTGTATGCCTGGCCAACATATATATGTACATATATGTATATGTATGCATATACCTTCCAAATAAACTTCATATATAGTTTGTATAAATTTATATATTCCTATATATAGGCTAAAACTAGCATGCAATTAAAACTAAATTAGTAGGCCTCTGTGCCTCTGGGCTAGGCTACTGTGCAGTCCACTTGCGAGCTCTAAGTTGCGAATTCAGTTTTCAGTTTACTAATTGAATTATTTAGTTGCAAGTCGTTTGATTAAATGCACACGCAAACTTTTACCCAACAGCAACAGCAATGTCAACAAACTGCCAAATCAACCATCAGGAAAAATGCAGCATAGCAAAGGGTATAACTAACTTTTAGATGAACTACTAGTAATGGTAATTTAAAACAATTTCTTTATTAAAAAAAATGGAGTCAGTATTTTTAAAATTTTGAGCAACAAATAGAAAATTATTCAAAACATATTTCATTTATAAATGTAAAAAGAGAAAAAGTATTTTTTAAATATTTTAGAAAAGAAATGCTTAAAAATATCTTTTAATATTAATTTAATATAAAATGCTTAGAAAAAAAAGCAAAAACAATTAAATAAGATCATAGTTTGTGGATAGAACTGCCAATACCTTGAAAAACAAAATAAGACTCTGCAGACCTAAAACTATTTAGAAAACGATATGCCATTGATATTAAATTAAAAACAAGAAAGAATTGTTATCTTTTTCGTGCTGAAGATATATACCCTTGCAGAAAAGATTTGCATAAGAAAACTTTTTTTTCAACTAATTGTTTTTATGGCAGCTATAAGATACAGTGATCCGATTTTAATAAAATTTGGTCAACATGTGTAGAACTTGCTATAAATTAGATATAATGAGTTTGGACGAGTTATTTTAAAAAACTCAATTTTTTCCATACAGAAACTTATTTTCAACCGATCGTTCCTTTGGCAGCTATAAGATATAGTGGTCCGATATTGATGAAATTTTATTATCATGTATATCTTGAAAACAAAAAAGTTTATCATACAAAACTAATTTTTTAACTTATCGTTCCTATGGCAGCTATATGTTATAGTGGTCCGATCTGGCCAATTCAGGTGGTAGGTACTACCACCAATAAGAAGAAGCATCTGTTTCATCAAGATAGCTCTAGAACAAAGTCTTGAAAAACGCATATAAACAAACGGACAGACAGACGGACAGTCGGACATGATTCGGCTGTTGATGCTGATCACGAATGTACAAATTTATTTTTTTCCTGAGACGTTCCCTTCAAATCGTTGGTGCGTTCAATGCACGGGTATAAAAAAAGAAAAATAATAAGATTTAGAAGATTAGAAAGAAGATTATGGAACCAGATTTTCAGCAATAATAATAATAAAAAAGATCAAAACAGATAAGTACCATTTAATTTGTGCATCAAAAACTTTTTGTTGAAAAAGGTTAAGAAAAAAAACTGAATAATACTCTCAACAAATTTGAATACTTTGTTTCATTATCATGAAAATAAAATAATAAATGTATAATTGTTGCATTTTAAAAAAATGTTCAAAGCTTTAAAATCTTTATCTTTTGATATTTAAAATACAATTTTTGAGTCTGCGCTGAAGACACCCGCTTAATCTTACATGCAGGGTACTACAAAAGCTTTGAGTTTTTTGTTACGTACAGCCCAATCTCTTGGCTCTCATAGCCCTACCCCTGCCACCGCTCCCTTAGAATACCATTTGTAAAAACAACCTTTTTTTAGGTGTTGAACATTACCGCAGGGCACAACCACAACCAGAAGCCAGTACGCTCCTTAGTTCTCGCTGTTCCTCGCCTGGTCAGCAAAGATATGTAAACAAGCAAAACAAAGAAACAACAAAAACAAAAAAAAAACAAACGTCCACGGTCCAGCAACTTTTTCTGCTGCACCCCTGTCCACCAGTCCCTGTCCCTGCTCCTGCCACAGGCCGAAACCATCACCCACATGCGACATTTAACCCTCAAAATGTGCACATTGAACAGTTTTTTGGCTGAACTTCAGTTTCATTTTTCGAGGTTTAATTTTTTTTCTGTTTATTTGTTTGCGTGTTGATTTTTGGCCCCGAACATAACTTCCCTTCCCCCATTTCACCAACATGGCACTTTAGTGTTTTTATATTTTTTCATTGCTGAAATAACACTGACATGCGTCTTGCCTGCCTGTGCGAACCCTGTGGCAAGTCAGCAACATGCAACACGTCTGGCATAGCCCACCCATCTACATCTACAAATTTTTTAAACGGATTCGTCTTTTTCCTCCAAATTTTCTATACGATTTACAGTTCGACAGCAGCAGCAGCAGCAGGACCGTCTGTTGCAAGACATGCAACTTTTGCCTCGAGCTCTTCAAGTTGTTGTTATTATTGATATTGTTAGTGTTATTGCCATTGTTGTTGTCATGTTGCAATGCAATCAACAACAACAGCAATAACAACAACTGCAACAACAGCTGCGTTTTTACTTATTTAATAACGTTTCAATATTCTCAACATATCTGACATATCAATTTTCAAACGGCGTGTGAGTTTGCAGATACAGATACAGATACATTTACAGCTATAGATACAACCGTACAAGAAAAAATACATTCATATAGATTTATGCAGCGATATGAATAAACTTTTGCCTTGTCAACCAAGTTTCTGGGATGTCTGCATGTGTGTGTATGTGTGTGTGTGTGTGTGTGTGTGTGTGTGTGTGTGTGTGTGTTTATGTCAGCAAATTGTTTATATATGACATGAAAATTGAAATTTATGTCTTTTTGCCACTGACAGATTGTTTCTGGCCAAACTAACGATTTATGTGCCACACAAATAAAATATAAAGTTTGCGGTAAAGCCAAAAGTGTTGAATGTTGATAAAGATAAAGATTAACAAGGAGTTGACATAAACTGACGCACTTTTTAGATTATACAGCATTTTCAATGACTTTGCTCGAACTTTGTTAAAAGTAAACCGATTTAAATGTGGCTTACAGTTTTGAACTAAGCTTGTTATTTAGTTTTTCATTTAAGTCATTTATGAAAATACGATTTGTTATTTCTTGTGTTACTTTTCCTTAACTATTTTGAGATTAGTTAAAATTTGTAAAATTTAGAATTTACCAAATTCATTTTTATCGGAGAGCAACTTGAGTATAACCCAATGTTGCATACCTTTTATTGGGTGATTTATTAATGTTAAAAACTCCAGAATTAATGGCTGTTAAGATCTTTCCATTCTTTTCTCTCACAAACATGAACATATTTCTGGATTTCTAGTCACAGTTTGCCCATCAAATTTTTTGACATGGATTTTATTTTTTTTTACAAAATTATTTATTTAAAAAATTGATTAAAGACAATTAAGAAGGTTGCAGTCGGGATCTCCCGACTACGATATACTCGGTTTTTTGTACGTTTAATACATTAAATTTTTGTAAAGACAACTTATATACTTAAAAACTGTCCTTAAACTTAGGTAAAGTGAGTTTGGTTGAGTTATCTTGAAAAACAAAAAATTGTTTCATACAAAAACTTATTTTTCAACCGATCGTGCCTATGGCAGCCATATGTTATAGTGGTCCGATCTGGCCGATCTTAACACTTTGTCTGCCCATGCTATATATACCAACATATATACCAAGTTTGGTTGCTCTAGCTTCAAAACTGTGGAAAAAACCTGCGTTCATAAAGACGGAAGGACGAACGGACAAACATTTCACAAACCTAATATACTCTTTTTTTTTCATTTTGGAAAACACAGTATAAAAAGTAACCAAATACAGTAGCCAAATTCTGCATCTTATCTTCTCATACAAATAATAATAATTTAGTTAAAACTCAAAAATTATTCATGAATTTGATCTATACACATTCAAATATTAAAGAATCAAAGTTTAACTTGGGCATTTCAGAGATTTTTAACTTAACATAATTTATTTTATAATTTAACATAGCTATGTGCTTTATTTGCTCAGCGACTTGCATTTGAAATGCAGTTGATGAATGCCCTACGTAAACGAAGCAAAACTATGTTAATCCTTTGCTTATCTTGGTTATCTCTCTGCATAAAAAGCACTGCTCAGGTCGCAGGACTCAGGACTCAGGACACAGGTCTCTCTCTCTCTCTCTGTTCCCAATCCTAGTTAATTTGTGCCGTTTCGCATTATGCAAAAACAAAAAACTACTTAGCTGCTAAGCTGCGCTGCGGTCCTCTGCCGCATATGCAAATTCAGACAAATTAATTCCAAACTGAAACCTTTGAACATATCCCTGTTGATACAAAAAAATGCTTCCCCATATTAAACCCCTCACCCCCTGCGTACTGCGACATTTGAATTGCAACTGCAACTTCATTTGCAACGTCAACGGCATTGCGCATTAACATTGTTTTCATTTGCCAGGGAGAGCTCTTTTAACATTTACCAAACCGCTGACGATGACGACTGATGCAGCGGAAAAAGGAAACGTCCCTCCCTTTACCCTTTCCACTCTACCCACCCACTGCGCTGTTCCTCTGCTTACCAAGCAATCCCTGTGCAATTTGTATAAAAATGCGCTTTAACCTCTTCATTGCTCTTTCTGTGTCTCATTCCCGCTCACACTCTCTTTATCTCTCTCTCTATCTCTGTTGCAGGTTCACATCCGCCACGAATAGTGGAACATCCCATAGATACGACAGTGCCACGACATGAGCCAGCGACTCTTAATTGCAAGGCGGAGGGTTCACCCACCCCCACAATTCAATGGTACAAGGATGGCGTACCACTAAAGATACTGCCGGGCTCACATCGCATAACCCTGCCCGCGGGTGGATTGTTTTTCCTCAAGGTAAGTCCACAACATAACATGACCATTTTTTGTGTCACTTCAAAAGACACAACTTAACTGCTCTTTATATAAGTGTACTTTGAATTTGTTATAAAATTGAACAAATAGGAAGTCTGCAAGTTAAAATTACATAAATAGATATTGAAATTTACTATATCTAGTGTAGAAAGATTAGTCCTGGGCTTCCTAACTCAAATATTTAAGTGACAGCAGCATTTTTAGAAAACAAAGCGACTGATTTGTTTTAGGTCGACTGATATTCTCTTCCAAAACTTAATAATTTTTTAAAACGGAAGTGATTAACTTGCGATTTAACTTTTGTTTTAGAACTAAGTATTATTCATTTCTGATTATAAATATTTACTTTTGCATCTTTATCTTATAAGCTTTAACACAAGTATATATTTATTGATAATTTTTAAAAATGAAAAGTATATTAAGATCTTTTACTTTTACAATTACTTTAACTGTACTACAACTTTGTTAAGTTAGTTACTTTTCGAAACCGTTTTTTGATATTTTTCTTAAGCAATATAGTTAGATTAACCTTTTAAACAAGTAAGAATACTTTAGTAGAGTGTGCCCGATTACGAGACTCCCTGCTCCCAACTTGCATTTCAAGCAGTTCAGTGGCAAGACAAGCAAGCAGCGCACTTAACTTGGCGCACTTAACTTGGCATGTCAAATTTTTATTTATCCGATCGTAATGAAATTTATCAACATTGATACAACATTTACGTTTACCAAAAATCAAAGCTTTATCTTTCAAATTGTGGCTGTGGGAGTTTTTTTCGATTTGCGGGGATGCAGAGGGGTGTACCCATAATTTGAAATAAATTAAATCTGCGCATTGCATAGAGGAACCTGCATGCCAAGTTTGGTGTCTCTAGCTCTTATAGTCTCCGAGATCTACACGTTCATACAGATGCTGTTGATGCTGATCAAGAATATATATTCTGCTTGTTACATACATTTGCAGTACTTTATAACCCCCTTTTTCCCATTTTTAATGGGAACAGGGAGTAAAAATATGTGTATTTAAAAAAAAAATCAAATATTTAGGTATATCATCTATCGATTTTATATATTAATATAACTTGAGGTCTTTAGAATAGATAAATATAAAATAAATTGACGAAATGAATAATATGTCATGTAAACCTAGTTACTGTCGAAAATCTCGTAAGCCTTAATTTTACAATTTGCGAATACCCTGATAATATTGTAACAAAAATTACTTATACGAATGTCAAGTTTATATATTAAATTCATTTATTTCTTGCGTTTCAGTTATGAACAAAATAATGATTTGATAAAAAATGTTCATTATGTTTTAAAAAATTGACTTTGAGAGCTTATAGAAGAAAAGAAACCTTTTGATATTGCTTATTGTATGGACTTGAAAAAGTTCGATCTTCTCAAAGCTCTATTCACACTTATAGAAACAATTATATTTTGCAGAATTCTTTCAATGCAAAGCTCATCTGGGAACTCATTGTATCCTTTTGCAAGGATATTGAAATGAGCCTGTGGCGTATTTACATTATTTTCACTGGTTCGCATACTTACTTATATTTATTTTCTTTCTCTTCTTTGCATAATTATTATTTTGCTGCTGTCTCCACGCTTTCATTCATAATAAATGTGAGATATAGAGAGATAAAGAGAGAGAGAGAGAGAGAGAGAGAGAGAGAGAGAGAGAGAGAGAGAGAGAGAGAGAGAGAGAGAGAGAGAGAGAGAGAGAGTGATAAAGATGGGAACGGAGGGGCTGTGGGGCAAAGTCAAGGGGCTGTTTAAAAATTTTCATTTCGCCAGGCCATCTGTTGAGTGATGAACAAACTAATTGCTTTTATTTTTTTTTTCATACTTATTTTTTTTTTTTTATATATCTTTTGCACGCTGCAAAAATATTTTTGCAAGCATTTTGCTGGGGCGGCCAACAACTTCATTAACGTAAGGTAAACAAACATTAAGAGGGACGTGAAGGGTAAAAGGTGGAGGTGGTAAGCAGAAGCAGAAGCAGAAGCCAAAAGTAGAAGTAGAAGCAGCCAGACAAATAAAGACAAACGGAAGTTGGCAGGCAACGCAGCAAAAGTCAGCAGTCTGTGATGAGCTCCAAGTGTGTGTGTGTGTGTATGATTGTTTGGGTGTGTGACTGTGTGTGTGTGTGTGTGTAGTGGCAGGAACAAGGAGCGGTGGCAGTGGCAGCACTTGGACTGAGCACTCAGCAATTTACGACGCAAAAAGCCAACGGCGCGCGTTGATTATGCTGATGATGCAGTTGGAGACGCTACTGCGACCAGGACATTTGGGCAAGGAGCAGGAGCAACAACAGCAGGAGCCATCAACTCCATTCCCTAACGCTTCAGCTGGAGCCTGCCACTTTTCACACTCGATCTGTCTGTGCTTATGCATTTGCATTCGAATTTGTGTGTTTGTGTTTGTATTTGCCTGATGCGAGTGTATTTGTTTATCACTTAAGTGCAAAAAAGGATTCGGTATATACAGGATTCCACAGGATTCCACAGCCGTTCACAGACTTCAGACATGAGCTTCTGTTTTGCAAATGTTGCTTTTATTTTCTGTTTTTTCTTCTTTGTACTCTTCTTTTTTTTTTTGTATTGCGCCAACTAACGAGTTTTAAATGAATTAATTCCAAAGCTGCTCTATCCTTTCAAACGTTGCCATATCCTTGTCGAGCCCTTATTTTTTTAGACTCGTTCGCCTATTTCGTGCCATTATAAATTATTCTGCCGACAATTTTTGGCATTGTTGTTGTCGCCGCCGGCCATGTTGCGCAAAAACTTGTTGATTATTGAAATTTGTTTGGCCCCAGGTAAAATGAATGCATTTCATTTCGAGGCATAGCTTAAAGGATTTATTTGAACTATGAGGCCACAGAATGTGTGAACTAAAAGTCCATTCTAATGGATAAAATGTTGATCCAAGATTAAAAGTATAGTCTCATAAACAATCTCTTTAATGTTGTATACCCTCAGAGAGGGTATTATTATTTTGTTACGAAACATGTAATGCATTGAAAAGACAAACTCGTTGACTACTAGTATATATGTTCTTGAACAGCATTGACAGATGAGACGTATTAGCTATATCCCTTTGCGAACAAGTATCTTGGCTATAAAACTAGCTTAATAAAGCTTGGCACAAATGTTTGTTTTTTTTTATTATTCAAATCGGATCAGAAAAAAAAATCGATACAAAATTTTCGTTAATCAAAATAACTTGCGTACTTGTTGTTTTTTTTTCTTTCTTATTTTATTTTAAAGATTGTTTTCTAGATTTCCGCTATTTTCATAATTTTATAATTTTCTATTTATTCTTTGACATTCTCTACTATTTTCTTTTTCAGTTTCTGTGAGTTATGGCTGCGGCACCCTTTTATGTGAACTTTTAGAACTGACCCTTTACAATTTTATATAGTACATTATGCATATCTAATTGCAGAATTATGGCTTTGAAATGAATGCTGCATAAACTAATCCACATAAATTCGTTGGCAGTTTCATTTTAAAGTTTAAGCCAAGCATTTTATTTAGTTTTTTTTTATTATTATATATATGTATATGTATATAAGTATATACGCGCCATTTTTCTATGTCACTTGCATAATTTACATTCTAATTCCGCCAGCTTTTCCTTCTCAATGTCTCTCGCTGTCTCTGTCTCTCTTTCTTGCTTTTGTTATGTCTCCCAATCATTCTCTGTCCCTCTCAAGTCAGAGACAATTCATCTTATTTTTAATGCGAGTGAAGGAGCTACTTCAGCCAAGCATTATAATAACGAGGGGCGCCCTAGCTGGAAACTGATAGCCCCCAAAAAGTATGCAACACTATCAAATTTCCTCTCATGAAAAAGGGAGACAGGGAGAGGGAGAATAGAAGGGAGAGGGAGAAACAAAACAAAAATGCGGCAACTTTAATACTATAGCAAAGAAAAGTTTTCTAGGGTCTTGTCTTTAAGTAACAATAAGAGACAAGCAAATGGGGAATATGCAATAAAATACGAAAAAGGCACAAGCGAATACAATATAAGTGTGTGCATGTTTGTGTGGGTTGAGAAGAAAAGCGCACCCAAAAAAAAAGGAAAGAAGAAGAAGCTGTAGTATAGTGAAAAGTGACAGTGGAGGAGCGAGCGAATAGGGAGACAGACAATAATTTACGTAACTGCACGCAAAAAAAAGGACGAAAGGACCAGTCAGACAAATGTTAAGCGAGTGTTACAGAGAGAGAGAGGGGGGGATGGGGAATGGGGCATCCACATGATTTGTAGCAACTATGCGCGTGTATTTGTGTGTGTGCGTCACTTTGGTTTTGCCTTCCGCACATCATCAACAGCTGAAGTGGCAGCAGCAACTGAAGCTGAATCCTGTTGCCAGTTCTTGGTTCTTGGCGCTCGTCCTTGCCAGCTTTCGGTATTTGTACATCTGTCTGGGAAGCTCAAGTGTTTGCATGTAATGCGTTCGTTGCCTCTGAATGTTTATTTAAATGCCTGCAACATTTGGTGGCAAGTAGTTATGTGGCGCAGCTTTAAAAGGCAATCAAATTCTTTGCAACCAAGGCAAATAAATCAATGCCTAAACTGAATATCCTTGCTTCTTATTTTGCTTCTTTTTTTAAATATTTTATGGCGTTCTTAGCCATCTTAATTAAAAATCCGCTATGCCTGTATAGCTTGCCACATTACTGGTTCTGCCACTTACCACTTGGCACTTGCCACAAGCGCAACATAACTTGCAACTGCCAGCAGCATGTGGAGTACATTTTAATGAGTTTACAAACGCTTGACACATTCGCAGCTTCATAAAATAAAAATAAAAAGTAAAGTATTTACACGCGTCCCAAGTCGACTTTTGTGGGCCAACGTTGCGTATACCGTATATATGTATATGTATGTTTATTTACATAAATATTTTTTATGAGTACGCCGCATTTTATGCGCTTTCTCGCTTATTAACTGAATGCGAGGGAATGCTTTGAGAGCCGTTTAATGAACGACTTAACAAGTGGCAGGAAGTCTGGTTATGCGTTATGTGCAAATAGCAAGGTGTTTTTATGTTATTCATATCGGATTCGTAGCCAGGTTTTGCGGAATCAAAGTCTTTGACTTTCTGAATAGCAAGTAGAAAGGTTATGCTTGAGTTCAAAGTAAACCAAGAATTTTAAACTTACTAAAAGGAAAGTATTAGAATCAAAACAAATCAAAAAATCATTGCTTAATTGATTACAAGCTATCTATACTTGTACATAAAATTGTTCAATAATTTATATACTTATAAGAATTAAGTGGCGTTATGATCTTTAAGCGATAAGCTAAATCAATTTGATTATCTGTATGAAATTATAAGCTTGTTGACTATATTAACTTTCAGGCAGGCATATTCAACAGTTCTGTAGGATTCAGCGACCATTCTTCCCTTTTAATTTATTATTAAAAGCTATTCATAATATACAACTTTGGGTTAAAATAACTTAAACAAGTAAGAACGTTGCAGTCGGATGGACCCGACTGCGATATACTCTTTTTTAGCCTCTTTGCGGAATCAGAAGTAGGAGTGACAATTGTATTTTTGGTAAAATCTTTCAAGTTTTGCCATCAATTTAAGTTTGGTTGGGCCCGTTCTACAGGTTTGGGAGAAACAACCATTGCTCGATTGCAAGGGCGGGGGTGGGCAGTTTAATAGTTGTTAAAAAGTTTTAAAGAACTGCGAAATAGAAAGATACTGAGGTGTGTTTCGACAACCATTTTCGAATCAATTACACAGGACTGAAACAAAGACTTTTTTGTGCGTTCATTTTATTCCTGGAACGTCCCAAAAAAAAATTCCAATTTATTTTCGGAACAGGAATGTTTACTAAAGTTATAGACCTTAAGAAATTTTGGGAAACATTTTTAAATTCTGTTTTTAATTACCATTCTATAGACTTTTAATACTCTTTTTTAATTTTTTTTTTTAAAAAAAGAGTATATTGGGTTTGTGAAATGTTCGTCCCTCCGTCCGTCCGTCCGTCAGTTTTGAAGCTATAGCAACCAAACTTGATATATATGTTGGTATATATCATAGGCAGACAAAGTGTTAAGATCGGCCAAATCGCTGCCATAGGAACTATTAGTTGAAAATAAGCTTTTGTATGAAAAACTTTTTTTGTTTTTCAAAATAACTCAACCAAACTCAATTTACCTAAGTTTAAGGACAGTTTATGAGTATATAAGTAGTCTTGACAAAAATTTAATTTATTAAACGTACAGAAAACAGACTATATCGCAGTCGGGAGAAGCCGACTGCAACGTTCTTACTTGTTTTTTTTTTTAAATACCTACGAATTTTTTTATAAATTTTACACATTCAATATTAATTTAAAATTTCATAGCCATTTACCTGTTGCTTTTCACCTCCACTTTGACAGTCAATAAACCCAATTTTGCTGAATGGCTCGATTTCAAGCTCAATTAAAAGCATTTACATGCCGCATTTTAGAGCCTTTAAATTTAAACAAATTCATAAAACACACGCACTCTCTCACTCTCTCTCTTTTTGTCTCCCCTACACACACACACACACACATACACACACTTTCGCTTTGTTTATTTGTCTCGTTCTCTTTGTGAAAGGCACACACAATTACAAAATGTAACAACATGAAAACGAAATGGCTCCCAAATGAAATGTTGTAAATTTATGGGTATTTTAAATTAAAACGGAAGCGTGTTTTCAACGCGCGACTACACACAGATATAAACACACACACATACACACAAAGACAGAGACAGAGACATACATGTGTATACACAGTCAATATATTTTATAGCCGCAATGCTTCGACTCTGCTCCATGCTCCTCATTGCTGCCCCTCAGCGGAATTCAAGACGCACGTAGCACACGGCAAAGCTGCTCTTGTTGTTGTTGTTGCTGTTGTTGGTGTCAAATCAGTTTCAATGTTTGCTGGCAACACGCACAAACAACAGCACAGCAAAGAAGCAGTAGCAACAACAACATCAACAACAACAACAGCGACAACAACAACTTTATGGCCAATTCACAGCAATTCGCGTGGCTCAAGTCATTAAAGACATAAATAAATTTATGTGACTTTCGGCGCAGTTTCTTTTCGTTATCCTCTTCCTGTTCCTGTTCCTATCGCTGCCATGTCCTGTCCTGTTCTCTTTCTATTCTGGCTAAATTTAATTTCTACAAAATAACGTAAAAGAAAAAACAGAAAGGTATAGATTACATTGTCTGGCTAAGTCTGCTGCGCGCATTATATTTTTATTTGTTCACATTTTTATTTGCTCTGCGTTGCCATTGCAACGAATTTAATTATACTCTTTTTTTAATTTAAAAAAAAAAAAAAAAAAAAGAAAGAGTATATTGGGTTTGTGAAATGTCCGTCTGTCCGTCTGTCCGTATGAACGCAGGTTTTTTCCACAGTTTTGAAGCTAGAGCAACCAAACTTGGTATACATGTTGGTCTATACCATAGGCAGACAAAGTGTCAAGATCTCCCCCCCACCCCCACCCCTTCCCCCACAAACCGCAAAAACCTATATCTTCCACAGTTTTATAGCTAGAGTAACCAAATTTGACACAAGGGCTACTTATCACATCCTTCATTGATCTGACAAAAAAAAATTCGGCCACGCCCACCCCCGCCCCCACAAATAGGCAAAGTCTGTATCTCCCCCACCCCTTTAGCTAGAATCACCAAATTTTGCAGGTTGAATTCTGTTGCCCTATTTAATAGATTGGATAAAAATATTTTTGCCACGCCCACCCCCGCCCTTGCAATCAAGCAATGTTTGTTTCTCCCAAACCTGTAGAACAGGCCCAACCAAATTTTAATTGATGGCAAAACTTGAAAGATTTGAGAAGAAATTCAATTGCCACGCCCACTGACTCCGCAAAGAGGCGAAAAAAAGAGTATATCGCAGTCGGGTGCATTCGACTGCAACGTTCTTACTTGTTTTTGTTTTTGTATTATTAGAAAGAATGCCAGATCCTGCGGCGTTTCTTTTTTTATATATTTTACATCATAATTAAATAGCAGTTGCTTTGCATGCAGCTAAATGAGCTTAGCTCTTTGTTCTACAGCAGTTGCAAATTTAACAACAGCAAATCACGGGGCGTATGCGTAATGCTACAACAAGAGCTTCTTAATGGCTCCAATTGAAGTACATTTTTCAACAGAAACATAGAAGGAGAAGAAGGTGAAGGTATAGAAATAGAAAGAGTGTATTAGAGAAATATGATACTATAGCGTGATAGAGAATTTAATGGATAGGAAATAGAGCTGCAAATGGGAGAAAGTATGTTTGTGGAAGATGTATGAAGTGAAATAAAGTAAAGAGAAAAGGTAGAAAGCGAGTGACAGGTATAAAAGGGAAACAAAAGCAAAAACAATGTAGAAAGCGGACATATGACATAATGATTATGAAATATGTACTTCGAAATTAATCTAAGCAAATCATTCAAATTTTTACACTGTTTAACTGTTGCTTTCGATTTAATATAGTCGGTAGCTCAGTGTGTAGCACTGACTGTTGTTTACACGGGTCAGGAGGCCTAGCGTTCGAATCCCAGTTACCACCGGATTGCTCTTTTAATTAATTTGTATTTAGACAAGAGAATAGACCTTACGAAAGAAGGCCATCTGTAAGTAGGACATCCCATACAAAAAGGAAAGCAAACAGTATTGTCTACGCTCAGGCTTGAACATTACTTTTCAGGCCTGAAACAATGTATTGATTCAGGGCTGAACTAACCACTGGGCTTACAAATTGATATTTGAATGTTTGACAATATACAAAAATACCTATGTAGATTATGAGAGCTAAGGGATAAAAGTTCTCAAAACCTAATATAAATGTATGAAAGGCAAACTGGTTGAAAAAATTAATATAGTAAATGGACGGAAGTACAAAGCATTATATAAACAGCATACCATATACAAAGTTGTGTTTAAGATCCTATTGCCTTAAGTTTGCCTGAAGCAAGCGCTTTGCCTTTGAGATGCCAGCATGACAATTGAGATGCTTGAAGCGCATTCTCTTATTTGTTTTATAAAGCACACCCGCGGCACAACACACACTCATGTACACTACACACACACACATATGAGTAAGATTAAATGAAAGAATAATATAGCTGAAGAACCCTTTTGTCATCTTCACTTAGCGCAACACTTAATTTCACTTGAATGAGGCGCAGAAGTTGTGTAAATTGTGCGAACTTTGTTGCTGCTGTTGCTGCAGAGCAGATAAATATGACAAACACACAACATACACAACACACACACACACACAACACACACACAACACACATACAACAAACAATACACATACAAACACTCCCAACACATTTTGACATTTAATTTTAAGCGCATGTTGGGGAATTTCTTTTGTGCGCCAAAAACAAATAAACAAACTGGGAGACAAAAACAGTCAGCAAAACAACAGGATAAGCACTGGGTTGAGCAGTTGTTGCTGTAAAGCAGAGGGGGGTGACAGAAGGGGACATGAAGTAACTATAAAGTTGCTTGAGAGACATTTTATGATTTGAGCACTTGAAGGCAGCAGACGCGCAACAGACAACAGATTGCTGACTGTTTATTATGGCCAAAAAGACAAGGCAACAAAAAAGCTGAAAGAAACAAAGCCAGAGTGCGAGCGAGAGAGAGAGAGCAAGAGCTGTAAGAAAAAGAGACAGGAAATCAAAGTCTTAGAAACAGCGTTGGAGTTGTGAAAGCACTTTTTGCAGCCATTTGTTAAATGACAATAAGCAGAGCAAAGCAATCTTCAAGTTGACATTACTTAAAAAATACTCTGTACAAAATGCTGTGGTCTATAAACTTTATCATGAAGTCTGTGTACCTCACCTGAACAAGTTTCGAAACATTATTAAACTATAGTTCCTTTCATCATTTTACTTTGGCATGTCTTAAAACTTTTGGAAAAACTTTGACAAAATACTACTATAAGTTATGTACTTGTTTTCCATATCTAAAACATTTTTGAAACGATTACATTTTTTATTTTTCTTTAAACCAAGGCTACAAAATTTGAAATTTTTCGAAAAAGTTCGGTTCGGGACTTCGAACCTTATGGAAAACTTCAGGTTCGGTTCACGAACCGGTCTCGGAACCTCCGAACCGGAGGTTTTGGTTCGAACCCTGGTTCATTGAAATTTAAAGCAATTAATGAAATTTTATATAAATAAGTTTGGACTAATTATTAATATTTTACATAAATATGAAAAACCAAATTTTCTCAAATGGCCCAATTACCCAATTCGTTGTATTCAATACTATGTTTGACCTAAGTATTTGTAATAAGAAAACTTTGCATTTATAGATTTTAATCTTAACTAGTGCGAAGTTTGGAAAGAACCTCACAGTGGTTCTGGAAAAAGCAAGTTCTACTGAAACTTGTATTTTAAAAATGGCGAAAACAAGATTTCTTACGACTTTTCTTTAACGAATATTCTAAAATTTTAATTTTTGATGATTTTTTGAGAAGTAAATAAGTGTTTTCAAAAAAAATTAAGTGTTTGTGCAAAAATATCTTCATTGAACCGAAACTTTTCTTTCAAAAAGTGTTCCGGTTCGGGTTCAGGTACAGGGGCACAAATGTTTGCAGGGTTCGGTTCATGGCCCGGTTCTGAGGACCCTAAAAACCCGAACCAAACCGGTTCTGCGGAGTTCGGTTGGGAACCTTGTTAAAAACAACATTTTTTTTTAAGAGAAAGATACAAAAAAAGTGTCAACAGAATGTTCATCATTATTAAAACACTTTGTAATCAATTCAGGATCTAACAATTATTTTTACTGAATGCTCAAATTTTAAGAAGGTTCTGAGGAAAAAATGACTACGTCTTGCTAAATTAATAATAAATATTTATAGTTAAATTAAGTACTTCAGTTCGTAACACTTTGGGACAGAGTATACAAATAAAAATCCACATCTTTTTACTCATTTAAATTAAAATTCGCTAACATTTGACACACACACACGCACACACAGAATATTCTTTAACTTAACTTCTTGTTCATCTATTTTTTGCAGGTTGTCAATTCGCGTCGCGAAACAGATGCCGGCATTTACTTCTGCGAGGCTAAAAACGAACTGGGCGTGGCACGTAGCCGCAATGCCACGCTGCAAGTGGCGGGTAAGTCGCATATCCCACTCCAACATTAACTCACGCCACACACAGCACATACTGCAGGGTGCCACATCCTTGTCAGCGGCCACGTTGGCCACGCACGCGTTTGCGTTTTTAATATTCTAAATTGATGTTGATTTTTGCCACAGTTGTTGTTGTTGTAGGGGGTCCCGATATGCCCGGGGAAGCTCTATCTTTTTTTATTTTATGCTATATTTTGTATGTTGTGGGTTGTAGGTGAGGTTGAGGGGGCGTTGGTGGCACCGCCCACTTAACTAACTAGCTGAGCTGCGTTTACAAGTTTTCCGCATGAACGCACCCACTTGTCTTTTCAGAGGTCTCTGCCTCTGCCTCTATTAACCCGTTTTAGTTATCCTTTTTTATTTCTATCTCTATCACTCTAACTCTCTTACTCTTTTACTCTCTTTTTCTATTTTTGCTTTTTTGCCATTTTTTGACTTTTGAAGCCCTTTCAGCTGGTTAGTTGGTTCGTTGGGTTGAGTGAACGGATTGAGTTGAGTTTTTCCCCTTTTTATATTTTCCTTTTTTTTTCCTTTTTTTTTTTGGTTTTGGCAGTGTGTGTGTATCTACTTTGTGTGTGTGATTTATGAGGTCTGTTGGTTAGGGAGTAGCTATATTAAGCTTGGGTTAGGTCTGCATAAGTTGACAAGAATTTGTGCTGGCACAATAAATTAAAGAATGATCCACTTAACTCATGCAGAAAACAAATATGATATTCTGGTTTAAATATAATAAAGCTGACATCAAAATTTTATAAATTTTGGTACTATAACACTTTCCTCTTTAAAGATTCGGCTGCGTATGTCTCATAAGTATTATAAATATCAAATAAAAACACGTCTACGCGAGGTTAAAGTCTAGGAACTAGGACTTCCTGCACTGGGACTTGAGCCAAGGTAATTTTGCAAAACGAAGCACTACTCGTTAAGGCCTATTGTAGTAGTAGTAGGAGGAGTAGGCACACAGGCAATATCTTGCGAATACACATTATGCCAGATATGTGTTGTATACCAAAACTTGTGGAATTTCACTGGCTACAAAATTCATACATTTTATTAAAATCTGTTTGCCCAATTTCTTTTAAATTGCCAAAATGTACAAAAAAAGTAATTTCACCTGAGTGTTCTAAGAAAAAACTGCTAAGGTAAACTTAAAAGCTCTAAAAATACCTTTCCAATGAAATACAGGACGTGCCCGTAGCTTCTATAGTTTGAAAACTGTGGGCGTTTTAATTCTAGCGGCTTTTAGCGTTTTCCCGCTAAACTAGCTGTTTTTCAGAAAAGTGGTAGAACAAAAGTTTCTTGGGTTATGATGGAGAACAAGTCCACAAAATTCTAGACACCTAACTCAACAACATAATGATACAAACAGACAAACAGACAAACAAACAAACTGACGGACTTTTTCATCTCAATTTGGAAAGGCTACTCTAATTTTAAAATGTTCATAACTTTTGAACGAATTATCAGATTGGGATTAACTAGGTGTCTTTCGACGCGTATTCAGAATTAGAACATTTACATAAGCGCACTTCGTTCTGCTTCGTCACTAGCGTGGACTGTCGTCCACAGTGGTTACAATATTTTTCTGAAGACATACGCATTATTTTCAGCTTTATTTTTCCGAGAATTATATGTTTTAATGAGTTAAACATAAGCCACAAGTACATTATCAATCAATATCTATAATCAATATAACCATTACAGTTTCAAGATCATTTTGCATACTTCCTTTTTACATACTACCTTGCGACTGTCTCGCATGTTGTGCAGGGCAAAAGTGAAAATTTCTGGCCCCATTTGAACTCCCAATTGCCCTATTGCCACCGCAGACCGCCACTTTGTCTTTTGTTGGCTAATATTTCTTTTATTTGCTATGCTCTTTTATGCCTTGACGTGACGCCCACCCATATGAAAATCGATATTGCTTGGCAGTTCATTTTATGTGTGTTCTTTCCATGTGCCGGGCGTTTTTTTTTATTTTATTTTTTTTATAATATTTTCTTTTTTTTTTTTGGTGTGCTTGCTTGTATATACTGCTCGTGTTTAGCCTTAGACAGTTTGGTTTGCTTTTTGCGGTATCCTTGGGGAATATTTTTTCAATATTTGCATGTAAATCACGAAAAGCACGTCAAATTTGTTTGCTTGGTTAAAACGTCGTTATTGCGAGACTCCGAGTTGGAGCAACTCTTGGCAAAGCGTTCACATTGATTGGGTTAGGCAATAAAGACTAGTAGAAAAGCAAAAAAAAAAAAAGGTGGTTCACTTGTTCACTTGGTTTTGTGTGGGTTTTGTGTCAATAATAAACATAAGTTGCCTATATTTGAAGTTGTCAGCATAATTTATGCATCTAACGCTGTCATATTACGCATAGGCAATGAAAGCGAGTTGGTATATTAAAGGAAACTTTAACTGTTGATATTTTGAAGGGTTTACGCGTGACAATTTTTAAAAAGATATTGAAGTGCGCTTTCATCCATACGAATTTTCTGGTTGTTCAACATACAACTTAAGAATGCCTTAAGCGTACATTTGCTATATGTTTTTAAGAAGAAAACTTTAACTGACACCATTCTCAATTTATACGTCATGCAGTTTCAAAAATAAATTCAACATTAATCTGCCACATATATGGTAAAAAAAACTTCGACGGTAGGCATTTGCCGGCTTCACAATTTCAAAAAAGAAATTAAATTGTGCTTGGCTTAAATATAAATCTTTCATATATGTATGTATATATTTTCGCATAAGTATTGTATATGATTGAAGGAAGTTTCAACTCTCCGGTTGTACGCCAAACAATTTCAAAAAATAAACTTAATTGAGCTTGGCTTAAACATAAATCTTGCTTGTACATATGTATGTGTTTATAGCCTTATAAATATTGCCTTAACGGTCATTTATTAACTCATTATCAGCTCTGCCTGGCAGTTTGCACCTATTCAGCGTGCTTTTCCGCTTGACTGAGTCATGACCCCTGAATCCCAGTCACAGCCCCATCCCCAACCCGAACCTCAATCCGAGCCCCTACCCGAAGCCAGACCGTAGCGAAACTGAATGGCCTACAACTTTCGCCAGTGCCACTGAACCTGACACTGATTATGACTTTGATTAATTTATTGATGGTTGGCGTGTTTCCTGCTGTGCTTTGTCCGGAGCTCGAAGCTCGGAGCTCGCTTTGGCAACATTCTGTGTCTGGGCGAGGAGCTGGAGGAAGCTCCCCAAGTTTTTGCCATTTTGAGCGCATTAAAAGTTTTTTGTTTGCTGGCGAAATTCACTTTCGTGTTCACTTTCGCCATGCGTTGAAATAAAGTATATATTTATATATATATATATAAATTTTTTTTTTGATTTATGTTGATTTATAGACATCACTTTAAATTTAATAAAAGTCATGCTTGAAGCATTCTTTTTTTTGTGTTTTTTTGTTTGTATTTTGCATAAAAACTAAACTATACGAAATGCGCTTATTCACTTTGCAGATTAAAATAAAAAGTATATGTGTATAAGATATAAAAAAAAGTGAAATTTAATTTACGTAAAAGCTGCTACCGTTTTTTGGATTTATTTCTTGAATGCGCCAAGTGCACAAAGCTTTGCTTTTCATGGCAAAAAAAAAAGTATATTTTGCTCTGCTTTTCAAGTGCTTGAAAGTTACTTGATTTATTATACTACTCCCCCACTTTGTGTATATGTGTGTGCGTTTCTATGTGTGTGTGTGTGAGACAAATATTCGCCTAGCAAATTTATAACTGAGCAAATCGGTCTGAGAGCAACGTCAGAGTCAGCAGCCGCCTCGAGGGGCCAAGCGGCAAGGTGTGCAAATTACAGGTTTGCAATTTGACCACAACGGTAAAGTTACCTGGGTTGAGTTGGGTTTGCAAAATGTAGAATAAAAGATGGAAAACATAAAAATGGCGAATAGCATGCAAAATAAATGCAGACAGCTGAGTTAGGGCCTTAAACCTGCGGTTGGCAATAGCAAAAATGTTGATAATAGCGTGATTTACTATGCAACGACTAGGGTTAAGAAAAGCTTTTGAAATGCGTTTCAGCAGTATTGTAAAAGTTATCTGAAAGCAAAAATGGCAGCTTGGGATATTTGCAAAAAAAAAGTACCACATAAATAAATGAGAAATTTTTCCAGCTCTTCCAACCGAATTTCAACCAAATACCAGTTCTTAGGTGTCACAGAATTCTCTTTGGGTTGGTTTCAAAGCTCCCGTGTTTTTTCAAGAGATTTGGGTAAATTCAAATATTTTTATTAACTTTTTATTGGATAAAGCTATTAATTTTCATTTAACAAAATCTCTATTAAAATCCCTAGTAAAATATTAAACAGTGCAACCAACCGGGCATACAGGGGTGTCACGGAAAGCTCTTCCAACCAAATACCAATTCTTCGGTGTCACAGAAATCTCTTTTGGTTGGTTTCAAAGCTTCCGGGTTTTCTCAAGAGATTTGGGTAAATTGAACCACCAACAAATTTTTAAAAATAAAAGCAATCTTTTTAATGAAAAGAAAACTATTTTCTAAGTAATCTGCATTTTTTTTATAAAGATTTATTGGATAAAGTTATTTATTTTGCATTTTACAAAATCTCTAGTAAAATGTTCAACAGTGCAAACTAACCGGGGATAGAGCTGTCTACTTGCTTCAAATTAAGTTTTAAATGATCGGACTTTTTGTTATATTGAATATTTGATTTATTTATGTTTTATCGGGGGTGTCACGAAAATCTCTAGAGATTTTGGCTTTGGTTGGTTTGTAAATCTCTTAAGGAAAACCGTTGGTGTCACAGGAGTTCGAGAGATTTCATTTTTTCGAACTTTTGTGTTCGAAAGCAACATGGCTGCCTCCATAGGGCTCTCAGCCCAACAAAGTAATTTTGTTAATTTTTTCCTCGATTTTATTAGTAGTTTTGTTATATTATATAAGAAAGTTAAAATGTTATAAAATTTGACTTTAAATAATTATATTTTTGGAAATTTAGTTTCCATGTTACAACACAATTTTTTAAATTTGATGACCGCCAAATTTAAATTGTCTGTATGACAGCTCTGTTGCCTACACGAACACTTATCGATAACAAACTGAGCTGCCAACTTACAACAGTTTTCAAAGCTGTGACGCTACCATATCGATATTTAAATTGCAACTATGTAAATCGATAGCACACACTTTTCGATTCTAGTTTCACTTTGGGCAATCATATTCGATATAAATATATTTCTCAGCCATTTTGACTGTGTCTTTCAACTACAGCGCAACTTCTGAAATAATTTTTATTATTAAAACCTAAATTAAATAAATAATAAACCATGGATAAGCCAGTTGTTTGCGCACGCGTTGTGAAGGTGCTTGGCCGTACCGGCTCCCAAGGTCAGTGTACCCAAGTAAAGGTGGAATTTCTGGGTGAACAGAATCGACAGATCATACGCAATGTGAAGGGACCTGTACGTGTGGGCGATGTTCTAACGCTGTTGGAGTCCGAACGTGAAGCGAGACGTCTGCGCTAGCTCAACTTCAATCTACGCGAGATCTACAAGAAATATTTGCAAATAAAACTAAAGTAGAATATATTAACTTAATAAAGCTCAAAATTTCTGCCTATCATGTGTTTTTAATTATTGGGGTTAGTCTGGCTTGCATGGTTTATAGGAGTGCGATTAAGTTGGGCGTGAAACGTTTTCAGCAAAGAGCACATGTTTATTGGCAACCTTACTTTGCAAAAGCTGGCAACACCTCTTACGAGCACAAACTGAACAAAACGCCAATTGGTATTCAATTAAATGTACCGAAATATAAATTTTATACCAGTTTGGGTTAAATTGGTACATTGACAACACTGTGAGGATAAAATTTTGTCATCGATTGTTTGCAATGTCAACAATCTTGAAAGTTGCAAATTTTTGACACCTTGAATAGTTTTAACTTAATTTATAGATAAGTAAAAAAAATATATTCAATGTATTTAAGTAAGGCCAAAATCAAATTAAGCAAGGCAGCGTGCATGGCGTTGCCAGACTGTTTTTTACAAATGAGCAAAACGTTGCTCTGTCGCTGTGTGCGGGGTCGGTGTGTGGGGTTATGGCGTATAAAAATCACATTTATGCCGTTTACCAACAATTTATCTTTGCTGTCAGGCCGCAAACACCCACATATACACACACATGCATGTATATACACACACACACAGCCGCAGGTTAAGGCAGGACAGGGACAGGCATTTATCATGCAAAACCAAGATAATTTATAACCACCAAGAGCAACTGAAGCGGTAGAAGGAAATCAAATGGACAGAGGCCATCACACACACACATACGTACACTCACACACACTAAAAAGCTTTCCTCTCAACGCTTCTCTCCTTCTTTCCCTACACCCTGTTTTCAGTGCTACGCGATGAGTTTCGCCTGGAGCCGCAAAACACACGCATCGCACAGGGTGACACTGCTTTGATGGAGTGTGCCGCACCACGTGGAATACCAGAACCGACGGTCACATGGAAGAAGGGCGGCCAGAAATTGGATTTGGAGGGCTCGAAGCGTATACGCATCGTTGATGGCGGTAATTTGGCCATACAGGATGCACGTCAGAGTGACGAGGGTCAATACCAGTGCATTGCCAAGAATCCTGTTGGTGTGCGTGAATCCTCCCTCGCCACGCTTAAAGTACACGGTAAGCTGAAGAGAGTCACCCTTCATTTACAAGCCCCCACAGAGTTGTTATTTGTAGTTCAACTCAATGAATAAGTTCACTAGTTCAATATTAAATTTAAGCAAAAACGCATGTTCCTATTTTCAACTTTCCCGCTGAGTTAGTGAATTCCGTTCTAGCTCAACTTCAGTTGAATTTAAATCTAGTTCAGCGAAGGGTTATTTAAATCCGCAAATAGGAATTTTTATTTGAGAAAATTTTTACAAATTTTGCAACTTTAATTCGAAATAATAATTTCTTGGAAACAGTTTAAGAAAATTCACAATTCATTCAGTATAACGCGTAGTTCCAACTGAACGATTTGCTACAACTCTAGTCCCCCCAACTAAATATGCTATCTTAACCCACCATCAAGTTCTATCCCCAAATCAAAGTGTCATGTTCAATTTGCTGGCTTTTGACTTGGGTGCTTGCGAAGGTGTCCTGGGGGTATCCCATTTGCTTGGAGCCATTGCAACCTAAATGCCACTAAGCGTAGTTCATTATGTTTATTGCAGTTAAACCCTACATCATACGCGGTCCACATGATCAAACGGTGCTTGAAGGCGCCTCAGTAACGTTCCCATGCCGCGTCGGCGGCGATCCCATGCCAGATGTGCTTTGGCTGCGTACTGCCTCAGGTGGTAACATGCCCCTGGGTAAGTCTCAAGTTAACATTTGAAATGGTTGTATAAATTAAAATAATTTCATCTGTGTTATGTGCGCAACTCATTGCAGACCGCGTGAGCGTGCTGGAGGATCGCAGCTTGCGCCTGGAACGCGTCACAATTGCCGATGAGGGTGAATATAGTTGCGAGGCGGACAATGTGGTTGGTGCCATTACTGCCATGGGCACGTTAACAGTTTTTGGTGAGTAATTGCATAATCTGAGGTATACAAATGTGACTCAATGACACTAGTTTAAGTGACACTTAGAAGTGAAATTGTTGAATGAAATAGGATCGGAATCAATTGCGTTATTTAAATAACATACATGGAACTTTGAAAGCACATTAATGCTCTGAGCAATACAAAATGTATCTTTAATTATTTCGTGTTCTTCTTTTATCATATCCACTGTAAAAGAGCTTTTCAGAATACAAATTAGACTTTATTGGTCAAAATATATACATTTTTAAAAGCGCATAAAAGCTTTTAGCTAAATGTTACCACTAGCTGAATATAATACGCTTATTATTTGCTAAAATCTCGAATAACTTCCAAACGTTAACTACTTTGCTCATCATCTCTGATACCTTTAACTTCATAGTTTTTCTCACTTAATCCTTGCTCCAAACTGTAAATTATGAAAATTGTAGAACAAATTTTGAATATGAATACAAATTCAATCTACTTTCAACTTTGAACTTCTGTTTCCATTATTTATATAACACAACACTATTATAATCTCTCGCTCGTTTTAAGCATCATCTTAAGCCAGGTGTCATTGAGCAACAAATACATATTTAGCGCTAGTCAAGCACACTTAGCTAATTAGTTAACCCCTATATATGATCCCACACACAATTGCACACTGTAGCTCCCCCGAAATTCATACAACGACCCGCAAGCAAATCAGTTGAACTGGGCGCAGATACGTCGTTTGAGTGTAGAGCCTCTGGGAATCCCAGGCCGACCATATTCTGGACAATTAAGAACAATAGCACACTGATATTTCCGGGTGCACCGCCGCTGGATCGTTTTCACAGCCTGAACACGGAGGAAGGACACTCGATATTGACGCTGACCCGTTTTCAGCGCACCGACAAGGATCTGGTGATTGTGTGCAATGCCATGAATGAGGTGGCAGGCATAACATCACGCGTGCAAATAACTTTAGACTCGCAGGAGGATCGACCACCGCCTATAATTATAGCTGGTCCCGTTAATCAAACGCTGCCCATTAAATCCCTGGCTACGCTGCAGTGCAAGGCTATTGGATTGCCCAATCCAACAATATCCTGGTACCGAGATGGCATACCCGTGCATCCTAGTGCAAAGTTGAATATTACCGCTGCGGGTGATTTAATCATATCAGATTTGGATCGGCAACAGGATCAGGGTCTGTACACCTGTGTGGCCAGCTCACGTGCTGGCAAATCGACCTGGAGCGGTTTCCTACGCATTGAGTTGCCCACAAATCCGAATATTAAATTCTATCGTGCGCCAGAACAAAGCAAATGCCCCACGGCGCCGGGACAACCCACTGTGCTGAATGCAACTGCAACGGCAATGACAATTGTTTGGCCCACCAGCGACAAGTTGGGCGCATCTCCATTTATGGGCTACAGCGTGGAAATGTATTGTACGAATAAGAGCAAGACTTGGATACCCATTGGCAGCCGGCTGAGTGAGCCCATTGTTAGCGTTGATAGCTTGGAGGCAGGCGCGGCTTATATGTTCATTGTGCGCGCCGAGAACGCCTTGGGCTTCTCACCACCCTCACCCATCTCGGAGCCCATAACAGCGGGCAAGCTAGTTGGCGTTAGAGATGGCAGTGATGCCTCATCCGGTTCAGCCAGCTCACAGCTGCTGCTAAGCGATGTGGAGACGCTGCTCCAAGCCAATGATATTGTGGAGCTAATTGAGGCCAATGCCAGCGATTCGACATCTGTGCGCCTCGCCTGGGATATAGACAGTGGTCAGTATATCGAGGGATTCTATTTGTATGCACGGGAGCTTCGTTCCGCAGAATATAAGATGCTCACTCTGCTGAATAAGGGGCAGGGCTTGAGCTCCTGCACCGTGCCCGGTCTGGCCAAGGCTTCTACGTATGAGTTTTTTCTTGTGCCATTTTACAAGAGCATCGTAGGCAAACCCTCCAATTCCCGTCATGCGCGCACTTTGGAAGATGGTAAGATTCTCAGATTAGTTTAGCTTACTTTGCTAATCAGCAACTGTCTCCTTCCATGCTGCTTTCCCCCAAACTAATCCCCAACTCATTTGTTCTGCTTCCATTTTTCTTTGTTGTGCTCCTTCACAGTGCCTGAGGCAGCGCCATTTGGCATGGAAGCCATCCAGTTCAATCGCACCTCCGTCTTCCTGAAATGGCTTCCTCCGCAACCGAATCGCACACGCAATGGTATGTACTAAACAAATCTCCTATTAAGTTGGCTATGTGAGGCATCTCAGAGTAGGGTGTCTCAGCTAACGAATTTAGTTTGTAACGCCTTAGGGAAGCATGTTTTTTTATATGCTCTGCATACTAACAAGCTGAGCCTTGATTGTTGAGATAATCTGGCTTCTGGTTCCCATTCGCGGCAAGTGTTTATGAAAGTAAAAGTTATTTAAATGTGTTATTTTCAATCTTACAAGTTTTCGTGTCTTTGAACTCACTAGACTTTTATATAAGATTAAATTCACTTGATTAATATACCAATCTGAACATTTAAGTTTTCTTAAAGTAATATTAACGTGGAAACTGGAACAGGTGAAAGTTTCAAATGTATAAAATACTATTATATAGGGACAGAAAACTTAAGATTCGACCAGCTTCGAGCTATTTGATAGTTTAACTTTTCAAGTTAATAACAAAAGTGATCCGTCCGTTCGTTCGTTAATTCAATACTTTCCACAAAAAAAGTACGTAACAACACTTTTAGCGGAATGAATCCGAAAAATAAATACAGAATGATCAGATCATCTTTAGCAATTATAAGTTTTAGTTATCAAAAACCGGTTTTCAATACTAGTTATATAATAAGAAAACAATTTATTATGGAATATATCATATTCCAATAATTAATATTCAACAAAAAGAAGATTTAAGTGCTTGAAAATGATTATGAAACATGCTTATTTAAATATAAATCTACGATAAATGCTATACTCTATTATCCTACAAAAAAAAAAACTTTTGCAAGAGCATATAAATATTCGGTTAATCGAATAAGTAACTACTATTTGCATTCATCGTCGTTGTTTAACATTTAATTTCATTTGTCTTTCTTTATGTGCTCTCGCTGTGTGTTGTGCTGCGTTGTCCTGTCCTGTCCACCACGTTCGCAGGCATCCTTACCAGCTACAATGTGCTCGTCAAGGGCCTGGATGTGCACAATACGACGCGTATATTCAAAAATATGACCATTGATGCGGCGACACCGACGCTGCTGCTGGCAAACCTCACAACGGGCGTCACCTACTACATTGCCGTCGCGGCAGCCACCCGGGTGGGCGTTGGTCCCTTCAGCAAACCGGCCGTGTTGCGCATCGATGCGCGCACCCAATCTCTGGACACCGGCTATACGCGGTGAGTTGTGGCAAGGGAATGTGAATGGAAATGGACATTGGGTTGCGATTGGGATTGGGTCTGTTGTGTCATTGTCGTTGGAAGAGCGCTCATTTGTCTGCATTGGGACAAAGGACAAAAGGCAGCAGGCGCTCACATCAATCCATTAACGGCCAAACGACAATGCCTAGACGCAGACCCAGACCCAGACCCAAACCAGAATGGGCATAAGGATGAACATTTTACTATGTGACCATTAAACTAAGCCTCGCCTAGGCACGTACTTCCTGCACACAGTATCAATGCTTATTCCGCTTTACTTTCTTTCTATTCCCAATTTCTATTTCTATTTTTTGTTTTTATTTTCTGTTTTTGTTCTCCAGCTATCCCATCAGTCGTGATATTGCCGATGACTTTTTAACGCAGACCTGGTTTATCGTCCTGCTGGGCTCCATCATTGCCATAATTGTGTTTCTATTGGGCGCATTGGTTCTATTCAAGCGCTATCAATTTATCAAGCAGACCTCGCTAGGCAGTTTACATGGTAAGTTACTTGGCAATTTAAATATTCTTTTGCTCGTCCTTTCTTCGTTTTGTTTTTGTTGTAGATTAAGTTTTGATGGCAGCGCCGGCTTAGTTCGACTAGATTTAAGATCCTGTCACTGTCTATATAGGGGTTACTTTACATTGGGTGGTAATTGCTGGGTATTTGAAATTTATGAGCTGCATGCTCTATGGAGCATTCAAAATGTCACAGCGCTTAAAGACAAGGAGATTTTATAGACAGATGTGCAAATTGTGTACTTAATCGCACTTGGCAACACTAGAGCTTACTTTTATCAATTACATACAGACGTTTTGAGACTAGAGACCTTGTGTCCTTATTAAAAAATGTAAATCAATTAAGTTTTTAATAAGTTTCAAGTTTTTTCAATTCAAATCAATTATTCATAATTACTTTTTGAACTTCAAAAGTTTTGACTTCTTTTATTTTCCACTGTAAATAATATTTATTTACAGGCCCTGAAATGAAATGGGTTTAAAATAGCATTCATAGTTTCTTCAAGTAATCCAATTACTTGCAAGGACCTACATATATGAAATGAATCATTCCATTTAATACCGAAATATTACCCCTAACCGAATGTTGAAATATGTTTTCATAAGCGGTTAAAAATAAATAAATTAAAGCTTGAAATCTGCATTCGAAGAACTTGCGTAAGTCAACCAAGTACTTGGAATTTGGAAATGTATTCGCTTTATTTGAACAAGCGTATATAGGAAATGTGTTGTATCCGATAAGCAGTTAAGCTTTAATATTAAAGTTTTTTTTTTGTAGGAATAGAAAACCAAAGATGAAAACAAATAAACAAATATATCTTGCTTTTATTCAACAACTTTTTGAAAATGTTCTAATTAATTAAGTTGCTGTGTGCTGCTACAGTACGAATTATGTATGTGTATATGGAAACGCAGATCATTATTCTAGAACAATTCTCAGCAAAACAAACCAAATCAAAACCAACACAAAACTAGCTGGCAAAGCTCGTCTGCTTTTTGATAAGATAATTTTGCTGAACGAAGGCAAGTTAGAGTTGGAGAGCTCATTTAATCTATGATTTATGACTGCGCGTTTATGGCTGGTCTCAATTAGGCTGCCGTTTTGTTAGCCACAAAACTACGCAACACGCACTCATAACATTAGCAAGGACTAAAGCGAAAACTCCACACGACTAGTACCTAGGGTAATAATCCTTGGAGCAAAGCCAAAGTCGAGTCAGTCGCAACAAGCTCGAAGGTTAAACCAGCGATAAAAAGATAAAGAGCAACAAGGGTATAAATACGGTCCTCGGGGGAAAGGGAAAAAAGGAGGAGGAAAGACATTTGGCTTGCCTGTAAAAACGACAAATGCGCACGTGAAAATCACATCAATTGTCTAGTAAAACTCTAAAAATAAAAAGCAGAAATGGGTAGAATCAACTGGGTAAATGCTTTTGCCAATTGAATATAAAATGTAATAACCGTCTTTTTATTATTTGCACGTTGCTCTTTGTTTTAAGTCCTCCAAGGAGCTGCGTTTTAGTTTTAACTACTATTCGACGTTTACAACTAGAGCTACATAAAAATAACGATAGAGCTCCTTTTCGATAGTTTCAATAGTTGTGCTCAAAAATAAATGAATCAAATATTTCTACAATTTAAAGTACTTCATGTTTGAGCAATCGATATTATCGATAACAACTCTAGTTAGAGTTATGAATAGTAAGAATAAATAAATTCAATGAGAATTGATTATTTTTAGATAAATTATCGATAGTACGTAGAATTACAACTAGTATCGATAGTAAAACCATCGATGGTTTGACATCACTAGCTCTAATTACAATTGTTAATTATTGATAGTATCGATAACAACTCTAATTAGACTTCTGAATAGTAATAATAATTAAAAGAAATTCAACAAGAATTGCTTATTTTTAGATAAACAATCGACTAACTGGCGATACTGGCGATAGTTTGACACTGCTAACTCTAATTACAAGCCAGCTGCTTGTTAACTGAAGCTAACTACTATCTATGTATGTGTGTGTGTATTCGATATTCAGTGCTTTTTCTACTTTTATTGCAGGCAATCACGCCATCGGCACCGTGCGAAAGTTTCCAACATTGCCAATGAATGGTGGAGGGGGTGTTGGAGTAGGTGGAGGCAATGGTAACAACGGTGGCAACTCTGGCTTGGTTGGCTCCAATGGCTTGTGGATCGATCCAAGTGGCGGTGTTTGGCGACAGGCCAACGCTGCGTCATGTACGACAAAGGAGCA
Organism: Hirtodrosophila cameraria; assembly: GCA_949708635.1. Taxonomy (NCBI): domain Eukaryota; kingdom Metazoa; phylum Arthropoda; class Insecta; order Diptera; family Drosophilidae; genus Hirtodrosophila; species Hirtodrosophila cameraria. The sequence goes on from OX453090.1 coordinate 45,359,176, forward strand.
ACTTCCGGGCTACGCACAAGCCACAGCTCAGCAGCGGGCCAAGCAGCAGCAACAACAACAACAGCAGCAGCAACAAGGACAACAAGGACAATCAAATACACAACAGCCGTTGCCTGATTATGAAAGGTGAGCATGATTTAAGCTTTTCACAACAACAAAAAATAAAAGGGTTGCGTAATGTTGTCAGAGGGGGCTTGGGTTGTGGGATTGGAATTGGGTTTGGGGGTTTGTTGTTGTTTATCAGTCGTGTGCACAGGAAGTTGCCTTAATATCCTGTATACGCTTCGCTGCCTGTTTAATTACGAAAAATTGCGAGAGCAGCCGAAAAACCACGCCAAATGCTTAAATGTTTTACTACAAACTGCAAAGGCAAAAAGCAGGGGATTTTGAGGTAGGGGTTGGAGCCAAAGAAAATACCGAGTGCCGAGGCTCGCACTATTTACGATTCGCTCATAAAAATTGCGGAGCTGCAGCCGCATCCACTTCAATAAGCTACCAAAAGCAACCCACACAACCAACCTTACTCCACCCCCTGCTCCTCCAACCCCCACACAAACAAATAATAACAACAACAACAAGCGCCATTAAATTGTTACACTTGAACGGGTTTTACTTTGGGCTATGGCGATTGCCACAGTCTGGTACTGCTTGATGCCTCCGCATTCCCCCACTCCTGATCTCTTTATTGGCGCTTCTTCTTGCTTTACTGGGAGCTTTGCTTTACCGGCATTTTTACTCCCCCCAATATGCGGACATTTATGCTGGGCCTCCCCTTTTCATTCATTTCCATATACGCACATGAATTCCATAATTTTTGTTAAATATTTGTCTGTTTGTTTTATATGCATTTATTTGGTTTGTGGTCCTGCTTACTTTTGCTGTGTCCTGGAGCCTTATGGTGTTTTTTTATTTTCCCCTGCCTAATGAGAGTTTGTGGCTTTTGAATTTTTATTCCATTTATTTTTGTGCACATGTCGAGTAGGCTAAGTGATATAAAGAGCGAATTTATTTGGGGGTACAGGAATTAAGGATTTAAGGAATTCATATGAAGTGAGAAATATTTTACAAAAATTCTCTTGCAGAGTTTCATTAGCTTGGGCATAGTATGAAATCAGTTTATGATATGTAAAACGTTCAATGACTTTTGAGCCTAGGCCTATAAATTTGATTTTGTTTACCCATTTACAAATTAAATAGCAAACGTTTTTCCCTTGAGATTTAAGTACAATGTGTTTACATTTCACTACCCAAAGGCAAAACTTTTCAAATCGCATCCTTAAACGTTTTTTACTCCCTGTTCCCATTAAAAATGGGAAAAAGGGAGTTATAAAGTACTGCAAATGTGTGTAACAGACAGAAGGAAGCATTTCCGACTATATAAACCATATATATTCTTGATCAGCATCAACAGCCGTGACGATCTAGCCATGTCCGTCTGTCTGTCTGTCTGTCCGTCTGTCCGTCAGAGAGACACCAAACTTGGCATGTAGGTTCCTGTATACCATACGCAGATCAAGTTTATTTCAAATTTCGGATGCACCCCCCCGCACCCCCGCAAATCGCAAAAGACTCCCACAGCCACAATTTTAAAGATAAAGCTTTAATTTTTGGTACACATGTATGTTTAATCAATGTCTTTCGGATGTGTAAATTTCAACACGATCGGATAAATAGCACCAAAGTTATGGAAAAACTTATTTCCCCTGTCTCAGCAGGCAGAAACAACAGTTTGACATGCACTGTGCAAGTTGAGTAGCAGTTTACGAGTTAAGTGCACTGCTTGCTTGTGTTACGCCCGTCTCAGCTGGCAGCAACAACAGTTTGACAAGCAGTTTACGACTTAAGTGCACTGCTTGCTTGTGTTGCCGCTGAACTGCTTGAAATGCACGTTGGGAGCAGGGAGTCTCGTAGTCGGGCACACTCGACTAGAGTATTCTTACTTGTTTCGATCTGTTTTTTTTTCTATTTTCTTTTCATTTCTTAAATCTTTCAATCTAACTACATGTCCTGAATTCAAACTCTGCTCAAGTTCTGCTTTAACAACTACCCATCGTCTTTCTCATATTATTTTCTTTACTTCTTACTTACACAAAAATTTCTACCGTGTTTTTCATGTTTTTGTTTTGATGTTGTTGTTGTTTTTGTGTGTTTTTCTTATGTAACCATTTTTTTTTGTAACTGTTGCCAAAGTTTTTCTTTAAAGCTTAATGTATCGTTGTGGCAACAATAACTGAACAAGGCGCAATAAAAAGACGCAACTGCTGGCGACATATTGCTTAGCTCTGTTCTGTTTTGTTGTTGTTGCACAACCCAACCCCCAAAAACCCACCAACCAACCCCTCAACCCTGTCAGAACCCCTCAGCATTGTGCGTATTTATTTGCGGCATTTTACGCATTTATTTGTTTTGACTTTTTTACAATATCCCAGTGACAGGAGAGCTCCTGTGCAGGAATCTCTTTCTATCCTGTCTCTGTATCACCTCTCTTCACGCTCTTACACCAGTGCACTTCCTATGCTTGCTCCCACTTCACTCTTACCCCCACCCACTCTCCCCCCTGCACATTTCTTTCTAATGCTGTTGCCACTTCCGTTACGCGATTTTCATTATTTCCGTTCCAATTTTTCTGTTGTGTACTTTGGCAACTTTCTCCTTGTTCGCGTTGTTCTTTTGTTGTTGTGCATTTTAACAACGTTGTAAAGTCGTAAAAAAAAATATAAAACGTAACGCAAGTAAACATTTCCCCTGCTTTATACACCTTTGTCCCCCCCCATACCCTCACACCCATCCCCCAACCCCCTTAGCACGCGTGCGATGCCGTCATTTGAATTTCCAATTAAAATATTTAATTTCTTTTCGGGTTGTCTGATTTTCAACATTATTATAGCCTAAGCAACAACATCTTGCAGCATATCATTTACCAACACCCAGCACTCTCCACCTATCTCCTTTTCATATTTCCTCCTTTTCGTCCTCCATGTATTTGGTTTATTAGTACGAACGTAATTTTCACCGCTAAATTAACAATTAAAAATTGATAGCCCTGAGGGAACTCCAGTTGCCCCCGTCCCTTCGTCCCATTTTATAAGCCTGGTCGTATGCAAATAGCTTTAGTTGGCTGACTTCTCTCCTTGTATACGATATGTCCTTTAAGGCACTTGTATTCCCCCGTCGCAGTCTCATTTAATTGCTGGAAAATTTCAAATTCCGTTGCATAATTTCAAGCGTCTTTAAACCTTGACGCACATATATGTATGTGGGTAGACTTGTTTTGGTATACGCATTTGCATATATATACCTGAAGATGGTGTAGCAAGAACTAAAAAGGGCGTATTTAGCATAAGGTTTTATTTTTATTACCTGTTTGAGCTAACTTCAGCCATTAAGATATTTGATAATGCAGTAACAAATATTTTCAGCATCAGCAGAAATAATTGTAGAAATATATTTTTCATTTAGTTTTTTGGCAACATTTATTTGTTTCTATTGATCGAAACTAATTTTCGCTTAGAATTCTGAAGTTGTTTAAGCGCAAATAGCATTCATTGTGGATTTCTAATATGTTTTCAGGTATTTCAGATAAAACAAGTAAGAATGCTCTAGTCGAGTGTGCCCGACTACAAGACTCCCTGCTCTCAACTTGCATTTGAAGCAGTTCAGCGGCAACACAAGCAAGCAGCGCACTTAACTTGTCCAGTGTATGTCAAACTGTTGTTTCTGCCTGCTGAGACGGGGTTATTTATCGTTATTTATCCGATCGTAATGAAATTTACGCAACCGATCAACATTGATTAAACATATATGTGTACCAAAAATCAAAGCTTTATCCTTAAAATTGTGGCTGTGGGAGTTTTTTTCGATTGGCTGTGGTGCAGGGGGTGCATCCGAAATTTGAAATAAACTTGATCTGCGCATGGTATACAGGAATCTGCATGCCAAGTGTGGTGTCTCTAGCTCTTATAGTCTCCGAGATCTGTGTGCTCATACGGACAGACGGACGGACAGAAAGACGGACATGGCTAGTTCGTCTTGGCTCTTGATGCTGATCACGAATATATATAGTTTATATAGTCGGAAATGCCTCCTTCTGCCTATTACACACACTTGCAGTACTTTATAACTCTATTTTCCCATTTTTAATGGGAACAGGGAACAAATAGTAACTTTGTATTCAATTTCTATACACTTCCAAACTATATATCTCATCCTCTCAAATTACGCTCAACTAAGTGCTTTACTATTTTTAACATGCTTAACAGTTATACAGCTAGTTTTCTGTATTCAAATCATGCAATTTATGTTCGCATATAGTATGCTTACTCCCAAACAATTCAAAGAGAAAGGAGAAAAAAAAGAAAATCGCATTTCAGTAATTTTTGCCCAAACAAAATTCATTGGCAAAGTGCGATAGATAAGCATTATCTCATTAGCTAATTAGTGCACGAAAAATTTTCGCAATAAAAAAGTTTTTGCATACAAATTTGCAACTACACAGCAATGTGCGGGAGGGGTTCGGGGATATGGGGGAGACCGTAGAAGTTAGGCTGTTTAGCAAAAAAGTTTTTCCCAATGATTTGATTATTTTTTTGTTTTTGTATTTTTGTTTTTTTCGCCCACTAATTAGAAAGTTTAAATGCATGACACGCCCAGCTAATGGGCAAATGTATTGCCAATCTAACCAACCAATTCCCTTTTCCTCCCCCCCTATATCGTACGCGAAAAGTCCTTATCCTCATGCCATACAAAAAAAAAAAAAAACATTTTTAATGAGCTGTGCTGCGAACAAATTTCCGGTTCGGGTTTCAGACTTAATGTGTGCTGGGATGGGATATGGCTAACAAAAGCAATTTCCTACGATTGATTTATGGAATGCATTTTGTGTACAGACATACGCTTTTTAACCTGCAGTTAATAAAACACTATGCAACAGGATTTCGTTCTATCATTTTGAACGATGACATTGAATATTAATTCGCAAACATTTGGATACATTCAATTGTTAGTTTATAAATCAGAAAACAGATGTTTTGTATAAAATCCACAAACTAAGACCAAAAATGTTTAAAATTTAAAAAAAGCTCTTATTAATAATATAAATAAAATAAAACAAACAATAATTCATAACAGTAAATCTGGAATGTTATGTTAGCTGTGGGAAATATACAAATTGTGAAAAATTATAAATCTTTACTAGAATTCGAAGCTAGAGCTTTGTTTGAACCTAAATGATTTTCAAATTTGTTCAATAGTGTAATCTATGCTTTCTGTACATTTTGCAGACTCTCGCCGCTGAATATGCCGGACTATGCGGAAGTTGCATGTTCGACATTCAAAAGTCCCCACAACAATGTTGCACAAACATGCGGATTGGGCGGTGGTGGCGCCTCCATCTCATCATCATTATACGATAGCTGTGGAGCCTATGCCACAACAAATGTGGTTGCCAATGTGAAACTCTATCAAAATCGTTATGGTACAAAGCAGGCAACAACAACAAACACCGGCGCAGCAGCAGCAGCTGCCGTTGCAGTTGCAGGCAATAACAACAACAATGGCTCATTGATAAGCAGCAATAATGATTATCAAACGACGGGTATGTATTCAGCGCCACCCAGTGCACATTATGGCTGCCTGGAGCCCAATCCGATGACCATATCAACAGCCTCCACAGCGATATTGGGACAGGGCTCACCCGCCAAGCTAAAAAAGATGAACATAATCGAAAACAAAATGGAACATATACAGAATTTGAGCAATAAGAATGATAAGACGGAACGCTTGAATCCATTCAATCAACAGCAACAGTTGCTGCTGGCCAGCAATGCGCTGAAACAGGGTCTGGGCGCCTATGCGAATACCACTTTGGCGGCTCAAATGGCCAGCGGTGGTGGTGCGGGCACCTTGAGACGCCAGCGTCAGCCCAAAGCGATGTACAAGAGCGAGAACAACATATTGGGCAAGTCGGCAAGTGTTGTTGCACGACAGCAACAGCAACAGCAGCAACAACAGCCGCAACACAGCAACAATGTCACAGCCAATGGCAATTTGGATTTTCTAACCGGTGAATCGGGCAATGTGGATCATTTGGATGCTGATTTCTCAGCCATGTGCAATTCAACAAATCAGCTGCTTAATGATTGGGCTTCTAGCGCTTCAATTGCTGCTGGAGATTATCATTTTGGCAGCAAGCAGCCAAGCAAACAACATTTATATGTTAAAGCCAAGGACGGCTCCTGGTCGGCCGTCAGCTCGGATGCGTATCAAAGTTTTAAGCAGCAACAGCAGCAGTTTCATGCTGCTGCCACAGGTGAACACAACAACAAGACCGTTCACGTTAACGTTCCCCTTAATCCTGCCCATAGTTCAAGTAGCATTGCTGCTGATAGCAAATTCCTGAGTAGTTTCGGTGCCAGCGCCAATGTTTAGAGTGTTGCTTGGCTTGGATTGAGTAGAATTATAAAGTAGCGTTGAGCAGGGGGTCAAGCCCCCTCTGAGCCCTCAACTTGTGTTTTTTGCTCACTAGGCTAAGTGCAAAGCGATAGTTGTGAACTGCATTCAAGGGCGTAGCCAAAGGGGGGACGCACACACAACACAGCTAAACATTCTTGATTTAAAGAAATGTTGCTAACCTTCATATATTCTCCCTATTATAAAAAGCTGACTACGCCCTTGACTGCATTAGTTGGGTGAAACTATCTAGTTGAGATAGTTTGTGAAAGTTTAGTTAAGACATGTGAAAAGTATTTTTACTTTAAGAGGAATGCTTAAGTAGAAAAATAACTGGCAATTGGTAACTGTGAAAGTTATCCGTTCTGTATCCATTTTCAAAGCCGATCGTTAAATGTTTTGAATTTGAATATTCCAACATTATTTCAAGCAGTTAAAACGATTCGTAATGAAAAACGCGGAAATCGGAACAGGTATGACTAAATTGTTAGCTAAGATCATTTAAAGCAAATATCAGAGCTGTAAAAGAAGGACGCTTTTTTATTTTAAAGTCATAAAGACAAAATTAAAAAAAAAAATATGACTTATTCTTGATTATTTAAAAAAAAATTAGGGATTTTATTCTTTTCCCCAAAACAGATTTGAATTGAAACTTAATTCCAGTCTCAAAGAATTGAATAAGTCTTTAGGAATTATACAAACTTATTTTAATTTTACTTGAAAAATTAATTGTATTGAAGTTTGATTTCAGTTTTACGAAATTATCGATTTTTGGCTTCATTTTGTTCTCGAAAATAAAATCGAAGTAGGTTTTGTTTTCAGTTCCAAGGAATTGTACATTAGATTGATGTAGGAGTACGGGAGGCTCCTTTCACTTAAATTTACTGAGCTGCAAAATATGCTGGTTCATTTGTGTAATATGATCAGCCGAGCTGAATTATGAAAAATACGAATATCAATATTTTTTAAATATATATAATAGATGTAATAGTTTGTTATTGCGATAAAGTTGTAATCTTTAAAAGTGATGTTCTAATTTTTAAGTGTGACCACTAATCGTGCAGTTTAAATCTTCAATCGTGTGCATAATGTCAACTTCGTGCGATTTATCAAAACAGTTTTATAAATAAACAAAAAATGACAAAATTGTCTAAATTTGACTGAAATCAAATTTCTATACAATTAATTTGTAAAGTATAAAGAATGAAGTCATATAGTATGTATAATTCTTTAAGATAGAAGTCCAAATCTTATTCAATTCTTATTTGAAGTAAAAATAATAGTCACATATGTATGTATAATTCTTTGGTACTGATATCAAAATCTCATTCAATTCTTCTTTTTTTTAAGAAAAGAATTCGCATGTTTCTAATTCATTAGGAATGAAATCAAATTTCAATTCAAATCACTTTTTTATTTTGAATGCAATCATATTTTAATTTATATCTCATAATCATCAAATGAATGAATTCAATTTTTGATGGCACATTGCCTGAATGATTCGCAGATGCATTTTAAAATTAATCATTCTTTTACAGCATTTGAAAATATTACATAAAAAGTATTAGGAACTCAGATTCAGCCCAAAGTCAATTATTTTTTTAAATTACTTTTTTGACCTGGAATGAACAATATAAAACAGAATAGATTAATCTTTATAAAGCAAGGCTGGAAAGTATTTAACATATCGCAAAACGAGATGAAACTTTAAACCAAGGATGTAATTGATGGTGTTCGTATAAATCGATTAATTGATGTTTCTTTGTATTAACGTTTTTGAATAGTACTGAAAATCGATATTCGCTAAACAACACTTAAAATATCGATGAAAGTCAAAATATAAACTATAATCACTTAATCGAATTTTTACATGCGTAGTTAAACCCGGTTCTTAGTTATGTTTCTGTTGGATTGTTAAGTTGCATTAACAACACGTCAATATATGTTTATGACGTTATAAAACTTGATATCAAGTTAAGCCATGTTAAATTGGTTAATGCAATTAATACATAGAGTTTGGGCAAACATTTGTGTAATCCTATAGAGGACGCTAAGCAACAGTTAGTTGAAGTACTATAGTCACACAGACACACTTAGCACTACAAATATATGTATGTTAGTAGCTGATTTACTTAGAATGCCCTCCCAATATCTAGACTAGACTTTCACCTGTAATGCAAGTTCTACACTAATACAAAAACCCCAACCTCCTCAACCCTTTGCAAATATCCAACAACAACGAAAGGTGTGTGTAAAAAAAATACTTATTGGCTTGTAAATAGATTTCAACCTTATGAGCATATGGAATATAGGACATTTGTCCAAAAGCTAAGCAAAAACCAAAAAATAAATATATACTACACATACAGAAAAAACCCATTAAAAAAAACCAAATAGCACCGAACGTAGTTAAAGTAAGTTAATATTAATGTTTTTTTTTTAGTAAGAAATCTGAAAACGTTTAAGCCAAAAAAAATGAGAATAGCAAACCCTAACGAAACATACCACAATAAAATAAAAAAAACTCACCAAAATCGAAAACAAAAAAAAAAAAAAACCATATCTAGAATTGTAAAATCCAACAGCACTTAAATAATAATATTAAAAGATTCATTAGCTAACTGTGCAATGTGTAATAATCCCCCAGATAACCTAAATAAATGCTAATAATAAGGCTGTTAAATGTAAAATATCATAAATAATAAATATTCCAAATGAAAGCAAACAAAAAAAAAAAACAAATAAGAATACAATATCTACATTAAAAAATTGTAAAATTAAAGCATTTAATTCTAATTAACTGACAACTAGTTTTAGTTTTTGAGTAGCTAAACTGAAAACTGGATTACAGCAAACATATTTCGCTGAAATAAAAAAATAACAAAACCAAAAACAACAAAATATATAGCGAGGTATAAGCAATCAATGATAATTAAATTGATAAAATATGCGGAAAGAACGTGAAAAATTACGCTGAAATAAATACTAACTAACTACTAACAAAGTTAATACGAGTACTAAATACAAAATTAAACGCATTTCATTTCATTGCATTTCGGAATTTTTCTCTCAATTTCCTCTCCCCCCCACACACACACACACACATACTTCGTAAAGCTGCCACCGTTTGGAGGCGCCACAACAGCTGCGACTACATTTTGTTGGACAATTCCATGGATTTTGTCATTTGAATTCCAGCGCTCCAATATTGACCAGGTAAACCGTACTACCCACAGACACCAAAACCGAGCTATGCCAAACCCAACTGTATAACTAGAACAAGAAATGAAAGTTTCAGCTTGCCGATGATTAAATACACTTGCAGAAATTTAAATAAAATTATAAATGTTGATACAAAAACTTAGTTTTTAACGTAGGCTCTTTTGATTTTGGATAAATCGAATGCTCCCGACTGCGATATACTCTTTCATCACCCTCTTTGCGGAATCGGAAGTACGCTGGGCAATAATATCTGTCAAAAAGATCAATTTTAATTTGATGGCAAAATTTGATACTTTAAATTGTTAATGTTTGAGGAAACAAATTGCGTTCAATAAAAAAGAGTATAATATTTTCATAAAAAATATTTCATGTTTTGACAGCAGCATATAAAGTTTTATAATTTTGCAATTGCTGCGATATCTGTAAAATCAATACAATTTTTAAGAAATAATATTTCAAATAAAATAAATATAATTCTTAATTCAGTTATCAATTCAACTTGTTGTCCTGATATCTATATGTGTATATAATAGGTTCAGAAAATCATAATACCTTATCCAAAAGGGTATACGAATCGAGCAACCCAACTTGAAACTTAACCACACTTTATAGATAGGCAGTCAAATTAATTATGCACTTTGAATTGTTCAAACTACGTTGCCCACTTTTGTAGAACAGCATCATTAAATTGAAATGAGATGATATTGTTTATAGTCCTTCAACTCACTCTCTCTGTCTCCTTCTATCTCTACACTCCGTTGCAACTGTAAACATTGCAATTGCAAATTCAGGATAATCAAATGATTTCCCCGTCGCGTGTGTTTTTGTTTTCGCCTTTGCTTGTAAAACAATTTTACAAATTGTTATTGACAATTTATGTCTGTTGTTCTGTTGTGTTGTGTTTTTTTTTTTTGTTTTTTTTCTGCCCTTGTTGTTGTTGTTTTGTGTCGGCAAACGGATGCTATTTAAATGTGCATTAAAATTGTGCATACAAATGAAAATCAATTCAACCAAATGAAGCGCAATAATATCAGAAACAATTTTGCTTAATATGTTATTGGCATTATTAGGTGCATTACAACATAATATACAATTTGTAATTTAAAAGCAAACTCAAAATACCATTTAAATTGAATATATCTTACATTTACATATATTCTGATTTGCATTTAATTGTGGCAATACGAGAAGCTATCCATACAAAAACTTACTAAAATTACAAAATTTGCTTATTGTTATGTTATTGGAATACATTTCAATTTGTTATTTATAAAAAATTAAAATTGAAAAGATTGCTTACCTCTGAAAAGCTTCTTCCCACAAATTTGTACAAATACTCTACCCTTTTTTGCTATTTATGTTTATTTCGATACTCGTACATATTTCAAATTCGTTTGGCGTGTTATCTGAATGTCAGTAGATCGAAATTTCGATTTAAAATATCACCCTGGTTCGATATGATATGGCATTTGATAAATTGCCGCCATATTTATATCGTCTTCGACAAATCTTGAATCTTTTACCTATTACCTTTAAATACTATTTAAACTTTGTAATTATGAATTTAGTTCAGTATAAACTTACTTTTTAAGCGAAATTCATACATTTTTATGCATATCGACACATTTATATCGATAAAAAGTTGATGATTTTTCCACACTGAAATTTTAAGAAAGTATATATGTACTTATTTAAAATTTTTATAAAATAAGAGGTTTTCTTTTGATTGGTTCAGATTGCAATATTCTTCAACATTTTCTTTTTATTTGAATGCAGGCGAATATTTCATTTTCAAATTTTGTCTTACTTTGCCTCGTAAATTGTTGCCAGCAAAGTTTTCATGCACATAAAACACCAATCTTCATATTCCATTCTCATTTTCTTTTTCGACTAGTCTCCACAGCTCGTAAATTTTTTCGTTCAAAGTTTTGTTTTTTTTTTTCACAAATTTTTAGCAATCTTTAACAGTATTTTAGTTTTTTTCATTTGAATACAGAGGCAATACTTTAAGCTCAGGCCAAAACAGGCAGAGCAGAGCAGCTGCAACAGCACGCAATGTCTAGTGCCTAATGTATCTGAACAGCCCACGCCATTAGCTTCCAACAGCCACATGCACACACTCCCCCCTACCAACTTGCCCCCTCCTTGGGCAGAGTCTCCCCTGCACCTAGATCAACTACAAATAGCCCAAGCTATTTCGTCTGGCTGCCACTAGCCAGGCCGATAAATAAACTCAAATTTATCATGTACATGGGAGAAAGTGGGAGAGGGAGAGAAATAGGGAAAGAGAGAGAGAGAGAGAGAGAGAGCAGACTTTTCCGACAAGCACATATCGTGGATATAATAGAAATTGCCGGCAGCGGTCATAATTTTTGGCACAAAATTGTCGATAGGCGTTGAAGCGTTCAATTGAATGTCCTTCGTCTGGTCAGTGAGAGAAGGACAGAGAAGGAATCCTAAGCAAAGGACCTTAGCTGCGTTGCTTTCCATTCCTTTTGCAAAGCTTCTTAGAGCCAAAACACTATTGTATAATCAAAACTAATGGTCTATAAAGAATCAATTCTCAATTTGTTTAGCCCCAGCTGTTGCCCTCATGCGGACACACAGAACACAGGACACTGGACACGGAGCACACAGGATAACATCAAGAACAGAACGAAACATGCGACAACATTTTGCAACACATGTGGCAAATAAAATTTAAATGCAATTTTGTATATAATTTAATAAAAACACACACAAACACACACAGTTTTGTTTACCACTCATTTGCAATTTGGTCAACTGGGTGAAATAAGGGGGAGCGGGGGCGAAATTTAATGAGAATGTCCTCTGATTAGGTTTATACCCGCAACACATTTGTCCGACTCACATAAATTAGTTGCCGAATTTGTATCGTAAAAATGGCATTTTTTATTTGATTGTATTTAGCCAGTCGAGTGTGCCATGTGACAAGAGAACGGGTACAAAGTTGTATGGAATAAGGAAAGCGGGAAATCGGGAAAGCAGGAAAGCACTGATTCAGCAAGTTGCCATAAAGTTTAATCAGCAGCTTGGCATCGTTGAGGCAAGCACAAGCATAGAGCAACAAAAAAAAAAAAACGAAGAAGACTCGTAAATATGAGCTAAGTCCCAGACAAGGACACAGAGACACACACACACACACACACACACACACACACACACACACACACACACACACACACACACACACACACACACACACACACACACACACACACACACACACACAAAAGCACACACACACACACAGAGTTTTATGCGCATTTGAGGGACCATAAAAAGGGCCAGTTTGTGCTGAGTCCTGGCATCCTGCTGGCTATCTAGCGGAAGGATGTCTGTGGCCTGTGACCAGCGATGCCTGTTGATAACGAAAATTGTGCAACGCAATTTGATAAGATTAGCCAACGTACGCTGTGTACGAGAGTACATAGTTAAATGTCATTATAATTCGATGCGGCACAACAAATTGATTAAAGCTGACACAACAACGACAATAACTACATACATATATGTATGTACATAAAGGAGCTGCTGCTGAACGTAAGCAAATATTGTTTGTGTTTTAAGTAACAATACTTATCTTATTTTATTTCATATTGTATTAACGTTAAAAGCTAGTACTTATACTACAACTAGACAAACTAGACAAATTATTGAAATTATTTAAGCCTGAGATTAAAAAGTAGCATTCATAATATAATAACAGCTGTATTATCCTTTAATATTAGTCTATGCTTATCCATTATATTTCAAAAATTGTGATCATTAAAGTTTTTTCTTTATATTGAATAACTCCGAAAAGTAATTATTATTTTTGAGCCACAATGTATACAGGCCTGTTCCGAATTCCACTTCCGAATCAATTTCATTACAATATGTGCTGCATACTGTTAGGCTAACCGAAAAAATATATTAGAGTAAAAAAAAAAGATTTTATAATTCTAGTATGCTCAAAAAAGTATGCTATACACTTTTCTGTGAAAACGATTTGAAAGTGGAATTCGGAACAGGCCTGATAGCTGAAAAATAATTTTATTGGGAGATCAAGAGATTTCATACATTCTTAATTTTTATCTTTTTCCATACCTTACAAACTTTAAAAGATCCTTTTGAACGGCTCTACTCACCTGCAAATATAGCCATCTAACGACATGTGTGGTAAATGGTTGCGATTGTTTCCATTTCATTTCCGTTTACTTTGTTGCTGCTCTTTAACTTTTTTTGTTTTATTTTTTTGTTTTTTGTTTTCTGCGTCATACCAAAAACCGGACGCAAAAGAATTGAAATTGCTTTAGCTAAATGGCAACAGAAAAAAATTGCTGCGTTGTAAAATCAATTTAATTTCAACTTCCCCATAGACGAAACAAATATGTATGTAAATTCAGCAGACAGTGTCCAAAAATGTGTGGAGGAATTTTACTCTCTATAGCATCAAAAAATAATAATAGTACACTACCTATATAAAAATCTAGTGGAGCAAAAATTTTAATTTGAGCATTATGTTATTTTTGTTTTTTTGACTTTTTAGAAAACATTGTACGAGCAGCATAAATTGAAATTGAAGGGAAGCCCGAAGGGTTGATGAATGTAAGACACACACACACACACACACACACACACACACACACACACACACACACACACACACACACACACACAGACACACACACACACACACACACACACACACACACACACACACACACACACACACACACACACAAACACACACACACACACACACACACACACGCACACACACACACACACACACACACACACACACGCACACACACACACACACACACACACACACACACACACACACACACACACACACACACACACACACACACACACACACACACACACACACACACACACACACACGCACACACACACACACACACACACACACACACACACACACACACACACACACACACACACACACATACACACACACACACACACACACACACACACACACACACACACACACACACACACACACACACACACACACACACACACACACACACACACACACACACACACACACACACACACACACACACACACACACACACACACACACACACACACACACACACACACACACACACACACACACACACACACACACACACACACACACACACACACACACACACACACACACACACACACACACTAATTAAATGCCCTTAAAAGTTTTGGCTACTAAATGAAATGTGGCTGGCGTTTTAAATGAGCCGGCTAAACTTACTTGTCGAGCTAGTCAAAAAGTTTAATTTGCGCGTGGGAGTCTTGTTTTCGTGAGTAATTAGTAAAATGCATTAAAATAAATGAGCTTTGAGTCTTGGGTAGTGTGTAGGCCAGCTGAATGTCGGTGTGGTTGAACGAAATTTAAGCTGTTGCATGTTAAAAAAAAACTTTACAAATTAACATGACTTAACTTAACTTAAAGAGAAACATTTTTTATTGTTCTACTTACCTAGCAAGAACATATAAAAGCATAATAATGTGCTGCAAAATAAATGACTATTCATAAATTTAATTTATAAATTAAATTTTACTTACTTGCACTTGAATAAAAAAAATAAAATAGCAATACTCGTTTAGTTAGTGTAACTTAACAGACATAAAACTTAACAGCCTATTTACAGCGCACTGCCCAGACAGACAATGCCCCGCTCTCATACAGAACATGGCTGCTGTGGCGTGGGAGAGTCTTTAAGAAAGAGAGCGTGCGAGGTAAAATGCGGACATTTGCTGCCCAGCGTCGCGTCGCTGCTTGCTGCGGCACTTAAACAGGCCATAAAATACACTTTGAGCGTCGCGTCGCTGCTTTTTGTTGCTTTTGTCGTTGTTGCCGTCTCGCCTCTAGGCGTTGTAATTTCTTGAATGTGTCAGCCGCGTCGTCATTTCTACTAATTGCAAAATATGGCGACAATTTCGAAGAAAGTTGAGCACATTGACGCCTGACGCTGACTGTCGCTCTGAGGATAATACAATTTCAACTGTCATTTTGGGTGCTATTATAAATAATACAAAAGGGTGTGGGGGAAGTGGAGGGTGGGTTGTATGCTAACACTTGAACTTGCACACGCTCATTATGTAATGAATACACGCACAACGAATTGTAGACTAAAACGAGGGCGAGCACAAAAATGCAAACGCAACTATTAAGCGAAGCTTAAACGGTAACTAAAGCTGGAGCGTAAAATGTTAAGAGTGAGGTGAGCGAGAGAGAGAGAGAGAGAGAGAGTCCAACACAATTGTTGTTGTCTGCTTGTACTCACACTCAAGAACCGTAGCTTAAACGGTAACTAAAGCTTGCAAGTGAAATGTTAAGAGTGAAGTACAATTGTTGTTGTCTGCTCGATCTCACACTCTAAACTGCTGTGTGTGTGTGTTTGAATGTGTTTGTCGCATTGTATGAAACGTTTTATTATACTAATTTGTAGCCCTGGCAATGGTCGCCAGTTTCGGTTACATCGAATGGCAGCAACTAAAAATGGCAATTTGCCATTCCATGAAATGAGTGCGAGAGAGGGAGTGTGTAGAGTCTGCAGTGTGGACTAAGTGTGGGGAGCGGAAGAGGAGCATACACTTCACACCAGGGTGCAATAATAAGAGATAGTTTAATGCAGTTGCAAGTTGTCAAGAACGTTGGCTAGATTTTATTTTATTATTGATTAGATTATTACTTCCTGTTCCCTTTAAAAATGGGAAAAAGGGAGTTATAAAGTACTGCAAATGTGTGTAACAGACAGAAGGAGGCATTTCCGACTGTATAAACTATATATATTCTTGATCAAGATCAACAGCCGAGACGAACTAGCCATGTCCGTCTGTCTGTCCGTCTGTCTGTCTGTCCGTCTGTCTGTCTGTCCGTCTGTCTGTATGAACGCGTCGATCTCAGAGACTAGAAGAGCTAGAGACACCAAACTTGGCATTCAGGTTCCTGTATATCATACGCAGATCAAGTTTATTTCAAATTTCGGATGCACCTCCCCGCACCACCGCAAATAGCAAAAGACTCCCACAGCCACAATTCGGATAATTAGCACCAAAGTTATGGAAGAATCAATTTCCCCTGTCTCAGCAGGCAGAAACAACAAATTGACATGCACTGGGCACCTTAAGTGCGCTGCTTGCTTGTGTTGCCGCTGAACTGCTTGAAATGCAAGTTGGGAGCAGGGAGTCTCGTAGTCGAGCACAGTCGACTAGAGTATTCTTACTTGTTTTCCAGTTGTTTTTACTCCCTGTTCCCATTGAAATGGGAAAAAGGGAGTTAAAAAGTACTGCAAATGTGTGTAACAGACCGAAGGAGGCATTTCCGACTATATAAACTAGGAGTGTATATGTTTTTTCAATATTGATCAGCTGTGTAAATTTTATCACGATCGGATAAATAACACCAAAGTTATGGAAGAATCTATTACCCCCGTCTCAGCAGGCAGAAACAACAGTTTGACAGGAACTGGACACGTTAAGTGCGCTGCTTGCTTGTGTTGCCGCTGAACTGCTTGAAATGCAAGTTGGGAGCAGGGAGTCTCGTAGTCAAGCACAGTCGACTAGAGTATTCTTACTTGTTTTCCAGTTGTTTTTACTCCCTTTTCCCATTAAAATGGGAAAAAGGGAGTTATAAAGTACTGCAAATGTGAACTTATTTCCCCTGTCTCAGCAGGCAGAAACAACAGTTTGACATGCACTGTGCAAGTTGAGTACGCTGCTTGCTTGTGTTGCCGCTTTACTGCTTGAAATGCAAGTTGGGAGCAGGGAGTCTCGTAGTCGGGCGCACTCGACTAGAGCATTCTTACTTGTTTGTTTTTGAAAACATGAGAACACAAAATGGATGTCAAGACTGTTTGATTTCAACTTGAATTTGATAGTTTTACTTAATGAACAAGTAAGAATACTCTAGTCGAGTGTGCCCGACTACGAGCCTCCAAGCTCCCAACTTGCATTTCAAGCAGCTCAGCGGCAACAAACTGTCAAACTGTTGTTTCTGCCTGTTGAGACAGGGGAAATAAGTTATTCTATAACTTTGGTGCCATTTATCCGATTGTGTTGAAATTTACACATTTGCGGGGGTGCGGAGGGGTGCATCCGAAATTTGAAATACACTTGATCTTCGTATGGTATACAGGAACCTGCATGCCAAGTTTGGTGTCTCTAGCTCTTATAGTCTCTGAGATCGACGCGTTCATACAGACGGACAGACGGTCAGACAGACGGACATGGCTAGTTCATCTCGGCTGTTGATCCTGATCAAGAATATACATAGTTTTTATAGTCGGAAATGCCTCCTTCTGTCTGTTACACACATTTGCAGTACTTTATAACTCCCTTTTTCCCATTTTAATGGGAACAGGGAGTAAAAATATAATGAAATTTTGATATTTGGTCACTCTTAAATTTAAGCCACGACACGTAGTTTACCAATTGCTTAGAACGATGGGGAGAATGACAATTGGTAATTCAAAAATCACCAGTTTGAAAGATCATGTGAGCATAAAAACAATAGCAATAATGTTTTGTTGAACTTTGACAGTGATTTGATGGTTTTATAAGCGCAATAAAAAAGTGTCAAATGCTAACTCATAAATCTGAACCACCTTATATAATTGCAGCTTGTGATAGTCAAGTCTCTATTAGCAGACAATGCGTTGCGAGGGAAGTTTTCTGGCTTCTAAAATCGTCGCCTAATACATATGGAAAAGGTAGTATGCCAGGAAAATTGTTTAGCTGTCTGTGTGCGTCTGTCTGTCTGTTTGGCTTTAGTATATGTAACAGGATTTGCGCCTTAACGGAGAAGGGGGTTTTTATTAAAATGACTTTGCGCCCGTTTTGGCCAGAATTGTCCCATGACCAGCTTTAGCGTTAAGTGGGCAATGGCATTTGCTCTACGCATATTCTGGCAAAATGCTTCTTTTGGTGGATCGTTAGTGTCCTTTGCAGTTGTTGCAGTCGCTGTCGGACTCGTCCTGGCGCTGGTTGGTTAAGTCCTTTTTTGGTTGGGGTCCAAGTTTTAACGACTTTGTTTCCGTTACGTCTAATTTAATGAAATTCGTTTTGCTTTTGGTTTCCATTTCCATTTTCCATTTCTATTTTCTGTTACAGTTTCGGGTTTTTGCTTTTGCCAACTTTTCTGCATACAATTTTGCCCGAAAAACGGCATTGTAATGACTTGGGCGTTGTTGTTGCACTTTGTTCACTCCTCTTGTGGGGTCTGGGCACAGAAAATACACTGCAACTCCGGACTCCGCACTCTGGACATTGGCCAATGCACCCGGGCAGCAACAACCCTATGGGGTTAGTTTTTAGAGTTGGGTTGTTTGGTTTTTGATTTAATGATGGTCTGTGGCTCTTCTGCTTCTTGTTATTTTGCGGTTTTGCATTCAAATTGATATAAAGACATTGCTTATAATGATATAGTGCCAGTAATTCTATCTATATGTGTATAGCTGTGTGTGTTTGTGTCCTGGTTGAATACTGAATGAAAAGTGGGCGTTACATCGAACAATGTGAGTGATAAGTATACGTTTGTGGCTCGGTTTGTGAACTGTTGAAAACGCATAGCAATTATGACCAGAAAAGGCAACTGGGGAAAATTGTACTCAATTAGCATGTGACAGATTTTGCAGATGACCTCAATTTATATTAGATAAATAAGCCTGTGCTGAACAACACTTTACAATCAATTTAACAGACAAGGGTGTGTGCATGCTTTTTGCAGTTCGAGAGCATAAATAAGTTCGGTCTTGTACTAACTGAATTTATTTTATAGAGAATTCTTAAATTTCAAGTTAGTTAGTTGCAAATGTTAATTATACAATATTAAAAACACAATAGCTTTATAAAACTTACAAATTTTTGACACTTACCGCTGATAGAAAATTAAACTCGAAATCCTTCGACACTAAAATACTTACACTACTTTTTGTATAACTTTTAAAATCTATTTACAGTACGAGAAAACCATTTTCAAAAGTTAAAAACTATGAATATTGCAGTGCTTCGGCTGATTTCTAACTATCTAAAACGTACTGGAGCTATAGACTTTATAATGTCAAAATATGTTAGATTTGTTATCCTTCAAAAGTTCGACATGTTAATCAATAACTGGTGCAAGACCAGCTTAACTGAAATTGAAGCACAACTATGTTTATTAAAATATGCAATCTTAGCATAGCTGGAGCAAGGCAATTTACTTGGATGGCATCCACTGCCACGCCTTACGCCCACTTGAACGCCCACGCCCCTAAGGGAAAATGCAGCCACAAAATATGCAACAAATATTCGTAACTTAAACTATTTGCAAGAAATATGAGCGAAGAAACGCGTTGCGAATAAACAAACTGATTTGCATTTATGGAAATAGTATTTTGGCTCACACACACAGGCACACAAGCGGACACATACACACCCCTCTGGCAGACAACACGTAACGGTAATGGTATAAAAATGCAAAGGATATATGAATGTCTGACTCGGCAGGAGGTTTTTTGCCATATGGGCAGGACACACATGAGCAGCCAATCCTTTGCCAAATACCAAACAGATATATGTTTGTGTGCGAGTGTGTGTGTGTGTGCAAAGCCAAAAGTAAATATTTATGTTTTATGTTAATGAGAATATGTCTGACTTTTTGCTGTTTGAATATTGGCAAACGGCCGCGCTGCAGCAGAACGACACGCGCTGCAGTAGACGCCGCAGGACTCTCGTTCGTGTTTATGTCCTAGCCAAAGAATGACAAACGCGTCGGGGCGTTGGTTAAACTGTGGTTGCACTTTTTTTCCTATTGTTTTTGTTGTTTGTGGCAATAACAACAACAAAGACAACAACCACCACAGCCTCGCCTGTGGTTTTTGTGGATCTAGTGATCCTGTAAGGATGGTGCAAGGGTGCGACCTGGGCCAGCTGCATTACTTTATGACTCTCGACTTTCGCTTGCTAACACAGTTG
Organism: Hirtodrosophila cameraria; assembly: GCA_949708635.1. NCBI lineage: Eukaryota > Metazoa > Arthropoda > Insecta > Diptera > Drosophilidae > Hirtodrosophila > Hirtodrosophila cameraria. Next base: position 45,379,846 of record OX453090.1, read on the forward strand.
TTGTTATTGCTGTTGTTTTCTGCTGGTCGGCCGGCCAATATTTGACAATTTAATTTGCCAAAGTGCTGAAAAAAGTTGAGCAATGGAATTATGAATACTCTAACTAAACTTATTTTTAATTAGGATTATCAAAGAGATTACATAAGATACCACAAATCTTATTTACAGAAATTAGTTCACAAGCATTTTCTAAAACCTATTGTTTGGAAAAAGATGTAAATTTAGTTGTAACAATTTTAGTCTTAAATCTTATATATCTATATTTACTTCTATAAGCATGCGCCAAAAAGTATATACTATAAATTAAAATAGAAGGAATGAAACATATAAGTGAAATTGAGAGCTTGCCTTTCACCTAATTATGTATTTTTTATTTTATAATAGAAATAATCCATTAAAATTTTTGAATAATTTTAACACTTTAACAACTATTTTGCCATATAAAAAAAAACATTTTTCTATTCATTAATTAAATCCGTGTAATAATACCCAATCAAAATGAAATTGTGTTGCTTAAAATAAATGTATATTTTTTAAGAGTATTAAAAATGAAGTTTTGCATTTCATGATCTTTTTGGGCATTTTTTGTCTTGTTTAATTAGTTGGTTGTTTAAAGCTTGATGTAGTTGTTTTTATAATCATTGTTGTGGCTTTTATTCGGTTTATTTATTTACGATTTTTTCCCATTTTTTTTCAGCATTTTTTTTTTTCATTGTTTGCTGGCTGTTAATTTATTAATGCAGCATGATATGCCGCTTAAGCTGACATTTAATTAATTCTATTAATTTTTTGATTATGCAAAAAGAGTGGAGCAAAAACAACATAAAAGTTGAAATAAATGCAACTTTTTCTGTGTTCATAAAAAATCATTAAAATTAAATATATGAAGAAATAATTGAGATTATGTTGAATAATATATTTTAAAAAATAAATAAGCCGGCGTATGTTAAATATTGGTACAAGGATCAAATATTGTAGCATAAAAGGCTGCCAAATGTTTCAAACGCAGCTAAACTGACCTTATCCTTAATAGATAACTTAAAACTTACCTTACTTATTGGAACTAATTATTTTCTGGGGCTTGAAACTATTTGCCAAGCGTTTTCTACAATAAGTTAGTTCATTTTAAGGTAACAAAATATTGCCAAAAAGTTCATAATTTATGACTTTTAAAGAAATAATCCTTTTATATTTCCAACTCAAATCTGTTGTTCATCTATTTTAATTTCTGTCAAATTTAAAAAAAGAAAAAAACTTTCTTTTGTGTGTTTTACATTCCGAAAAACGTATGTTTTGAATACCTACTATTTTCGCTAATGCAGCAAACAATTGCTTCGGATGAAAACTGGGTTCAGAGTAGAAGTAACTTTCACTTTCTGATATGATCCGATTTGTTCTAAAAGCAGGCTCAGTAATAACGAAATCCCTTTGGTCCGCTCATATTAAATCCATCTGGGAGCCCAACAATATTATTTTCTTTAGAAAGTCAAAGGCAACCAAGAATTCTAATGAATACCCTTAATTGAATGACACTAGTCAGCATATCCCTTAACTAGATTGCAGATTGTGCAATCACAACAGACTTAAAAGTTCATTTATTCCAAGTTCAGGTTCAGTATTGGCCACAACTTTAGCTGGCAAATTGCACTCAAAGAGAGAACAATACTGCCAACATAAGTGGCAAAGGTTAATGCACCATTGGACAGTTGTCGTCTATTCGTTATGTTCCCATTCAATGCAACCAATGTCGACAATCATTATCATCATCATCGTGAACATCATAATGAATATACGACTCTCCTCTATGTGTGTGTGTGTGGCATATATGACAAAGTTTAAGTGCTGGTAAATCCATAGATTTCATGCTGGCAGCCGGCAAACATGGCCACATATTGAGCGAGACAAGCAACAACAATAACAATAACAACAACAAGTGCAAACAACAGAGGTGTTGGTAATGTGCTGCAAACATCAACAAACACCAACAACAATTGTTGCAACAATAGTATCGCATTTCAATGTTTTTAGTGTGGCATAAAAACAAAAGCAAAAGCCGCATTCAAACAGCGAACTACCAACAACAATAACATTACTTGGGGCACAGACTGCAAAAGTTTTTATGCCACACAACCGAGATACTTACCACTTCCTTCCCCCACTACCACATTTCTCGTCACTCTGCTGGCTGCACGTAATTTTGTTGTGTCGCGACGCAAATATGTTGCCCATGAAAGCCACCGAACCACCCTCGAAGACACTGCTACCCCGCTATACATCCTCCCCGACCCCTCTCTGTCATACTAAGCAGCTACCTTGGCAATATGCAAGGCGCCATTGCCGTCGCACTTGTCACTTTAACCTTGCACGGCCTGTCAGCACAGGCGCCCAGCCCACTCCACTGTACACACAACCACACCACACCACACCACACCACCCACCGGCCACAGCCGCCCATCATTCCAGCCACTGAAAATTTGCGCAAAGCGGCATGCAAAATGAAAAGAAAAGCCATAAAACCAAAGACGACGCGCAAAGCCTGAAAAAATGTACTGCAAGAAATTTTGAACAATGTTTCCATGTGCCGAATTAAGAATGCTCTTGAAATATGCGTAACAAGTTCTTAAATTCACATTCGAATATGTTTCACAGAAATATATAAGCCAATTTTTTAGGATTGCGTAAAATTAAATGCCTAAGCTGTTAATTATATCTTGCTTGTATTGAGATATCTTACTAAATAATATTACGTCTTTAGTATGTATTATTTATTCAGGTCTTAACTCAGAGTTTAAGCCTAAGTGCTGAATTGCTTTGAAGAAAATTAATGAAACCCATTATACTAAATTTTATATTGAAACTGTTATGATAAAGTTAGGAAAGCCCTTTTTTATGAGTATATTTCAATAATATTACAATATTCTAATTTCATATCAGTAATGGAGTTGTATATTTTTTTATATTTTAATTATTATTTTCTACCCACTTTATATCAAAGAAACCATCAGTCATATTTCAAAGGTATTTTGATTTTCAAATCGAATAAATCAAAATCAACTGTTTATATACATCTAGTTTTTTAAACAACTAAATGAATAAAACGAAGATTAAAATAGTTTTAAAAGAAAGTTTCATAGTAAAATACAATTATTTAATATCAAACAGTTACACTCTTACATTACGTATAAGCTAATGTACTCCAAATGTAGAGCATCAAAACCGAAACGAGCGTAAATATGCCTGTCATCATTTTGACATCAACGTTGCTGTCGGCGTCGTCGTTGTCTTCTTCGCCTGGACTGTCACTGACATCGTAGCTATAGCTATAGCCTGGATCTGTGGTAGCTTGGGTAGTTGAGCGGTGCCATTACCATAACTATAATGCATATTTCAGCATCGGCATCGGTATTGCCTTGGACTCGTTCGTTCCTAAAACCCCCGTCATCATCATCAACGATGACGAGGATGACATAGCCGTCGTCATGTGGAAAATCCCGGTATCACTTTCGCTTATGCCTTGTTGACAATCTCGGTTTCAATGTGTGCCCAGTAGTACCCCTACCCCTGCCCCAAATCCTATACTCTCTATACGGTGCACCCCCCTTACCCAAAGACTGTACTTAGTTATCTGGGAAACATGCTTGGGCATATTTATGCCCTGTTTGCATTCGCATTTGTTGTTCTTCTTCCTCTTGCCTCTTGCCTTGGGTCTGGGGGCATAATGAATGGCAAGGTTTTAGCATAAAAGTTTATTGAACTAGAGACTACATAGATGGTAAATACACATTGGATTGAACCACAGGAAACGCCCCTCATCGGCTATGTAGACAAAAGTAACGACAATGTTATGGCCTCTTTATAAATAAATCGATGCAATTTGCGCAATATCTGATGAAATGGACAGCGAAAATTACTTTGTGCTATTTATAGAGGTGTTCCCAAAAGGAACAAATATTCTGGTAACTTTAAAAAAGTGTACGAACCTCTTTGAGAGTTAAATGTTTATATGTGAATTTTGAAAAATTTTAAAAGAGGCTGAAATCAAATTTTGAATTTAAGTTGCTTTTAAAATTGGCTGAGTATCGAGTTTGTCTAAATATTAAACGACAGAACAACACTTTAGTATTTAATATGCAAAAATGCTGTAAATTTTATGCTACAGTTATTTTAATGAAATTGAGTTTAGACCATAAAATTTAAAGTAAAGTTAACAAGTAAGAACGTTGCAGTCGGATGCACACGACTGCGATATACTCTTTTTTAGCCTCTTTGCGGAGTGAGAAGTTGGCGTGGCAATTGTATTTTGCTCAAGTCTTTCAAGTTTTGCCATCAATTTAAGTTCGGTTGGGCCCGTTCTACAGGTTTGGGAGAAACAAACATTGCTCGATTGCAAGAGCGGGGGTGAGCGTGGCAAGATTATTTTCATCCAATCTATTTAATAGGACGATAGAATTCAACCTGCAAAATTTGGTGATTCTAGCTAAAGGGGTGTGGGAGATACAGACTTTGCTCATTTCTGGGGGCGGGGTGGGCGTGGCAAACATTTTTTTGTTAGATCAATCAAGGATGTGATAAGTAGCCTTTGTATTAAAGTTGGTTACTCTAGCTATAAAACTGTGGAAGATATAGGTTTTTGTGGTTTGTGGGGGAAGGGGTGGTGGTCGGGGGGAGATCTTGACACATTGTCTGCCTATGGTATATACCAACATATACACCAAGTTTGATTGCTCTTGCTTTAAAACTGTAGAAAGAACCTGCGTTCATACAGACGGACAGACGGACGGACGGACATTTCACAAGCCCAATATACTCTTTTTTGCCACTTTGAAAAAAAAAGAGAATAAAAATAATTATAAAGTAAACATTCATCTACACCATTTTGTTCGAGTTAGCAGATAAGACATCGGTATAAATTATAAGTATTTATTATAAGTTTGCATATGCATTTTTTCAAGCTATCAATATTTTCAGCATAACAAAAATTGAACAAGCCTATATTTGTTATAAAAAGTTGATCAGATAAATCTTTGATAACATAAGTAAATTGGAGACAAGGCACTTGGGAATTTGATTAAAGTAAATCCCCAAAAACAGTTGACTTGGTTAGCGTTAAAAACGACACTACTCGTATATTGTTTTGAGAGTTCCAAATCAAACATGTTAGTTGTCCAGCTCCAAGTTGCATTTCACCATTTTCCTATTCGGGCCAATTCAAATAACTGCCAGTGTTATGCTTGTGCCTTCCTTTTTGAACGTATTTGGTCGCATTGCTCGTGTTCGTAATCCACGTGGATTATGTCAAAATTGGTATATCATAAAAACGTCGCGTACGTGAGCGGCATATAAAAATATGATGAAGCTGTTGATGGCCATACATACAGAGTGAGACAGGGAGAGAAACCGATAGAGAGAGATATAGAGAGTGGGTAAAACCTCACCGGTTCTGAACCCGAATCCGTAACCATTAACTTTGCCTTTTGGCGTTGCTGCCTGACACTCAAACCTTTTGACCAAGTGATTAATTTGTATGCGCCAGGCGCTGACTTTTGCGGTCTCGGGACAAAGGCCAAAAGTGTTTGGCATGTAACGGAAATGCGCGCCCGGGGACAGTCCGTCCCAGACAGCCCAAGCCCAGGAGCTGGCAGAAACAGCCGGAAAGAGCTCCTGCAGCTCTGAGATGGCCAAACACATTGTCCATGGAGTGCTTTTGAAAATGCAGCGGGGCAAATAAAGTTTTACGGATTTTCACTGGAAGTTTTTCGCAATCTATAGATTTCTGGCTTATGGCCAACAACTTGTAAAGCGCCACACAAAAACTTGACTGTATTTCTAAATATAATTTTTTTTTTTTTTGCAAACAACTTGTAAAGCGTGAAATAAAATTCATGACACGACAATTGGTAAAAAAAACTCACGCTCCCGTCTCTCTCGTGTTAAGATTTCATTAAACTTTCTGTAAGACACCAAAGCTTGCCCAATCTATAAAGAAAGGCTAAGAAAAAAAATAAAGAAAAATATAATAAAAACAAGTAAGAATACTCTAGTCGAGTGTGCCCGACTACGAGACTCCCTGCTCCCAACTTGCATTTCAAGCAGTTCAGCGGCAACACAAGCAAGCAGTGCACTTAACTCGTAAACTGCTTGTCAAACTGTTGTTGCTGCTAGCTGAGACGGGCGTAATAGATTCTTCCATAACTTTGGTGCTATTTATCCGATCGTGTTGAAATTTACACATCCGAAAGACATTGACTAAACATACAGGTGTACCAAAAATTAAAGCTTTATCTTTAAAATTGTGGCTGTAGGAGTCTTTTGCGATTTGCGGGGGTGCGGGGGGGTGCTTCCGAAATTTGAAATACACTTGATCTTCGTATGGTATACAGGAACCTGCATGCTAAGTTTGGTGTCTCTAGCTCTTATAGTCTCTGAGATCGACGCGTTCATACAGACGGACAGACGGTCAGACAGACGGACATGGCTAGTTCGTCTCGGCTGTTGATCCTGATCAAGAATATATATGGTTTATATGGTCGGAAATGCCTCCTTCTGCCTGTTACACACATTTGCAGTACTTTATAACTCCCTTTTTCCCATTTTTAATGGGAACAGGGAGTAACAAGTAAGAATACTCTAGTCGAGTGTGCCCGACTACGAGACTCCCTGCTCCCAACTTGCATTTCAAGCAATTCAGCGGCAACGCAAGCAAGCAGCGTACTCAACTTGCACAGTGCATGTCAAACTGTTGTTTCTGCCTGCTGAGACAGGGGAAATAAGTTCTTCCATAACTTTGGTGCTATTTATCCGATCGTGTTGAAATTTACACATCCGAAAGACATTGATTAAACATATATGTGTACCAAAAATAAAAGCTTTATCTTTAAAATTGTGGCTGTGGGAGTCTTTTGCGATTTGCGGGGGCTTTTGTAGAGTCCGAGATCTGTGTGTTCATACGGACAGACGGACAGACAGACGGACATGGCTAGTTCGTCTCGGCTGTTGATCCTGATCAAGAATATATATAGTTTATATAGTCGGAAATGCCTCCTTCTGTCTGTTACACACATTTGCAATACTTTATAACTCCCTTTTCCCATTTTCAATGGGAACAGGGAGTAATAAAAAGCAACAAATGAAAGAGCCCGGAAAAAACTTGGCGCATTAATTGAGTCGCTCTATTAGGCAAAGGGCCAAGAGAAAAAAAAACATTTCGCATAAATATAAATACTGTATAATGAATGCAGAAATGTGTTTTAGCAACGAAAAATAGGAAGAATGTTTTTTTAAACGAAATTTGTGTACTCTATTTAATAAATAAATAAATTAAAGTATGTTTTGTTTTTTATTATTTCAAATATAAAAAAAAATACAATTAGGGTTTAATGATATAATATAAAATAGATATAATTAGTTTTATTCTATCTGAAAAATAAAATAAAATTCCGGTAATAATCATAAAACAAACAGGTACTTAAATTTGTTGACCATATAGGAGCTACATGATCAGGCTTCTTCCCATTTCCGATTCCGATCAAAACATACGAAATTCGAATTATTAGCTGTTATGTATTCAGAATATCGAAGGAAAATTCGTTTGTAATAAGTTGTGTTTTAGAGGCAGTGGAATGAGAAGTATTCAAACTTATCCTTAAAAAGCAATAACGATTCCTATTTCTTTTGAAAAGAGTAACAACAAACCGAAAACGATATGGAATGAAAAGTTATCGTAAATGGAAACAGGCTTGTATATATGAACACAATTCTTTTGGACACCTTTAGAAAAACATTATTTGATGATACAAAGGCCATTTTCAAAGCTTCTAGAGAATTACTTCTACTGTTTGATATAGAAAATAATTAATAAAGTAAAATACACATGTTGTACTCAATAATAATACAAAACATGCATATATCTTATAGATTTCAAAGTAGTCAGCCTCAATTGCAGCATTGCCTTTAAAATACATCCTGTTCAACTTATGATACCACCCTATTCAAGGGTATATAAAATGCCTGAAGTCGGCGTCTATATGAGTTTCCTTGAAGGAAAAAGTGTTTCCTATTTCAATTTTGTATATCAGCCATTTGAAAATGAGCTTTACACTCGCCTGCTTTTAGTCTCGTCCTGGCTCTGGTGTATCTGTATTTGTAGCTGTATCTGTATCTTTAGCTGTGGCTGTATCCTTTTCTTTTTATTGTATTACCGCGAGTGTTATGCTAATTTCCGTAAGCGGGAATGGAACGGTAATCCCGCCTTGTGTCTGTGGTTCGTCTTCGTTCTTGTCGTCGTTGCGTCGTCGTCGTCTTCGTCCTCGTTCTCGTTGGCGTCGCATCTTTCAGCAAAAGTCCTGGGCCGGAAATGAAATTTAACTGAATTTGCATTGGAATTCGATTAAATCGTTTATGCAAACATTTCGTTTCATTTCATTTGCGGGTATTTCGCTTTTCTCGTCTCGGGCAAACTGTAAACAGGGCCATGTGAATGTGCGAATCCTTTTTGCCTGACTTTGCAATGCCAAATTGTGGCCATGTTTCAACTCCAGCTTCAACTGCGACTTCCCCTTTCCCCCGACCAGCACATCATCAGTTTTTGTGGTGTGTGTAAGAAATTACATTGGAAAAGCCTCGACAGTTTATTTTGGCGTTCATGTAATTTGCATAATTCTTGTATGTTGTTGTTGATTTTGTTTCGTACTTGTTTTTGTTCAGCACATTTAATTCTGTGGAAATGTATCTTATAGCTTGTTATTTATGAATTAATTTCAATTCCAATGTAAATTCATAAGGGTAATCGAGTATGCCACCGTATTATTTTGTTTGTTGTCGAGCGCATTAACATAAAAATATGAAATTTTTATTGAAAAGCAAATAAAGCTAAGGATTGATGGAAAAGGTGATCATAATTAACATATACTTATAAACGAAGCTTGCAAATTTTCTTTTTTTTAAATAAAATAAAATCTAGAATGAAAATCGATTAGCTTTTAACTAAGCAAAGTGGAAAGTCTGGGATGGAAAAAATTATCATTAAGCTTAAAGCATTTCAAAGTTTCTGTAATTTTTAACCTTCTTACAAAAAAAAAATATGTGAATTCAAATATTTTGAATTATGGAATTGCACATTACATTGATTTTAGCCTTTTGAGTTTCCAACTTTATAACAAATGCATTTTATAGATTTTCAACTCAAATAACTTTATCAAAATAAATATATAATATAAATATTTGTTTGGCATCTTTTTTTTTTCATCAGCTGCGCTCAACTTTATGGGCAACCAAATGACTTTCTATTTAGAAAGCAAGCTACTTATTATGCTGCTGATTACTACAATTTCCTCCTACTTTGCTCTACTGAGCACTACTTATTTAGCTGTATTGCTAACGTAGAACTTGAACATTTCATTCCATTTTTTATAGCTTCTTTAAGCTGATTCCTATTGCCGGGACTTTTATCTAAGCCCCAAATGGCATTCAAATGCAAACCGCATGAGAGTCGCATAAGGATGCAATACTAAAGGATAGAAAATGTGGCGTAGGATATGTGGCACACTCAATGTGGCAGTAACCTACTGCGGTCATACTTTGTCTCTTTATACTCTGTCTCTCTTTGTAGGAACCCATTTGGCACAAAATGGACCACAGTGCTAAGGGAAATTTCTATTTTATTGCGGTCTATGAAAACAGTTCATAAATAAGCATATGTATGTGAGTATATATGAATTTGAGTCTGTGTGTGTGTGCAGTAGGTATGCAAACCTATTTATATCAGCATAACTTTGTTTGCGGCTTTATATATATACATATACATATACATATATACGTACATGTATTTAAAAAAAAATCGAAATAATATTACAATTGCATTCAGTTCTGTTTGTATGGCTTTTGGTTCAGTTTGTTATGGTTTTTGCTCTCATCTCATATTTTATGCACAAAATAATGTGTTTTTGCCTTGTCTCAAATGTCGCATCGAAGCATTTTCAATTGCAATGAAACCCCATGTTGCATGCATTTTCTCAATCATCTGTGTGGCAAATTGCATTAAATATGAATATAACTTAAATTTAAAATCTATATTAGCTCCAGCTAATTTAATTTTATTTAATAAGAGTAGTTCAAATCGGAATAATTAAACATTTGTAGTCGGTCCTTTTCTTTTTGGTTTCTTGGTTTCATTTTTGGAATGGCTTTTTCTCTCGTCTTTTACTACAATTACAAAATACGTGTTTTTGCTTTGCCTCAAAAGTCTCATTTTCAAATAAAATAAAAACTTTTGTGGTGCAGTGCATGAATATTTTTAATCATTTGTGCGGCAAATTGACATTCATTAAATATTTAAGGAAAATTTTAAAACTCTATTAACACCAGCCAATGCGAAGAAAATAAAAAAATAATAATAATACGAGATAGCCCCTGGTTATACGCGTCGTCAAAAAGTTTGTGTTCACTAATAAATAATAAAAATATAAATCATAAGATGAAACTTGTCCATTAGAAACATTAGCAAACAAAATTGCCCCACAACTTTGTACATTTTACAACAAATTTAACTTTGATTTGGTAATTTAGCAAACGCTCGAGGCACAGCGAAATGAAACTGAATGAACGAGTGAATATTCAATTTGTATTCGTTGAATTTCCAGTCGAGTATTTTGGCCACTGGGCGCTGTTTCAAGTTGAAAACTTAATAAATGTACAGCTTTTTATTTAACTGAAATACTTGTTCTTTCCAAACCAAGTCTTGGGGGAACTTTATCTTTTAAAAAATTATAGCAACATTTTTGACTTCTCTATTTTATATAAACAAGGGTTAGAATACGCAAGTGAATTTCGGTGTTTAGTACACAATAATATTAACAAATATCAAACAAAGAAATTTTAACGAATCACTTTGCTTTTCTTTAAATATCTTTCTGGTCTTGATTTGTCATTTTGACTCACTTTGATTTCAAGTTTTTTTAATGTTAGAAACTAGTTTCGAAAAATATAAAGTCTTAAAATTTTACCGCTAATTCAAAAATTTCTCTGATGTTTTTTTGCTTGGAAACTTTTTCTTTGTGCAGTCTTTATTGAAATTTACTCAATTTACTCCAATATATATTAATCACTCTTCTGGCTCAACAACTTTGGTATACTCTCAATATTTGGCCACTTTCAATGATTGACCTCAGAGGACCTTCAATTTTTCCAATCTTTGACGTTTGCCCTGCTACATTTTGCATCCATATTTTACATACAAATACACGAACCATTCCAAAAATCAACCAAACCTAGAGTTAAAAATATAAAAAAAATATATATGTATGTATATATGTATGTGTATAGTGAAAAAAAATAAGTGCAAAATGAATGCCTGTCCAATCCAAAAAAGCAAAACGTGAAGCCCATAAATTTTCAACTCTGCCCCCGCTCATTTGCACAGAGGATTAAAGGGTCTCGTCGGGGTTTTGCGCTCTCACCATTTGTTATGCCTTTGCGTAGGGCTTTGCTTTTCTATTTTTTTTTCTCTCTCTTTTTTTCTATGATTTTACTACCGCTGTTGTTGTTGTTGGTCCTAGCGGAAAGCTTGCAAAAGTGATTAATGCAAAAGTCGGCGGCCATGTCGATAGGCGACCCAAACAAATTTGCCAACGCGAATAGAAAACGCCCGCAATGCCGGCATTTTTATTGAATTGCCAGTTTCGGAATGCGCTCGACAGTCCATTTACCTATACCTGTGTGCTACCTGAATAAAACTAGACTCTGAGTGAATTTCGTAGTGGAAATAGTAGAAGCCGAAACGGTAAAAATGAAATGCAGCAAATGGGAAACTGCCTGCTGCTATGCTTTGACTACAGTTGCGAGGATTAAAGCACAAAATGCTCCAAAAGCCGCTTTGGACAGCAAAGAGTATATTCGGTGGGGGCGGGGGTCTAAGGTGGGCTGAACAACAGCGTGTTAAACCTGCACTGCAAAAATAGAAAAAAAACGAATACCAAATGTGCTTACAAATAAATTATTTAAAATTTCAAATTGTACAATTTGTTAGACCTGTTAGAAAACGGATTATTCAAAAATTCCTGTGACAAAATGTTCCTAACCATTTTAGTATTGCAGTACAAATTTGTTTGGAATTGATTTAACGCAAACTCTTTGTTCAAGATTTAATTTTTTGAAATTTAAAATTTAAAAAAAAGTCTATTACTTTACGCTGTGTTGATATTTAATAGAGATGCACAAATATTGATGATACCAAAGATTGTATCGATGGTGTGATCTTGGTTACCATCGATTGTTTTTTTAAAATCTATCGATAGTTTTTGTATTTTGTTTATGTGGTTTATAACATTTCAAAATATTTGTATCTATTTAACATGGTTTTACAATGCAATTATTATTATTAATATTAGAAAGCTCTTCTGAATATCGATAGAAAATTCGAATTAAAGAGATTTACTTTTGGGAAAGTCGAATGAGAAGTATTGGAACTTATCTTATTATAAAAAGGGGAAAATATTTCTACTCTATCCGAAAACAGTAATACAAAATCGTTAACAATTCGGAATGAAAAGCACTCGGAAATGGGAACAAGTCTGATAATTTTATATTTTCAAGGTATTAATAAAAGAATACTCGTAATATAATAATAACAACTATTGATAGTGCCGACTAACGTATCTTAATTTGTCTAATTTAGTAGATGTAAGATTAATAAAATGTAGTCAAGTCATGATTATCTTAGAAAGATGATTGGAATAGTTAAATAACTTAACTTTAAGAACGTTGCCAGTTTAGTGCTATAGTTAATATACTCTGTTAAGTGCTATTGAAACGATTTTCAATAAATACGAAACGAGCCCGAGACAATAAAATGTCAAGAAAATCAGACTGTCAGCCACCTCCCTTAATGGCAGACTCACTCTGGGGGCTCTGGGGGTTTTTTTTGGAAACCTGGGGGAACTGGGTAAAGCTGCCAGCCAGATTTCTATCAAGCCATCAAACTGGCAATGAGACCTGAGTCCTACTTGCTGGCTTAGTCAGAAGTCAAAGGACCGCCCAAGTGTCACTGTCACGACAAACGTCGAACTCGGAGAGAGAGCAACCCAACCACCCCACTGTTGGTACTTTTGTGAGCTCGGCATTTTACATTCTACATTATTGATGGTAATTTTAAAACGTGCCTAAAAAAAAGCATACAAAATTTTACACATTTGCCGGATTTACAATTTTGGTGTGTTCTTTGTTTTGCTTTTTGCGTTCGATTGACGCTTATCTTAATGGACCAAACATATGGCAATAGCCGTACACAAAAATCCAGCACATCACCTCCCCTCTGACTGTGCTATCAGGAGTGAACGTGTTGATAATTTAAATAAGCTACTTTTGAACGCTGATGTTTGACATTGCGCATACGCAGCGTTCGCCTGCCGTCACTGCGATAAGCCTTGGGTAAATGTTTTTCGATTTCGTATTAATTTTGTGCTCAAATCCCCAACGAGATTTGTGCGTAAGTGATGCACACACACCCAGAGAGATACAACAGGGGAGAACGAGAAACTTCATTAAAAAAATATTTAGCATTTTGTGTGTGTTTTTTTTTTAATGGAGAATTTTGTTGATTTTGCTTTCGCACATGCAATGAACTCATTGAATGACTGATAAAACATTGGTATGGAACCAAGTTCGGTTTGTTTCTGTATAAGTGATTTTGCTTTTTTCAAGTTCAACATAAGTTCTTAAAATACTTAAGCTTATCAGAATGGCTGATCAATGCATTGAAAAAAATTATGAGAGGTTTAAGTATTTGCTTAATTTTTGGAGATATGCTTATAAAGTCTTAACTAGTTTTATTACGGAGTTCTTGCTCATGCCTCTGAAATAACTAAGTAATAAGTCATTTTTGATGCTTAGCATCAAATGGAATTAGTAATTTTATTAATTTTATATAATATTTTAGCCTGTTTTCGTCAAAGCTAAACTTAATGTAAATTAATACCTATTATAATCAACTTTTACTATGAGTTTAATCGTATTAAAGCCATATTTGTTGTATTTCATGCATTCTAGGCACTCAAGATAGAGACTGCTAAGTCAGAAAACAGCTCCCTACCACTTTATGCCTGTTTCATTATCAAAATTAAAATGCCATGCTCGCTTATTAACCAAATGCCAAAGATGCCAGTTGCAAGGACTTTGCGCATATGTGCAATTTAAGCATATTAAGGCAAGCAGCAGGACATTGGCCAAAGGCAAACACATACATACACACACAAGCCGTAGAGGATGTTGGCAAGGCCAACAAAAGAGCAAAAATCAAATCAATTTTAATTTAGAAAACAAGCAAAAACGCGTAGGAAAAATGCCAAGACAAGCGAAAAGAGCAGGAAAAAGGCAGACAAACCGGCAGGATAACAACAAGAGCAGAAGCAAAAGCAAACTCAAATGCCAACCCTTCGAATGTCTTGTGAGGCAAAGAAATAAAGAGCCAACCCCAAAATGAGAACAAACCGTGCCCCCCTTTTTTTTCGAAGGCAAACAGTGTGCTTAGCATATGCGCATAAATCTCAGTCTGGACAGGGAAAAGGACGCTTACAGGATGAGTGGATGGAGAAGAAGAAGAGCCGAATGAAACGAAGGCCACCCCAATGCAAACTGGGGCGATTCGTTGTTGGGTCTTCAAGACGACAGCACAATCTAATAAAATGGCTAAACGCTTCAATGACAATTCGAGCATGTAAAGCAGCAGCAAAAGGCGGGGGTGCAGAGCAGAGCGGACACAGAGCGTCTGTGGCTGGGGCAGACAGAAAAAAAAACGGTAAATACATGTTGCATGTGGCGCTTAGCCGTGTCGTACAAGCACACAAGCGCAATCAGACGTTGCCCCGCCTTAGCTTTGTGGAAAAGTAGGCAATAATCGTAAGTGAAACTGCGTTTGCTGGCTGCCCAGGAGTTTGTTGTACGGTACAGGAGGGGTTAGACTGGGGGTCGGTCACCAGCTGCTGAACTGACCCCAATCCCCAGTCCACCCTTCAACCATCAACGAACCCATACTTAGCTCTTTGTATTGAAATGCGCTTTAAGTTGTGGCGATGTGTAATTGAATTAAATGGATTTCAATATGCGGGCGCATGTTTCCGATAAGGGAAGGGGAGCCAAGAAACGATTTTGGAAAAGGGGAAGTAATAGAACATAGAACAATGGACATGCATAAGCAGCTGCTGAGATCAAAGCGAGCTGAATATGTATTGTTATATGCAGGATTAGATATAAAAACGTTAGCTTTTAATATATTTCATGGATTGTTAAAGCAATGTATACAAATATATTAAAAGTATCATTAATATCACCTTGTCGTTCAGATTTAATCAAATAAAAACTTCTCTACGCGAGGTTAAAGTCTAGGAACGTTGCGCAAAAAAAATCAGCTTCTTTTTATTGTACGTAAGTAACTTTTGCAGTGTGCCGTATGCAAAATTAATTTTATTATTTAAAATAGTTCTTACATTAATCAGAAAATAGCTCGTCCTCAAATTCGATATCAGAAGTTTTGTGGCTTAAATATGAATCGTTCCTAGACTTTAACCTCGCGTAGAGGTGTTTTTACTCCCTGTTCCTATTAAAAATGGGAAAAAGGGAGTTATAAAGTACTGCAAATGTGTGTAACAGGCAGAAGGATGCATTTCCGACTATATAAACTATATATATTCTTGATCAGGCTCAACAGCCGAGACGAACTAGCCATGTCTGTCTGTCTGTCTGTCTGTCTGTCTGTCTGTCTGTCCGTCTGTCCGTCTGTCCGTATGAACACACAGATCTCAGAGACTATAAGAGCTAGAGACACCAAACTTGGCATGTAGGTTCCTGTATACCATATGCATATTAAGTTTATTTCAAATTTCGGATGCACCCCCCCGCACCCCCGCAAATCGCAAAAGACTCCCACAGCCACAATTTTGCAAGATAAAGCTTTGGTACATATATATGTTGTATCAATATTGATCAGCTGTGTAAATTTCATCACGATCGGATAAATAACATCAAAGTTATGGAAGAATCTATTACCCCCGTCTCAGCAGACAGAAACAACAGTTTGACAGGAACTGGACACGTTAAGTGCGCTGCTTGCTTGTGTTGCCGCTGAACTGCTTGAAATGCAAGTTGGGAGCAGGGAGTCTCGTAGTCGGGCACACTCGACTAAATCATTTTTAATTGTTTTATACCCTTGCAGAGGGTATTATAAATTTGTCACGAAATGTGTAATGCATTGAAGGAGACGTCGCAGAAAGAACAAAACTTGTATATTCGTGATCAGCATCAACAGCCGATTCATGTCCGTCTGTCTGACCGTCTGTTTATAGCGTTTTTCAAGACTTTGTTCTAGAGATATCTTGATGAAACTTGGCACAGATGCTTCTGTATAGTACCTATAGTTGAATTGGCCAGATCGGACTACTATTACATATAGCTACCATAGGAACTATCGGTTGAAAACTTTTTTATTTTTCAAGATACCTCAACCAAACTCACTAAACCTAAGTTTAAGGACAGTTTATACATGATGACAAAACTTTATCAAAATCGGATCACTATATCTTATAGCTGGCATAGGAACAATCCATTAAAAAATAAGTTTTCTTATTCTTTGCTGCAAGGGTATATATCTTCGGCACGCCGAAGATAACATTTCTTTCTTGTTTTTATTTGATATCAGACATTTTTGGAGAACAAAATAAAGAGAGAGGGAGAAAGTCCGGTTTGTCAAGAAGCAACTCAGTAGTCACAATGTCAAATTTAGTGATTCTATCTATAAAACTGTGGAAGATATGTGGCTTTGGCGAATTGACAATAAATTCTAGTTGGAAAAAAATTGAAAATTTAAAAAAAAAAAAACTCTGAGACAGAAAAAAAAAATTATGTTCGTTCCAACTGCATCAGAAAAACTCATTTTGAACTCTACTGCATTTCGAGTGTTGCATAGTGTAATCGATCTTAAGTATAAAATTGATTTGTTTATAAGCCCAGTCGCAATCAATACGCAAACAGACAGACGCCTTTGTTAACCCTTATTTATGCAGGTAGAACTAAAAAAAAATATAACAGGTAGCTAAAGTTTGGCAACTTTGTGTGGAGGGAACTTTAAGAGTCATTTTGAAAGTTTTGGCAACATGCAAACTTCAATCAACACCCAGCAAATATCAAACTAAAAGCTGCCCAAACCTCAAGACAAACTTAACTGACCAACTGTCTCGCATTGTGTAATTTTTCAACTTGAGACCAACAACAACAAAAAATAGAAATAAGGAGAGACGAAACTTTTTGTGACTTCTTAACGTTTTTTTTCGGTCTACGCTTTGGTCGTTCATTGTATTATTTACCTGGCCGTCAACTCCTTTGCCAGGTTGTGAGTGTGTGTGTGTGCTTATTTATATCGCATGATTGAATCTTGGCCAACAGCAACTTTTTCTATTAACTTTAATGCCAGCAGAGACCAGCAGCAGTACCAACTATGTGGCTATAAGTATAAAACAGTCGGGGATTTCTCTTGTTTTGTCTGGTTTTGTCTAGGCAGCAACTCCACCTGCGAAATGGTCGCCTCTTTAGCTCGTAAATGAACTTGATTTTTATCGCCAATGCTCACCTTATTCCTCTACCCCCCTCAATGTGTATTGATTTCCAGTGGCTTCCACTTGGCTGCTTCGATTTCTTCAAGTGGTTCTGTGGTTCTTCCTTGTCTTGGTCCTCGTCCTGCCATTACACATTGTTTTTATGCCACGATATTTTTGGTTCGTCTCCTTCGTGCGCTAATGAAAAAGTTCAAAAGTCAATGTTTTTTTATTTGGTACTTATTTTTACTTTTCATTTTGGGTTTGGGCTGCTTTCTTAGAAGTTTTCCCCTCTGCTATTTTTTATTGCATTTTCAGTTACGAGTCAAGCGATTGCCTATAATTGATGACTTGGCTAGACGCAAATATCTTCTGAAGTAGTTAATTAATAGTTGGAAATCGAAGCACAAGTATCTTTTAAGCGTTTAGTGTTATATAAAAAAGGCTTATTGATTAGCAGATGCCCTGTGCGTTGATCACAAATAACGCTCAAATGGCTAGGTCTTTTCTGTTGATGCTGATCAAGAATATTAATGCTTAAGGGATCGGAGAAGTCTCCTTCACGTTTTATTACAAAATAATAATACTTCCATTATCCGATATTACCGATCGTTCCTATGGCAGCTATATGTTATAGTCGTCCGATCTGGCCAATTCAACTGTAGGTACTACATGCAATTAGAAGAATCAGCTGTGCCAAGTTTCATCAAGATATCTCTTGAACAAAGTCTTCAAAAACGCATATAAACAGACAGACAGACGGACATGACATGACATATTATAATATTTGATTTTTAAATTGCGTTATCATATAATATTACAAGCCCCTGCAAAAGTGTACACATAAAAAGTGATTTAGTGACGATTCTTAAATCTTTTTTCAATATTCTGCAACTCCTTCACAATTAATAATCAAGATATGCCCACTTGCCCACTTGTGTTTGCTTGTCAATAAGTAGAAAAGCAGGCACTGAACATTATTTATAGATCACTTCTAACAAAAACACAGTCAAAAGCAGCATATCAATAGAAAAGTTGTGAAATTTCTTACACTCCCTGTGCTATTAATTGGTATCTAAAAAATAGCCGTTATTAAATGTCTTTAAGCGCAATTTTGGAGTAAATGGCATAATTTGCTCATTAAGTTCAATTACAAACATATTTCTCAGTTTGCATGTGAGTGCATTCGTGTGTGTGTGTGTGTTTGTTGTGCAAATGTAAAATATTGGCATTGTACGACATGCTCATTAATTCTGCTGCAGTATCGCAGTTTATCAACACAATCGTCTACTTGACAGCATATTTAACCCCCCTTCCAGCTACTCCTCCCTCCCGCTTACACAATATTATGAAGGACTCTCCGCCTTGAGTTGGTTGTACTTGCATTTAATTTATAACCCAAAAAGCCCAAAGTTATACATTTGAACAGGATATGAATAAAGTTGTAGACAATAAAAGCAAATAAAACAGATAGACAACAAACTCGACAGGCAAAACTTAGAGAGGCAGAACGGGAGAGTTGAAGAGGAACAGGACCAAGAGATTCATTATCTAGCACAACATTTATAAGTGTATGGTAACTGTCTGTGGCCTGGATGAGTGTATGTATGTGACTTCCTCTCCGACTTGTCTTGTCTGTCCAACTGACTGACTGTCGTTCCTCTATGCGTATGCGTATTTAATGAGAAGACGTGCGTGCAAATTTAGCTAAGCCCAGCTAGAGTTCCCAAATACGCATCCAAAATTTGGAGCGTGCTTAGGTTCTTATGAAGAGCATTTCACAGTGGAGCAAATAAGCAAACTAGCCGCTGTTAATTATCAGTTTTTAATAGAGATCGCATATATATATATATATATTGTATTGTGTTCTGCACTTCGCAAAAACCAAAAACTCTACTTTTGTTGTGTTTATGTTTTCTCTTTTCGGTTTCCGGTTGAGGAAATACACAAATCTGCCTGAGAAAAAACATTTTTAAAGCACACTTTTGCTCGAGCTCACAAAAAAATAAGCCTATAAAAGTGATAATCAGTTTGCTTTTGAGGTGTAAGAGAAATGGGGAGATTTAGAGTAAGAGAATAAGTGAGGGAAATAATACAACAAACACTTTGGCAATTTTTCTTTCACCATGTTGATGAAAAAATATGTGGGAAAGAAAACAAAAGAAGACGGCCCAAAAACTAAGATTATACCATTTTTTTGTGTACATAAATGAATGCAGTAAATAATTACATGGACCATTCGGTCAAGGCTTTTCTAAGTTGTGACTAAATCCTGGTATGATGAAGTTGAATGGGCCTCGAATTCGGATTTAATTTATTTCCTATTTCTATTATTTCAATATTCTATTTATTTTAAAGACACTTATTAAGCTAAGCTGGTATTGCTGATTTGTCCCACTGTGCATTGAGCTGAAGAGCGCAAGTGTTGAGCATGTGTGTGGGTAAAGTGTGGGTTCAAATAAATTAAACCAAAACTTTTCATGCTTGATCGCAGCGCAACAAAACAACAACGACAAAAACAGCAACAACAAGAACAATATTGTTGAGCCAGAACGTGCACTTGGCCACTTTTGGTGACTACGTGCAAAAGTTTTTCATTTCCGCTTTGGTAAACATTAAAGCTGCCCGAACGAATTTACAACAAGCTGCAGTTACAACAACACATACAACAGCAAACAGTTATAGATATAGATACATCTTACAAAAAGATACACGCACGCTTGAACTAGGCTGAACTGAGATGAGTTGAGAACTTAACTAAGATAACAAGCAGCTAAAAAATAAAAACGGAAATGAGCTTGGCGAATAAATCAAATGCAAAAGCCTAGAAGAAAAAAAAAATATATATACATATATAAAACCAACTCCCAAAATACTAAAAGACTTAAACACTATTTCATCATCGGAAAAAGCCGAGACAGAATTCCAATTAAAAAGTTGATAAATAGATAAAGATCTATTGTGAACAATTGAGCACAGTCCGTCAAACCTACTGGTAAAAACTTTTTATTAAATATATTACTGAAATTTTAAAAAGCGTCTTTTAAACTTGACTTAAATGGATAAAATCAGTCGGATGCACCCGACTGCGATATAGTCTTTTTTCCGCCTCTTTGCAGAGTCAGAAGTGGGCGTGGCAATTGTATTTTTGCTCAAATCTTTCAAGTTTTGCCATCAATTTAAGTTTGGTTGGGCCCGTTCTACAGGTTTGGGAGAAACAAACATGAGATCTTGACACTTTGTCTGCCTATGGTATATACCAACATGCATACCAAGTTTGGTATATTGGGCTTATGAAATGTCCGTCTGTCTGACTGTCTGTCCGTATGAACGCAGTTTTTCCCACAGTTTTGAAGCTAGAGCAACCAAACTTGGTATATATGTTGATATATATCATAGGCAAACAGAGTGTCAAAATTATTGATTTGTAAATTGGACTAGAAACAAATCTGTATAAAAATTATATTTAACTGAAAGTTTTCCTTATAAATTTAACATTTATAGGATGTTTGTAGAATACTTTCCGGGAAAGTTTTTCAAACCAGCTAATAATAATAAATTAATTTCATGAACACCTAAGCTCGTTTTGCCAAAAGGGCTTAAGCCTTTAAACAAATTTTAGAATAAATAAGTTAAAGAAAATTTAAATTTCACAATAGATACATTTCAGTAAATAACTTTTCTAAGTGAACATTGATGTATGATAACGAATACCAGAAAAAGATATGGAGTTTTAACGAAGTTCATTAACCAATTTAAAATAATGCATTTATGTAAATAATACTTTAAATTGTATTTAGCATAAATATAAAGTCAATACTGACTAATCTGTTGCTTCTATTGCTGCAACTTAAGAAAACTTATTTGAATTTAGAAACAGAAAAATCCTGTTGACCTATCATTCCAGGCAGGCTCTTAAGACCCAAAGACCAACACTTAATCAGCGATAGCGCTAAGCTAATCCCACAACAAACTTTGCCACTTGGGTGCTACTCAAAATTAGCGCCTGTGACCCCTAAATTAAAGAGTCTTAGAGGAGCCGGGCAACAAAAGGCCGTGCGGCGCGCGTGTAAACACAGTTGCCATTGGCCATAACTCTAAGCCAATAGTCAACATGGGAAAATAAAACAAAAACAGGGCCCAGACCAAACACTTGACTGGGAACTCGACTCGACTCGACTCTGGTTTGGGTAGCGGGTTCCATGGTTCCGGCTTTTGGACTGCGGGGCAGCACCAGCATTAACGCCTCAAAATGCTCTCAACAATAGCAAAATGAAGCAAACGAAGCGACGAAGCCACTTTAAGCTCCGCAAATCCATAAAGCAAACAAAATGGTTTTCAAATAGAAACCGCGTCTCGGATGCCAGAAAGCAGAGGCTGAGAGGGTAGCGACGCCGCCGTCGGCACAGGACACAGTGCAGAGCATCCAGGACTTTCAACGTTGCCATTGTTACCGACATCGATAATACTGAGCCATATTTTCGCAGCGGTTAGACCAAGAAGGCAAAAACCCAGAGGCCGCAACTGTACAGAGAAAGAGCGTTGTGGAGAAGGGAGGAAGGGAAGCTGCCATCGGGTGTCAACACTGCCAGCGGCTTCCAAGTTTGTTTGATTCTGATTTTCATTTTTCGTTTGTTGTTTTTTTTTTTTTTTGGAATGCTCTGACAGCTCTGCTCGAAAATTGAAAATTTTCCTACTAATCGCAATCGATATGCCTTGCCAAATGTCACTCAGTTGTTGGAAAAACTGCGGACGGGGGCTTTTTTGTTTGAATTCGATTGTGCAAACAAATAAATTGAAGAATGCTCAAAATTAAATAAATATTTGGCATTTTCAGCTGCAAATAAATTACAATAATGAATGGACCTATTCTGACTTGTTGTTGTTATTACCAGAGTGAGAAAGATAAATTACAGTTGATTTGACAAATTAAGTTGCTTGTGCCCAAGATTGGTCTTTAAGTTCTGCAGCTCTCTAAGCGCACACTAATAAATGAAGAAATCTGAAAGCAACTAGGCAATTGTTAAAGATGGGATGACATTTTAAAGACTTTTACTCCCTGTTGCCATTAAAAATGGGAAAAAGGGAGTTATAAAGTACTGAAAACGTAACTGGCAGGCAGAAGGAGACATTTCCGACTATAGAAACTGAATCTAAATCCTTGATCAGCATCAACAGACAAGTCGAACTAGCCATGTCCGTCTGCCTTTCTGTCCATCCGTCTGTATGAACGCGTCTATCTCAGAGACTATAAGAGCTAGAGACCCCAAACTTGGCATGCAGGTTCCTGTATACCATTCGTAGATCAAGTTAATTTCAAATTTCGGATTCGGATATATTAAAGTTATTAAAGTTTAACTTAAAACTGGTTTGTGATCTATGATCTATTCATAACTGGTGCGTATTTATAAGAAATCCCTATTTTTTGCTAAATATGTTTTCATTTTTAAATCCATTTTTTAATTCGGATGTTAGTTGAAAAGTAAATGCCAAAATTTGTATTTGTACATACAAATTATTTCGATGTCATCTATCATTCATTTTGTCCATTTGAATGCGAATTTGATGTTTTGGAAATGCAAGTACATATTGCCTGAATATAATTAAATTGTGTATTTACAATTGTGGCTTGTACAATGTAAGTTTTTGCTAAGTAGTAGATCTTAGTTAATTTTGAACCATATTCATAAAAGTTTGTAAATTTGGAAAATTCAATTAAGCAACGGGCTTTTAATCAAAAGTTCTGGAAATTAGTGTGGATTTCTTCAAAAGCCTATAAGGAAAATGATCAAACCTTTGATAAAGCCAGAGTTTTTAAATTTATACAATGCCTCAAGATTACGTCAAACAAAAATATGCAAGGCATACTATTAAAATGTTGCAGCCCACTTAAAGTCTCAATGCCTTCAATTAAAACAATTGCAAGGCAGAACTCAAAAATCGCACTCAAGGCACTTTTGAAAGAGAGCGAGGAGGCGCGAATTGCGTCGCAATGGTTGTGCACAAATTAAAATCGAACAAGAATCCCAAATATAACCAGACCAGCAAGCCAGCCAACCAGCCAGCCAGCCAGCCAGCCACCAACAAGTGCGCCACATGCGTCCATTTATATTGCTACGTGGCACATTCCGTTGCTCCCATTTGGGATTTTTGCTCGACGACTCCTTCAACAAGAACAACACTTCGATGTGCGCATAATTCACAGCTGAGTGAATTTTAAGTGGTTATTGCAAAAGTTCGCACAGGCGAAAGTGTTGAACCAAAGCCCCTGACACCCTGCTGCCCCTTTATCACCCAATTGCCCCCTGCCACATTCCAAATTCTACCTACCTTGGCATATTGGGCACCAGAGCAAATTGGAGCGCAGTTTTTATTGAGTTATGCCTGTGCGAGTGGCAGTCAGCGGCGATTGCAGCAACTGACGAGGATGACAAGGACGATGGCGACGACGACGACGATGACGTCGTTGACTAGGCCAGAAATTAGGTTAAGCATTATAAATAATTTGATTAGCCTTAATTGGCGTGAACTTGCAACGACTCAAAGCCAGACCAAGAGCCACATGGCTCAAAGGTTGCCCTTTCTTTAGGAGCCGAAGGCCTTTTATGATTGACAGCCAGGCGGTGCCACACACAGGAGGGAGTGTGCTGCCGCTGCTCCCAGACGGAAATGATTATTATATAAGTGAAATTGATAGGCAAGTGGTTCGGGGGTGAGGGCATTGCTTCAATTATTCATAAAAATCCCATTTAATTCCAATTAAAGATGCAAAAGCAGCTGCTGCTCATCTAATGATAAGCCAACAACCGACCCCAAATGGATAGGTCATCCTATTCTACTCCAGCTCTCAACTATCTGCTCTGTCCAACCCAGAAACGTGCTCAAGTTGAAATTTAAAGGTGAGCATATTTGTGCTTTTCTAAGTTAAGATTTTCAGCTTCCCAAACAGCAGGAAATCTTGCTGACTAACGACTAGTTGTTATCCTGTAAACATTTTTGAGTTAGTAAAAATTGAAAGCTCTGAGATAAATGTTTAATGCGACACAGCTTTAGTTCTTATTTATTTCATATAAATTATTTTCAAAAATTTATTAAATTTCCGATGACTGCTTTAAATAATAAAAAAAATTGAAATTAGGCAAATAAAGAATTTCAATTTTGTTAAAAATGAAAAGCAAGCCATAAAGACTTCTAACTTTATCTTATTCTAAAAGATTCTGTAATGTTTCAAAATGTTTTGGCTTACTGAAATGAGCTTGATTTTAATTCGTTTAATTTTTCGACTTGAAATGACAGCATTCCTGAATATTAATTTGTTTAAAATTTTGACTACATTTTGGTATGTGAATTTAAAAGCTTAATGCGTAATACTCATTGCGTACCTACACATGATTTAAAAATATCGAAATGTATTTGATATTAACTTATCTGAGATGTTAAACTAGACAGCAAAAAGGCTGAAGAATTTCAACACAAATATTTATCCAAGACACAAACCGTAGAGCAATATAAATTTTCCAAATTTTGGAGGCAAATATAAAAAAAAATTGCAGCAAATCCAGTTAAGAAACCGTTTATAATACTAGATATTTATATGTATTCATAATTTTTCAACTTAAATATTAAATTCTGGAAGTTGGTTTTTAGTTTGAAAAGCTGTGTCTTTTAAGTGAAGTAAATGTTTGTAGAGAATGCTTTCCTTCATCGAATACAGAATTGTACAAATTTATAAATATAGGCTAATCATAACTTATTTGCTATAAATCAATGTATTTTATATATGTGCATATACATATATAATATTTAAGCGCACACACGTCAAGTTAAACAAACTGAAAACTAATGCAATTAGCATTAAAACCCAACAGAAAACAAGTTAGAACGTTGCAGTCGGGCTCACCCAACTGCGATATACTCTGTTTTCTGTACGTATATTAAATTAAATTCTTTTAAAGACTACTTATATATATATTCTACGAACTATAAAATTCTTTCTACTAAGTGCAGAACGCTGCAAACGCCCAAAGCAGAGCGAGACGCGTACTTCTCAAAATGATCGCTCGTTTACTGGGGCGGGGTTGGGCGTGTCAAATTTTCTTTTCTCCAAACTATCGATGAGTTTAAAAGTATTCATACTGCAAAATTTGGGGTTTCTAGATATAAGGGTGTAGGAGATACAGATTTTGCTCATTTGCCGGGGCGGTAGTGGGCGTTGCAGTTTTTTTTTTTTACAGATCGGTCGAGGATGTCATCAGTAGTCTTTATGTCAAATTTGGTGACTCTAGCTGCAAAACTGCAGAAGATATAGGTTTTTGCGGTTTGTGGGGGAAGGGGTGGGGGGGAAATCTTGAAACTTTGTCTGCCTATGGTATATACCAACATGTATACCAAGTTTGGTTGCTCTAGCTTCAAAACTGTGGAAAAAACCTGCGTTCATACAGACGGACGGACAGACAGACGGACAGACGGACATACGGACATTTCACAAACCCAATATACTCTTTTTTTCCATTTTGGAAAACAGAGTATAAATATATATGTATATAATACAAATAAGTCTATAGAATACGCAATTAAGAGTAAAATAAGCTTTAAAACTGGTTCGCAAATCCTGACCAGTCAAAAATCAAATGAACTGATAAACGAATTCAATTCAATGCGCATTGGGGCGTGGCCGGGCCTAATGGTGGGGCAGGGATGACGCTGAGAGCAAATGCAAAGTGAAATTTGGAAAATCCGATGGCGTACCCAAAATGCAAATGCAAATTGTTGCCTGGCGCCCCAATTACAAGGCGTGTGGAAAATGTAAAAGCGCAGCAGTAGAGGCGTGTGAGGAAATGTGGGAGTGAAAACACACACACACTGAGCACAAATTGAAAATGAAATGCAAAATTGTTAAATTGTAAAATTTGGAAATTGCAGCAAACGATAAGTTCATTTCTGTTGAAATTGAACGGGCAAGCAGAAAGCTCACTGGGATACTGATATACTCGTATTATACGTATATGTGGATAGAGTGGCCAGGCACAAGTGCTATAAGAAATTAAGACTCTCTAGCAATAAGCAAACATTTTTGCCATGATAACTAAATAAACTGACAGACAGCTCCGACAAAACTGATAGAACAAATAAACTGCACACAAAAACCAACCCAAAAATCAAGCTGACAACAAATCCCAATGACAAAATCAAGCAATTGCAATCGATATGTGCCCGACAACAAACAGATACACACACACACACACACACACAAACTTTGACACAGTAAATGGTCATGTTTCGGTATGTTGCAAGTACCGAGATCTCAGTCAGGTGTAGAGATGGGTGTGTGTTGAGCTGTTTTTTTTAACTACATATATAACACGACATCAACTTTCACGATTATTTATTTATTTATTTTATGATTAGTGTTCACATTTTCACTTTTGACGACAAATTTTGCGGATTAAATTCACTTGCCTTTGACTCTCTGAGCAATGATTAAATTCACTTGCCCTTGATCCTCTGAGTTATGATTAAATTTCCTTGCTCAATGACAATTATGAAAATCTGAACGATTTATGATAAATGTGGAAAACTAAAAAGGTCTGCATATATTTAGGATTATGTTTGTCACATCGATTTAATTTTAAAATTGTCTACAATTCGTAATATTCAATACAATATATTTTCAAAAAAACCGTAAATAGTATTCATATACTCTTTCTTTCTAAAAAAAAATAAAGCTTGATTATATAACAAAATTAATATTAACATATGCTGCAAACTTAATGATAAAGGCCTCACTAATTACATCAATATTTTAATATAGATTCGCAACTTTCAAATTTGAAAATGCAAAATTAGATGAGCCAAACTTAAACTTTAAATTTAACTGCATTTATTAAAAAACATTGATACATAAAAATTTTCAGCAATTTTAGAAAATACAGATATTACAGTTGCATGATTCAAAATATCGATAATAAAAAAAAGAGCCAATGGTGATAACTAAGAGTGAAATATCCATAACATCGGTAGATATTTATTAAGATATTTAAATATTTTCTGTTGATTTAAATAACGTGCAGGTCGTGATATTTGAACTCAACACAGAAAAGCACGAAATCATCATTACTAGCACTAAAATGTGCTTGTTGAATTGTGCGTGTCACGATATAAAGAACACAACAGGCTTTAACCAGTTTTGGGTATGAGGTTTGTATAGAAGTTGGGAGTTTGGAGAACCCTAGAAATCCTCCCGTTTAGACAGACACGCGACATGTTGCTGCTGTGTTCGTTCGTTGCTCTGTCGAAATGTCAATGCAATTGTCATTGCCTCTGTCCGTCCATCCTGCTGCAGTTGTTGGTGCATTTGTTCCTATTCCTGTTGTTTGCCGTATGCATCATCAATTTGGTGTATCCAATGGCAAAGGTTTCAGTAAGGGGATCTACTGGAGAAAGAACTTTGGCGCCCAGCTGCTGTTGCTGCTTTTCTACTCTTATTGATGAGTTACAGCACTGAGAGCTGAAATGCAATAAGCGGCTCAATACTTAGGAGCAAATAGAGGCAGAGTGTAGCAGGTTGAGGCAGCTTTGAGTGGGAGTTTGAGGCAGCTGAGAGAGGGAGGTGGTAAAGGTTGGCAGCTAGATTGTCATGGCTTTAATCAGAATGAGCACGATTTTAATGGAAAATTAGGCAAAGAACAATTCAAAACATAAACATTGCATGATAAAATATGCAAAACATAAGCTCAACGAATGTTAAAACAGTCTAAATCAGTACAAAGAAGATAAACTTTGTAAAGATTGCTAGAAAATTTTTAAAAGGTAGATAATAATGGCTTTAATGGAGCACTCAAACTAAAAACTTTGCTGGATGTAAAATTGTCAGGGTAATTTGTTGGTCAAAAATATAAATTATTTTTACATACGAGCCATGAAAATAATTCCGAATTACGCTAACCATGGCAACTGAAGCTGAATGATTTCAAAATGAGAGCAGGGTAATTGAGGAGATTCAAAACCAGACGAAACTCGAAACGGGCTAAAATGCTGACATAAGCCGCTTAAAATCATAAAAAAAGTCGTAACCGTTGGGGCAGGAATTTTTGAAAAAAAGGGAATTGCACTCGAAACTCATGGCAACAAAAGGTGCTTCATCAGCGAGGCAGGCAACAGCAGGAACAACAACAACATGGCCACTTAAGTTGGCATTGGTGGCCATAATCAACTCGCCGCCGCCGTCGAACACCTTCAACAGGAGCACAAGGAGCAGGAGAATGAGCTGAGCCTGGCGGGGGCAGGCAGCATTTCATTTGCAGCATACTCGTAAAAAGTGAAAAGAACAATGGCGTGGCAAGTACCAACTGGGGCAACTCGCAGGAACTGGCTGCAAATGCGGGTCTGACGGCCCCAGAGCCTGCGCCTGTCAGACGCTGCCTCACAATGCCCAGGCACTTAAGCCATTGCTTTTTGATGCTGCTGCCACTGCTGCTGCTGCTCCAACCCACACACACACCCACAAACACTCAGTTTGAGTGTGTGTGTGTGTGTGTGTCCTGTTCCAGTTTCCGGTATGTGTCACAGGACTTTTTCTCATTTTGCTAGCAGAAGTTCAGCGTGTCAGGGCAAAACCCATTCGCCAGTCTTCAACCCAACTTATGTCTGTCTGCTAGAACTGTTTATTGTAGTTCAATTGAATGAATTAGTTCAATTAATGGTTCTGTTTTTGGTGAACAAACTTAATTCTTTTCTCACTTTAAGTTTCGGCAAGTTTTTTTTTAATGTTTTCATTTTCAGCTTTATCGCAATTCAAACCCGGTTCGAACTAATATGTCACCTTTGACTTTGGTTCATGAAGCTGGTTTAAGATAACCGTGAGCTCAGTTTTTTGTTTGAACCTTGCATATTAGTTTTCATAAACTAAATATGTTCCGGTTTACCTATAGGAAAAGTTTTTGGAACAAGGTTGTAAGGCAAGATTTTGTAAGGATTGAGAATTGAATTATCTTGTCATTGAGCTATGATAACATTTTCTAGTTTAATATAATTATAGCAAAAATAATAAAAATCTAAGCATTTACTTCCATAAAAACTTGCAGAAAGTTCAAACCAGAACAGGCCTGGTTTGCTATATATTCAAATTTGTATGGTTCTGCTCGAGTTAAGCAAAAGTACAGAACTCGGACCTTGAACTGGCTCAAATGAATCTATTCAAAACGATATTAGACAACTCTACCATCTGTCTGTCTGTCGTGGTCTCCTGGTCATGCAGACAGCTAGCAATAATTCTGACACTGCCTCAGAGGCAACTCTGTTGTCAGCAGGTAGCTGCTGCTACTCCTTCTACTCTTACTCTTGATGCACTCAATATTTTCCCCTCTTGCTCCAGCATCCACCAGACAATAATGGCGTTGACGTCATTGGCATTGGCGTTGGTTGCTGGGCGTTTGTCATTCATTTATTGCCCCTCCTACAACTGTGTACCTAGTCTAGGGGCAGCCTATTATTTATGCTTTTTAGGTAGCTCTATGTACATTGCAAATTGTTTGCATCTTTTCAACTTCTCCTGTTGGTGTCAGTTGTCGCTTGTCCCTCGTTTCTATCTTTGGGATTATGTGTGTGCTCTGCTCTACTGTGCTATGCTATGCACATCGCCAGAGATTGGCAAGCGTCTTCAATTTGCAGTTGTCGTACATTTTAATTGTTATTTTTATTTTATTTTAATTTATTTTAATTTAGTTTAATGTCGACTAATAACAATCGACACAGAAAAAGTTAAAATTTACAAAAATGAAATAAAATTATTATTAAAATTATTATTAAAATTATTATTAAAATTTAAAAAATTTTAAATTAAAAAAAACATAAAATAAAAAATAAAAAAATATATAAAAATATATCTGGGTAATAAGCCTCAAAAAAATTGATCCAACATTAGTTGCCTGGATTGGGGAAAACCCAGAAAAAACCCAATTGTTATGCATTTTAAGGCCTGCTGCCGCCTGTGCCGTCGATAATTGTTATTCAGTTAGCTTTAATTTGATTGACAATTTTGTTGCACAATTACTAAACTGAATTGCAGCTATTAAGCGACTAGCAGTAACTTTTAGGATCGACTTTTATTCTATCTACCTTAAAAGATTGAAATATGCCTAGCTTTATCAAAAGTTTAGACGCTGAAACATGATCATTTTTGTTAGATCTAAATAACGTATACCTAAATTGTCCTATATTTCCTAAGTGACAACCATTTGAATACAATAATGTCTTAAAACTAGCCAAGCTTCTCTGGGATATTTCATTGAAAGTAATTTACAATTTTGATATCAAGAAAATCACTTTATCATCATCAGTTGGGCAATCCTTTGCTTCAAAATACACTGTACTATTTGGGGGGTGTTAAGAATGGGCGTAACGTTGAACACGTTGCAGTTACCAAAATTACAAATAGCGGTTATTATAAAGCCATAATTTATGCAAATACGTTTTGCAAAGGGCTCGGAGCAGGACTTGACTTGACTTGACGCAACCAGCTCTAATTGTTTGATTAATGGTTTGGTAAAAACTGAGACACGTGCTGTTAGAAAAAGGAGCAATGGTGTTTTCTGGGTTGAAGTACTCGTACAACCCTCTATCTGTAGAGCATTTTCCAATTCCATAGCCATGACCTAGGCTATTTGCTATGCGGGTGGCGTCGTAAAACGCAAATATTGTTTCAATTGCAAAACTTGCGCACAAAATTTACCTAACGGCCACAGACAGGCATACAAACTATCCAACTATGCAACAACTATCTATAGATAACCTCGCGTATCTCGCGCATATGATATGTATCTATATATATGTAGATATATAGTCTATGAGTCTATGTATCATACATATATTGCAAATGTACATACACTGACAAAAATACAGATCAATATCAACTTGGTGACTGCTGTTTCCTTAAAGATCATTTTTCCTAGATATTTTTCCAATAACATGGACGCCTAATTTAAAATGATTTTCATTTAAATGAAAACTATTACTTCTATATCTATCTATCATAAACTATAAGGAAATAAATATGTTTCACAATAAAAATGCACATCTAAAATATAAAATTAATTTATTT
Source organism: Hirtodrosophila cameraria (assembly GCA_949708635.1). Lineage (NCBI taxonomy): Eukaryota > Metazoa > Arthropoda > Insecta > Diptera > Drosophilidae > Hirtodrosophila > Hirtodrosophila cameraria. The sequence continues at coordinate 45,411,520 of OX453090.1, forward strand.
CTTTCATCAAATAGTTTCAAGAAGACTGGCCCAGCAGAAAAACTTTTGAAACCTTTGCTAAAATTAAGACAATCAAAATGGGCAACATACCTAATTTATTGATCAGTGTAGCTGTAGATACATATATCATGTGCTCTGCCTTTGGCTGCTTTATGCATAACCCGGCCAAGGTTTTCCACTGCCTCTGCGCTTCTTCCCTATCCCTATCTCTAACTCCACAACTCTCTACTTTCGTGAGTTTTGCAAGTTGTTTGCTGTTTTTCATGTTTTTCATGTTTATGCGAAAAACTTTTGCCAAGCTTCGCTGCCGTGCACTTCCCGCCTTGAGGCATATTTTGTGTACCATGTCTTCCGTTGGGATTCCAAAAGCGGGCTCGATTGGGAGTTTGGTGGAGTCATCTCCCCAGTCTCCCACTGGTTGCCTGCTGTTGGGATCTGTACCAGTCAGGAGAGTTCTACGGCGGGATTGCATTGTTTGCCTTTTGGCTTCAGCCGACGCGCCGTGGCGCTGTTTGCATTCTGGTTTATGCTTCTAGTTTTTTATGCAATTTTTATGTTGCGCTTGGCGCATCCATTGGCCATATTAAAAGATTTACATAGTTAAGCTTTTAAAATTGCAAGCAAATGGCGTCATATTTTGTGATTATGGCATAAACCGAGTGGATAGTTTCAGCTTTTATATATGGACACAAATTGCTGCTTGGTCAGTAACTAACAAATCAGCAGAATGCCTAAAGATATATACAGTCAAGCTTCTTTGGAATACATTTATAAATCAAATTCAAAAACGTATTTACAAAGAAACTGTATTACTTTTCTTAAAAAAAAAGAAACTACCTTGTTAAATAACGTCAAACTTCTATATAAAAATAATCATGAATAAAGAAAATATTTAAATATAAAATTTTAGCTTTTCCTTGGGAAAGAACAGTAAGAACAAGTACAGTAAAAAGGCGATATTTGAAAAACAAAAGTTGAATTGACTAACGTATTGCAGATGCTAAGAACCATTAATATCCCTAATAGAGTTTTGTATTAGAAATGTTCAAAACAAACTTGCGTTGTACAAGAAATATAAAAATGAACGATCTTGTTTTGAAATTAACTTTCGGTTTGATATCAAATCTTAGAATACAAAGCCAAAATTTAGTTTAAGAATGGGCCGAACACATTTCGTTATATTTCATTCATAAGTAAAATCTATAACATATAGATTTGTTACAAGTTCGTTACAGTGAAGTACCACTGTTCTCTGCCCCCTTGAAGTTATGACTGCACTCAGCAATTCTTAGGCAATGAGCATCTCAATAGCCTGAAATCGTCTATTTCATTCAGAGAAAACAGACAAAAGTTGAGAAAGTTTTCATTTTTATATGCTCGATTCGGTTTGGTACAGTTCAGGGGTCAAGGGATCGTGCCCCCCTCGTCGTCCAACAAAGATAAGATAAGATAAAGTTCGGGCACAAAAAGTGTATGCAGAGAATTGAAAACCCAATTGAAAGTTATTGAAATTGCACAATAATTTCTTCAATTGCATGCGCTATTGAATTTCTGTCATAAGTTTTCCTCTCTATCCTTTTGCTCAAGCATCCTTTTCCATGGACGGTAAATGAACCGGGAGGGCTGAGAGGGGGACGCAAAGCTGGCTGGTTGGAAGTTCTGCATTGCTTTGTCCTGTATTGTGTGTAATTATGGGCAATGGGAAAATGTATTAAAGTTTTCATAGCATTCATGGCAGCATTCAAAGCATGTAATTAACGATAATGGAAAATTTTGCATTCAAAAGTCAGAGAAACATTCATAAGAGCCTCTTCTATTATGTTTATTACTAATGAAAAGATATTACACTTCGTTGAGCTTTGCGGGCCATCAATATTGCTTAGAATTTAATTGAGTATATTTGGTTAGTTCTATTTTACATAATTGTTTCTGAAATGCAGTTGTAAAACAGCTTTGAAGGAATTTGCTTTTGTGTGATGAGAACTTTGTAAATATAATTTATATATTGATTCTACATCTAAATTTGTTTGGTTTTTAAGAGTTTATTGTATTTTATCAAATTTAATTTCATCGCATTTTCAGCTATCAATGAATTCAAGAACAATGTGCACAATATACATATATACATGCAATATATAGCATATTGATATTATATTCGAAAACAATAGTTATTTAATAATATCATCTTAAACATATAAACGTTTCGTATGCCTGCACTCACATTCAATTTCATTCATATTCGAATACTGAAATCTGTTATTGACATTTTATGCATGGCATTCTTTTACTTGCGGCTTTCTGTTAAATCCCCAACTACATCCCCTTTTGACATACCCATGTCAAGAGCAAAAGAGCAGTGAAGCTCAAAAAAATGTTGGGTCTGCAAATGACGCGAGTTGTCAACGTGAATTAAAATAATTGATTTATTTTAACGCAAGTTAACCGAATGACAGAAATGAAAGAAAAAATTTAAAAGTGAAAAGGGGGCACATTTGAAAGTTGTCAGCGACAGAGAGACGACTAATTTGAAGGGTTTTCAAAAAAACAAATATTGTAGAAAATGAAAATTAAACAAAGCAATAAAAAGGCAACTAAAAAATGTTAAGACCTGTTCGCTTGATGAACTTATTGGCCAAATGAGCAAATTAGAGAAGTCGTTAGAGAAAGGCTTTTTTTTGGGCTGCTCAGCAAATCAAAAAAAAAAAAAAAATTGAAAGGATTTAACTTTTTCTTTTTAGGAAGTAGGAGATAGGGGCAGGTTCTTATCATTTGCGCAATGTTGTGTAAATTGTCAAAATTATTAATTGCGGTTATAATTTTTGTGCTTGCTACTCCTGCTTCCTTATGCATGTTCTACACGCATATCCTGAGGGCATGTCTTTCCAAAAATATCTCGAAACTCGCCCGTTTTCTTCCCCAACTCCATTTTAATTAGCCAATAAATGCCGCTGTGAAAATTACGCCACAATGAGAATTAATGCCGCCTGTTAATCGTAAGCGATTTGTTATCGTTAAAAAAATTAAATTTTGCCTTGCCCCAAACCAACATTTGGTAAGTTGTTAAGCTGCCAAGAAAGTTTGCTTGGCCGCCCTTTTTGGTATCTTGTGGGTTAATCGCTTTCTTGCCTGTTTTTGTTCTACACAACTCCTCACACATATTTGCGCTCTTTTATTAGCCAACATTAATATTTTTATAGTATTGCCCTACTGCCCCTAAAACTTTTCGTTGCGGCTCGTTAATAAAGACATAACTGTAGCCAAGGGCCATTATTGAAGTGCTTTCATTATGTTGAGCGTCCGATAAGCCCGACATTTTGTGTATAAATTGCAAAATGTCAATTGTTTGGCATAATATAAATAAGAAGATTTACCTGTACTTGGTAACTGAGAATGATTTGTATATGCAGACTTTACTTCGTAAGGTAAAAGGTTTATAATATAACAAGAAAGAAATGTTATCTTCGGCGTGCCGAAGATATATGCCCCTGCAGAAAAGATTTGCATAAGAAAACTTATTTTTCAATCGATCGTTCCTATGGCAGCTATAAGATATAGCAATCCGATTTCGCTGAAATTTTGTCAACATGTGTGAAAAGTGCTAAAAGTTAGACATAGTGAGTTTGGTTGAGTTATTTTGAAAAACAAAAAAGTTTTTCATACAAAAACTGGTTTTCAACCGATCGTTCCTATGGCAGTTCTGTCCGATTCTGACATATGTACTGCTTGCAGAAAGAATAAGCATCTGTGCCAAGTTTCATCACGATGACTCTAAAACTGAGTTCGTATATAAAAAGACGGACAGACAGACGGACAAACGGACAAACGGACATGACGGATATGATTCGGCTATTGATGCTGATCACAAATACACAATTTTTTTTTTCTGTCGTGTCAAAATTATGATTGGGTATAATAATAATACTTTTCCTTTATCATTAGCTATATTTATTATAATAGAGATGTATGTGCTGGAATCAATAATATATATTTATACTCTTTTTTTAACTTTTTTGAAAAAAAAGGAAAAAAGAGTATATTGGGTTTGTGAAATGTCTGTCCGTATGAACGCAGGTTTTTTCCACAGTTTTGAAGCTAGAGCAACCAAACTTGGTATACATGTTGGTATATACCATAGGCAGACAAAGTGTCAAGATCTCCCCCCCACCCCCACCCCTTCCCCCACAAACCGCAAAAACCTATATCTTCCACAGTTTTATAGCTAGAGTAACCAAATTTGGCACAAGGGCTACTTATCACATCCTTCATTGATCTGGCAAAAAAAAAATTCGGCCACGCCCACCCCCGCCCCCACAAATAGGCAAAGTCTGTATCTCCCCCACCCCTTTAGCTAGAATCACCAAATTTTGCAGGTTGAATTCTGTTGCCCTATTTAATAGATTGGATAAAAATATTTTTGCCACGCCCACCCCCGCCCTTGCAATCAAGCAATGTTTGTTTCTCCCAAACCTGTAGAACAGGCCCAACCAAATTTTAATTGATGGCAAAACTTGAAAGATTTGAGCAGAAATTCAATTGCCACGCCCACTGACTCCGCAAAGAGGCAAAAAAAAGAGTATATCGCAGTCGGGTGCATCCGACTGCAACGTTCTTACTTGTTAATATTTGTACGTTTCTCGATTTTCAGTATCTAGCACAAATACGATAATTCTCATTGGGTTAGGATGATCTATAATTTTTGTTAGGATGACAATTTTTCCCCAGACATCGTTTTTTTTTTTTAGCCAGAATGAGCATTCAAAATTCTCCTCGCAATTCTAGAATCGTCTACAGCATCCTGATAAGGGAACGATAATATAATACACGAATACTGCTTAACAGGTTTTGTTTCAGCCAGAAGTAAACTGAATTGCTTATGAGAAGGTGAATTGATATTTGCTATCATAATGTATTTTCGTGTTATATGTTCATTACATAAAGTTGAATGTAATCTGCACATTAAAAAGAGCATCAGATTCCCCTTATATTTTGCCGTTTGACAATCAGGAACAGGAACTACAGCAACTGGAACAACAAGCACAATGTAAGCATTTAATCAATCAATATAAATAAATCGTTAAGTATTGCCGCCGATTTCCAAAACTGAGAGGAACCCAATGACAATAAAGAAAATGGCACTCAGCTGGAAATCTTGGATAAGGTGTAAACGAAATATTTCTCATAATAAGTACATACAGTAGATAAAATGTGCTGGCGTTGATTTAAAAGGAGATTTCAAACGGAAATTGCCCAAGTATGTGCAGTTTTATATAAATTCATATATCAAGCGATTCCTGGGGTTGAACAAATGGCAAACCAATTCAACTTATACGCAAAGTAAAAGCAAAAGCAAATCCGAAAACCCTTTTCTTTTTTTTTTTTTTTTTTTTTGTTGCGTACAAGTATTATACTATTTGCATATATATAAATAAACTTTATCAAAAACATATTCATAGCACCCGCACATTTACAAGGCAGGAGGCAAAAGCAACAAAACGATTTTCCACTTGACATGTGCTCAAGTGGCTGCCACTCGGAATTGCGTTTTGTTGCTGTTGTTGTTATTGTTGAGTTTTAGGAGGGAGGATATTCAATCTGTTTTTTCCATTTAAACAATTTTCAAAACTTGTTTATAACTCAATTTTGCAAAATAAAACGAAATAACACTTAAATAAATAAACACAAAGCGCACACACAGCATCCAAAAGTTGAGCTTCCAAAATGAACAATTCCCCATTTTTGGATGCTGTTGCCGGTTCACACGCATGTAATACAACAACAACAGCAACAATAGCAACAGCAACAGCCACAGCACCAACAACAATAAGAGCAACAATAACAATTGCTTTGTTGTTTGCAAGCTCTTAACAGGCACGCGAAGAATCCTCCAAACGTAATGGATATATCAAGCGCTTTAGTCCTGTGCGCCAAAAGGATACACAACGAGTGAAATTGCCAAATGGCATTTGCTGAATGTGTACATGGGTGTGTGTGTGTGTGTGTGTGTTTCAATGGCTGACTGTCTGCTTGGAGGGCTAAGAGAGACAGAGGCGTGGTAGTTGTAATTTCAGCCAGCCTTGCACAAAAAACTTCTTAAAATGTTCGCACCAAATTTGTATTTAATTTAAAACATTTCCATTCGTGCAACTGACAATCAAAACCAAAAAGTAAATTGAAAACCTTCTAAAGTCAATTTACATATAGACTTGTTTTTATAAAAGTTATGTTGCAGATTTTGACAATCAGAAAAGATAAGGTTCTGATCCAAAGTCAGTCCGAATTTCTAAACATTAACTTCATATATCGCCGCATAGTGTATTAAATTTGACTGATTGTCAAAAATTTTTCAATTTTTCTCTTATAACTTTTACTAGTATTCATCAATAGTCATTCTCGCAATACTTACCTTTAAGTATGAGCCTATTATTGGTAATAAGTTATAAGTTATTACAAATAGTATGTTATAAAATAAATAATTTTGAAATAAATAAATAATAATAAATCCAAATATAATTTGTATGTCTAGTTTCAAATTTGATTGCAATTCGCATGCAATATATAATAAATCAACAATATATTAGTATACAAATTTGTCTATTAAAATGTATATATAAAGTCTTATATACAAAAAAAAAGTATTGAATTCAAGAAGCTTTCCAAACATTCTATAAATACAAGATTTTAGTTTCCCCCAACGTTGAATTTCAAAATACTAAAACAACACTCAAAAACAGCAAGTGCACTGATAAGCTGCAGCTGAGCTTGCCAATTGCTAATTAGCCAGGCTAATATCTCCCATCTCAGTCAACTGCTCAAAACCACCCCCAACCCTGTATAACCAAGAATCCATTGTTTTTCAGCAACTTCTCCACTTGAGTGCCACAATTTATGCATTTTCCATGGCATTAACGTTGAAAAGCGTCGCAAATGAAATGCCATTGAAATGCTGTTGGGGTCTGTGTTGGGCTATCTAACTGGTTAGATGGTTGGCTTGGCTGGCTTGGTTGGTTGCTTGGTTAGTTGGTTACCTGGTTAGCTACCACGCTCAGGCCAAAGGTCATGCAAATTAGTGCAACAACAACAGTAACTGTAACAAAATCAGCAGTTATACTACAACAACAATGCAAAAGTTTTCATGAATAGAAACTGCCAGAGCTCGGACGCTCTTCCAGCTCTTTCGTAATCTTGGTTAAAACTTGTAAAAGTAACTAGATAATGCAGCAAGTAGCAAAAGAGGGCAACTACTTTTTTGATAAAGCCGGCTGGACCAAAATGAGAGACACCCAACGGAAGCTAATAAAATGTGACAGGGTGTGGGAGAGTAGGAAAAATTAAATGGGCTTGCGGTTCCTGCTGTCTTGTGTTATTTGATGGCCTGTATTTGAAAGTGAATCATGTTGAGATGTATATAGACGAGATTTGATGGTATTTACATAATTTATGGAAGAAACAATGGAGTAAATAAGGTATTCAGCTACAATTTTTTTGTAAGTATTTGCGATATGCTAGTTAGAAGAAATTGTCAAAGCGTTTTGAAAGCTTTTTTGCTTGAGGCGCTTCTGAAAGCTGCGCTCTCTTATGCTCTCTGTTTAATTTATTGCATTAATAATCAAGGTCCTTTAAAACTTTGCTTAAATGCTGAAAGCTCTGCGAAAAGCTTCTGTTTTGCTCTCTATTTTAGCCTCACACACATATGTTTTGATTTCTTCAGTACAAACAAGTAAGAACGTTGCAGTCGGGCTCACCCGACTGCGATATACTCTGTTTTCTGTGGGTAATCCTGGATTCCCATTTGCATATGGGCTGTCAGCGACATTCGTACAACACACTTGTTTGAAATGTAATGGGTGATCAGACAAAGGGATATGAGTAGGTCAACTTAAGTTTTAAAGTTGAAAATACTTATTTTTATTGTCCATACATTCATTTTCACAACTTTATTATTTCCCTTTACATATTTTATTTTTGACCATGACTAAATTAATATCTTCTTCTTTCTACTAAGTGCAGAACGCTGCAAACGCCCAAGGCAGAGCGAGACGGGTGCTTGGCAAAATGATCGCTCGTTTATTGGGGCGGGGATTGGCGTGTCAAATATTTTTTTCTCCAATCTATCGAAGAGTTTAAAAGGAGTCATACTGCAAAATTTGGGGTTTCTAGCTATAAGGTAGGAGATACAGATTTTGCTCATTTGCGGGGGTATGGTATATACCAACATGTATGCCAAGTTTGGATGCTCTAGCTTCAAAACTGTAGAAAAAAACTGCGTTCATGCGGACGGACGGACAGACGGACGGACAAACGGACGGACGGACGGACAGACGGACGGGCTTTTCACAAACCCAATATACTCTTTTTTTCCATCTTGGAAAACAGAGTATAAAAAGCATAAGCATTAGCCTTTTCGGGACGGAGTTTTATTTTGAAATAATAGTAACAGAAAATATTTTAACATATTCTGGCTGGTTTAAAAAAAACAAGTAAGAACGTTGCAGTCGGATGCGCCCGACTGCGATATACTCTTTTTTCGACTCTTTGCAGAGTCAGAAGTGGGCGTGACAATTGTATTTTTGCTCAAATTTTTCAAGTTCTGCCATCAATTTAAATTTGGTTAGGCCTGTTCTACAGGTTCAGGAGAAACAAACATTGCTCGATTGCAAGGGAGGGGGTGGGCGTGGCAAAATTAATTTTATGCAATCTATTTAATAGGACAACAGAATTCAACCTGCAAAAGGGGTGGGGGAGATACAGACTTTGCTTATTTGTGGGGGCGGGGGTGGGCGTGTTCAAATTATTTTTTTGTCAGATCAATCAAGGATGTGATAAGTAGCCCTTGTGCTAAATTTGGTTACTGTAGCTATAAAACTGAGGAAGATATAGGTTTTTGCGGTTTATTGGGGAAGGGGTGGGGGTGGGGGGAGATTTTGACACTTTGTCTGCCTATGGTATATACCAACATGTATACCAAGTTTGGTTGCTCTAGCTTCAAAACTGTGTTAAAAACCTGCGTTCATACGGACGGACGGACAGACGGACAGACTGACGGACGGACGGACATTTCACAAACCCAATATACTCTTTTTTATTTAATTAAAAAAAGAGTATAAAAATGTAAGGCATACTTGAAAATCCTGAAATCGTCCTTTTTTCTGGGATATATAATCCTAATAAGTATTTCTAGTGGGACATATTATCCCAATTAGTGTAAAAGCCGAAGTTTGAAAACTGATGAGACAATACGTCAGCAGTCTCGTAAGCGTAAATTCTATTCTGAATCAAAAAGTATATTTGTACCTGTCATGAACTTCACTTTCGATCCAAAAGTATTTATTTATGTTCATATCATTTATGTTAATTTCATTTTTTATCCGATCCCTAACTTTAATTTTAAATATTTTAATTAAATTGATTCGGAAGTTAAGTTTGGAGCTGGCCCGATCATTATTTACACTTCATTATCATATCGATATCATTTCATAAACATAATTAATAAGACTTTAAAAAAAAGATTTTTTGTATGTTTACCTCAAATCGGAATCGTCTCCAATAATACTGTTTCTAATTAAGTCAGCCATAAATCTTTCTGTTCCAATGCCTAAAAAAAAGTCAACCAAATCAGTTATCAGGCACAAACAAATTACCTTACTAATTGCCTGCATATTAATAACTTTGGCAAATTCTGAGCATATGTCACACACAATTCCACACACACACTTAAACGTTAAAATAATTAATAAGCAAATTAATATATAATAAGACCAAATAATGAGCCAATATTTGCGCAAGTATTGAGAAAATGGCAAACGCAATGCTCAAATTACGACATCAATGTCAGCTAGAGTCCTAGCACAAACACACACATGTGTATGTGTGTGTGTTCATTCAAATGTCATCATTATCGTGCTCATCATCGTTTACATGGCAAGTGCCCAGAGAGTATGTAGCAGGAACGCATGCCACACAGCTCGACTGCTGTTGCTGTTGCTATTCCTGTTGCTGCTTCATTATCCTTATTACTCCTTTCGTGCCCAGCTCCAACTACAGCTCCAGCTGGAGAGTCTGCGTTATTGTTTCCATTTTGATTTATGTCCGCCTGCCTGGCTTGCGTTGGCTTGCCTTGCCTTGCCTTGCTCTGCCCTGCCCGTCTATCCCCTCGCTACTCGTCTACAATTTTAACGTTGTTAACCAAATTGCATAAATTAAGTGCGTTCGTTTGCTTGAGTGACGCTGGCTTGGCACAGCTCGGCTAGCTTCTGACTCTTGTGGCCCATCCTCAACTTCATCTCTCCGCTCTCCCCCAAACAACAACCTTCAGGCATCTCTCGACTGCATTTGTGTTGCTAATGTGCTCACATTAGACGCACATGTTGCCACAGCTTAGATCTCGAAACTCGAATCTTGGATCTGAAAGCTGGAAAACTCTTCGCCTTACTTGAGCGCATTTTTAGTGCGTATTTGTTGTGCGCAAGAAAAAATTCACATAGTTACGCAAATTATGTGCTTCTTTTGCCATTTTCCTCATAATTATTATGGTAATGTGAAGCAGATGAACGTGCATTAAAGAACACAAAGAAAAAATCACTTGTCTAGATCGACACAGCTGTTCTTGAAGATCAAGCATACCATATACACTTTATAAAGTTGTAGCTGCTTACTTTTCTCAGCAATATCTATCGTTGAAATGAAACTATCTTTGGCGTACCCATTTCATAGAGAGAGATTTCATACATACCGAAAATAAAGATGTTCCACATAAAAAGTTTCAGATTTCTCGATCTAAGTACTTATGTAATATGTATATAGATTTCAATGAATTGGTTAATATAATAGTTTATACTTTTGTAGCCTAAGCTAATTTCAACTGTAGAGCAACAAAAGCAGCGTTATAAAAATTTCACGTTCATTAAATATTTATTTTTGGTATATTGAATTATTTGTGCAATCATAAAAATTTCAATAACCAGATATAATTATATATATATATAATATATAAACTCTAATAGACGACAAAATGAATATACCTTATTATTATTATGCGCTTGTCAATTCTGTGCTTTGGCAATCAAAAGCCATTAGTTATATTCCAAACAACTTATTTATATTAATGGTATTTCAATTCTAGGGCATCAAAGGCAGCACGAATTATAAAAATTGCAAGCTCATTAAATATGTTTGTAAATATTTGCACGAATTGCACAAATTATTACAAATTGTGCGCTCAATTTTCTTAATTGTACTTGAGTTAACAATTTGAGTCGACAAATTAGTTGTAAATAATATCGATTCAGGGCTATAAAAGCTCGGTGCTTTCAACAGTTTACTAACAAAGTCAAAGTTTTGCAATGAATTTATTGTACATTTTATTATTTTGTTTGTTGTGTCTGACAAAAGCTCAACAGGACGAGCTAAAGGTTCAACAAATTATGAAGGAATTGGGTGTAATACCAGATGTTCTACAGGAGCCACCAAAGGAGCTGCTGACGGTATAATTGCACGACACACTAAACTAAAATATAAACTAAATTATTCAACTTCAAAAGTATAGATGCGCTTTGAGAATGATGTTGAAATTGACGAAGGTGAGATTTACACACCAACAGAACTGAAATATCAGCCCAGACTCGAATGGAATGACAATGCGGAATCGTATTATACCATCATTATGTTTAGCCCTGATGCACCCAGTCGTGAGCATCCCATATTTCGTTCCTGGCTCCATTGGCTGGTGGTAAATGTGCCTGGCACAGACATTCAAAAGGGTCAGGTTATAGCGGAATATTTTGGGCCATTGCCGCCCAAGGACAGCGGCCTGTTGCGCTATGTGGCTCTCGTCTATCAGCAGTCGAAAAAGTTGTACTTTGACGAAAAACAAATTGATATAAAAAATGCTGAGGATCATAGCAGTTTTGATGTTGAAAAATTTACACAAAAATACGATATGAACAGTTCTTATGCGGGCAACGTATTCCAATCCAAATGGGATGATTATGTCCCTGAATTGATGAAAATGTTGTATAATGTGAGCACGTGAAAAAGAGTTGATGAGTAAGCTGCGGTAAATGTTGAATTTTTTTTTAATATCTAACTGATTTTGTTTTTAAATAATTGTTTTTGGTTCCTATTTAATATTCTTTAAATTAATAGATTGACATTTTCAAATTATATAAAATCGGTTTAATAAATCTTGTAGTATATTGGCAAGTCGTGTGTTTACTTTAGAACCGAAATGAATTAGCTGCAGAAGTCTCTAGCAAATTAAAACAAGAAATAAATGTTGTCTTCGGCGTGCCGAGGATATGTACCTTTGTAGAAAAGATTTGCATAAGAAAACTTATTGTTCAACTGATTGTTGCTATGGCAGTTATAAGTTATAGTGATCCGATTTTGATACAATTTGATCAACATGTGTAGAAATTGTTTAAATTTAGATGTAGTGAGTTTGGTCGAGATATTTTGAAAAACACTAAAGTTTTTCATACAGAAACTTATTTTCAACCGATCGTTCCTATGGCAGCTATAAGATATAGTCGTCCGATTTTAAAGAAATTTTGTCATCATGTATAAACTGTCCTTAAACTTAGGTTTAGTGAGTTAATTTGAGTTATCGAGAAAAACAAAAAAGTTGCACATACAAAAACTTATTTTTCAACCGATCGTTGAAATCGATTGGTGGCAGCTATATGTTTAAGTGGTCCGATCTGGCCAATTCAACTATAGGTACTACCTGCAAAAGAAGAAGCATCTGTGCCAAGTTTCATCAAGATAGCACTAGAACAATGTCTTGAAAAACGCATATAAACAGACAGACGGACATTACTCGGCTGTTGATGCTGATCACGAGTATACAAATTTTTTTTTCTGAGATGTCTGCGTTACACGTTTTGTGAAAAAATTATAATACCCTTTGTAAGGGTATAAGTAAGAACAAGTAAGAATACTCTAGTCGAGTGTGCCCGACTACGAGACTCCCTGCTCCCAACTTGCATTTCAAGCAGTTCAGCGACAACACAAGCAAGCAGTGCACAAAACTCGTAAACTGCTTGTCAAACTGTTGTTGCTGCCATCTGATACGGGTGTAACACAAGAAAGCAGTGCACTTAACTCGTAAACTGCTTGTCAAACTGTTGTTGCTGCCAACTGAGACGGGCGTAATAGATTCTTCTATAACTTTTGTGCTATTTATCCGATCGTGTTGAAATTTACACATCCGAAAGACATTAATTAAACATACATGTGTACCAAAAATTAAAGCTTTATCTTTAAAATTGTGGCTGTGGGAGTCTTTTGCGATTTGCGGGGGTGCGGGGGGGTGCATCCGAAATTTGAAATAAACTTGATCTGCGTATGGTATACAGGAACCTGCATGCCAAGTTTGGTGTCTCTAGCTCTTATAGTCCCTGAGATCGACGCGTTCATACAGACGGACAGACGGACAGACAGACAGACAGACAGACAGACGGACATGGCTAGTTCGTCTCGGCTGTTGATCCTGATCAAGAATATATATAGTTTATATAGTCGGAAATGCCTCCTTCTGCCTGTTACACACATTTGCAGTACTTTATAACTCCCTTTTTCCCATTTTTAATGGGAACAGGGAGTAAAAAGAGAGAGACAGAGAGAGAGAGAGAGAGAGAGAGAGAGAGAGAGAAATAAAAACAGAGAGACAAGGAGCGAGCAAAAGAGGCAAAGAGAAAAAATTGCACCTATACATATTTCCATAAGGTAATCAGAATTAAAAGATTTTAAAAAATGAACGATCAATTGATACTTTTGATTCTACTTTTAAAACTGATAAATTCTGAAAAATTCTTTTTTTTTGGAAGTTCTTATTTCCAAGCGAACACTGTTATAAAAATCCTCTGGAAAAAGCTGCTTGTAAAAACTATTGATAATAAGCAAAATCATAAAAGGGAAACTAATATTTTAGATCAAAATGAATTTTTAGGAACAGAAAGTTTTATACCGATGCCATCTCTACTTTAAATTAGAAAATATAGAGGCAAATCAAGACATCTTATTATCATCAAGTTCAATTTGAATTCTTAGGCGAGTCAAAGGATAAACTTCAAGTTGACAGCACAAAAATGCCTTCGCCTAATCGAAATTTAACTAACTTTTGCATGCTTTTACCTGTCACAAAACTCAACAACTGACTTTCCAAATCCTCTTCCCTCTCCGCCACAGTAACAACATTGATTGACTTGCTACAATTTCAAAGTAGAACAACAAGCTGAACTATACAGTGTAGCTAACACTTGGCACTTGCAGAAAAGTCACTTAAACTTTGCAATCATGATAAGAGACGTAATGTTAGATTTCCATTTATATTTCCTCTAAAATCAGCCAGCAACCCCTGCCAAACTCCTGCTGCCTACAAACAAGTGTTAAAGGTGCAACACAAACACGCTTCTCTGTGTAATGCGAGTCAAGTGTTGCCTAGGCAACTGGGGGGTGGATAAGAGAGAAAGAAAGAACTTGGGTAACTGTGGAGGAACCCACTCGAAAAGTAACTAAACGCAGGGCACAAAGCGTTTTGCGGGCAAACGGCAAATAACCTTAAGGTTAAGATTACAAGGTAATTTGATTCAATTCCACTGATAGGCGTGCCAAAAGCAACAACAAACAGACTGAAGCCAAAACCAGCCAAGACTCAAGGCAGCTGGGCCAATTTCAAATGGCAATTTCCCAGTTCTAGAGATGACAATGTCAAGATAGCAATTGTTACAGCATTGCCTCCAGCAAACCTAAAGTCTTCTTTTTTTTTATTATACATACATAAATGTATATGTATGTATAATATACATTGTATATACATTTTCTGTTTATCAGTTTGTGTATAAATTTGCCTTTATTTTGACATATTTAGTGGCGTTTCTCTGTTTCTCCGATAAGGCCCAATGCCAGCTCATCTGATGTTCCCAAGCTGCTAGTCCATTAAAACGCAATAAAAACACACATAAGTAAGTGAAAGTTCTTGCAGTTGTGTAATATGCCGAAGATATATGCCCTTGTAGAAAAGATATGCATAAGAAAACTTATTTTTTAACTGATTGTTCCTATGGCAGCTATAAGATATAGTCCCTAAATTAAAGTTAAGTGAGTTTGGTTGAGTTATCTTGAAAAACAAAAAAAGTTTTTCATACAGAAACTTGTTTTCAACCGATCGTTCCTGTGGCAGCTATAAGATATAGTGGTCCGATTTTGATGAAATTTTGTCATCATGTATAAGCTGTCCCTAAATTGAAGTTAAGTGAGTTTTGTTGAGTTATCTTGTCGAAGATCAGTAGGTATGTCTTTAGTATTTAAGATATGAATTATACATATTTAATATTAATTTTAAAAGCATTGTTTGTAAAATCATTAAACTTATAATAAAACTTAATTTTGTTTGCTCAGGCAAACTTGAGATTAAAACTTGTAATAATTGGATTAGATTTTGAGCTATTTTGTGTTTTTTAATACAGAATTAGCTTACGTATTTAGATGTGACTTCAGGAAGTTACATAATTTACACAAAATAAAAATCTGTAAACGCATTAAATTGCGCCACAAGAACACTTAAGTCCCTCTTATGCATATTTCAAAACATTCGCAGTTTTACTTACAACCGGAACTCACGACCTAGTTTAAGTGCTTACTATTAATATAACGCTGGCCTGGTCACACTATTCATACATTATTAGTGCTCTTGTAGCACATGGCGTATGAGTAATCTGCCCAAGCTCTGTCACAAATCCCACTTCACCAGAGCTGTAGCTTTAGCTTTAGCAGCTGCCTTTGCCTTTACGTTTCCCTTTAGGCACTCGCTGTGTAAAAGTTTTAGCCAAGTTTTCTTCATATTATTTATCCCATGTGACAAATTTGCTGCAGCAGATTTTTGCCTCGCATAATAAATTATACGTTGCAGTGCAAAAAAAAAAAACAAAAAAGATAAAAAAAATTAAGAAAGAAAATTACATAAAAGTTTTCCATCTTTGGGGCTTTGGTAAAGTTTTTTGCACGTTTTAATTTAATAATCGTCGCAGTCGTTAAGTTGCCACAAACTTTCAGTTCTTGATAGTTGCTGCATTTACATTCACTTAATAGCTGGCTGATGAGTAGGCTTTTAATTGCTATACAAGTAGAGGGTCGGGTGTGGAGACAACTGGATGAGTATGATTTGAATAAATAAAGAGTCAGGACACTTGTTGCCCTTGCATTATTTATTGCTAGAATCAATGACTGTGACACTTGGGCCGCATTCAATATGCGAAACTTGCACTTGCGAGTATTGAATAACATTTCAAATGCATGCCTGACAAACCGAGCAAATGACAGCACAGTTGGCACTACCAGCAGCTGGGCTACAATCTGACCAGGACACACACAGGACACTCAGTGGTGGAATTGCTGACGTTGTCGTTTCTGTCACACAGTTAAAATGTGATAAATTCCATTAAGTGACAGATGCACACAAACTGATGGCTACAAACAGCAAGAAATCCATTTTGTGGGTTGAAATCAAAGTCACACATACAGCACACACTCACACACGCACACACACACACACCCGCACAATTTCTAAACATCAACTTGAAACTTCATGTTCCACATTGAAAGCCAAACTGCCACCAACAGACATTCGTACGCATTGCATATTGAAATTGTAATTTGATTTCTGCCTTTTGCCACCACCAACACCAACAACAACAACAACAGCAACAACAACAGCAACAACATCAACTCTTCAGCTGGCCAACTCTCTATCTGTGTTTCTCTGCAGCTGTCAGATATAAATATGGGCATGGCTGCCGCCCACAAAATGGGCAAAGAGCTTTCTATAGTTTAGACAACAAATTTCCCGATTGACTTAAACTAGGTTACTTATTTCATAAATGTTGACAATTCTAGTTAATGAATTCAAAAAACCGACAGAATTTTTGTTTTGACTGTGAAATGAAATCTATTTGACTTGAAAAAAAATCGATTAGTTAAAGAAATCGATGTTGGAAATAGATATTAAAATGTTGATAGCATTTGTTTTAAAATCAATAAAAGCCAAATAAAAAATAATTAAGAACGTTGAAGTCAGATGGACCCGACTGCGATATACTCTTTTTTAGCCTCTTTGAGGAGTCAGAGCAGATCTTGACACTTTGTCTGCCTATGGTATATATCAACATGTATACCAAGTTTGTTTGCTCTAGCTTCAAAACTGTGGAAAAAACTGCGTTCATACGTGAGGACGAACGGACATGACACAAACCCAATATACTCTTTTTTATTTTTCTTTTCAAAAAAATTTGAAAAAAGAGTATAACTAGCTCTTATTTTATGTACAGTAAATTATACAAATTTTAAATAATACAATTTGTTTTTCATATTGTATGAATCGCTTTAAAATCATATTTTAAGCATAACTTTTATGCTGCTATGAACCATATCTGCAATTTAAAAAACAAAATTTCAATGGAACAGTGGAATCAATCAATGGAATTCAAATTTCAGAGATTCTTGAGTTTGAATTTTTCAATTTTCTTTTTTCAACGATGGTATTAAAATATGTCGTTAGCAAAACTATCATTTTTTTTTTTTTACACTTTACTATAAGCTTTCAGGTTTGCACCAACTAACAAGCAAATAGCCAAAGAATTTCACATTCATGAAAACAAACCCAACCGATTGTTAAAAAGTAATAAATGTCAACTCTTGTTTAATTTACATACATTTTCTTTCCCTTGCTTAAACACAGCTCTACCCAAGCGGCTGCATATGATGCCAACTCTAACTCCACTTGGAACTGGGACTGAAACAGACAAAGCCTCGCGGTGCACTTAAATCATTATTTAATTTTAATTTTATATGCAGTTTTTTTTTTTTTTTATCAGACTGTGCCCTGCGCACATTTCGCGTTTCGAAACAAAGCGGTGCTGGGCAAATAAATAAAAAAAATGGCAAACTCATTACAAGGAGAAGTGGCGAATGGACGTCACGGCAACAAGTCGGCCAAAAGGGTTCCGTTCCTCTTGCAGCATGCAACAATGCAGCTGGCTGCACATCAAATAAAAAAAATGGCCAACAATGCGCCGCTCAAAAGGTACAATGGAGGCTCAACACACGGGCTGACTGCCTCTGCCGCCCAGCTGCTGCACCTGCCACTCCTTCTGCCTGTTGCCTCAGTTGCTGCTGCTGTTGCTGCTGCCGCTGCTGCTCGGCTGGTTGCATTGTTCGGCCAAAACGCCAGCAGCAATGGCGGCATGGCTTCCTCCATTGAGGCATTGATGCCAGGTGACAGACGGGAAAACTGCTGCCAGCTGCGTGTATGTGTGTGTTTCTGTGTATATGCGCCTGTGTGCGTATACAATTTTCAGACCGCAACCAGCCATGTTTTCAAGCTAATTGCCCGCTATTTACATTATAAATTGAAAAACTTAAAGAAAGCTAAAGGCATTTTAATGGTTATAATAAAAAGGTTACAGTTGGTATATGTAACTAACATTTTCTTATATAAATTCATGGAAAGATTTCATAATTATTAAGGCCTTTTTCTAAAGTACTCGAAAATTTTATGCTTTTCTTAATATTTTTTTGCAAATTTTATAAATGACATTCATTTTCTTAAGTTGTCTTTTGAGAACGGCTCTTCAATTCGCTCGGCATTTAATAGCTTCTTATTGCTTATTATTACTTAAATTAAAATGTTATTATTGTGAAAAGATTTAACGATTTTAATGACTTCTCAATTTCCCATTCCCAAAAGCAGCATACAAAAATTATATTATTTAGCTGTGTAAAATTGGGTCTATTTTAAACCACTGGTAGCTGGCATCAGATTTTTTGTATTTTTATATATAAACCCATTTGTCATGCACAAGTCTAAAAAAAAAAATGCTGCTGTCAAAATGATCTATGTGGCTAATCAGAAGCATAACTAGAAAATAGAAAAAAATCAGGCTGCAAGTAAAAGTTAACATATTGCTTGGCATAAGGCAAACATATTTACAAATATTGAAAGGCCAAAAAAATAAAATAAAATAAAAAAAAAGATAACGAAAAAGTGTAAAAAGTGTGCAAACATTAAAAAGATTTAAGTAAATTTGTCCTGCTGCGTGTGCCATCAATAACTTTGGCAGCATATTTGACTTCTGGGCTGGTTACGATATTTTTGCAGTACCCAAACCCAACTGCTCCCAACCCATTTAACTACCCCCATTTTTGTCAGCTTATTACATTGTGGGGGTTGTATTATTTTGGGTGGCCCTAATGGGGTAACTCTGGACGCATAAATCCAAAAAGTCAATGCAAGCCTTTTTAAAATGTTTGGCCTGGTTGGTTGCCAGCCTGCTTGAACCAGCTGCTGTCCCTCAACACCGCCACTTCCCTTTCCTATCCCCTCCCGTCCGCCTCTTCCCCACACACACTCTGCACACTTTTGCCAGCTATCTGGCTAATGTTTGCTTTTGGCATAGCATTACAAACATTAGCTTTGGCTGCTTCATGCAAATATGCCGGCGACTTTGGCAGCTTCTCTCAAATTGCCCGAAAAAATATGCTACAATTTTTGATGGTGCTCCTGGGCGAACTGCTTGGAACTAGCGATGGAACTTTTCGTGCTACGAATACGAACAAAAGCATGAAAGAAAAAGGTCTGAAACGACTTTATTCAAATTACAGACTGTCATAATTTCGTACTGCTATTTAAAGTTGTTTAAAATAAAAATTCTTTGCTGTTTTGGATTTCGAAAACTCATTAGCTAATCGTCTAAAAAAGATTTGATTCCGGGCTTCACTACCCATAAATTTAAAATGATAAACTTATTCATCAGAAAAGAAAAGCTCATAATTGAAAAATTAAAGTTAACTATGAATATATTTTTAAAATATCGAAATTCACTTCTAATTTGGTTGTCAGTGAGGTGAAAGTGTTATTCCCATATTCCATTATTCCTTGTTGCCATTGAGCGGGTGAATTCAATTCTAAACTCAATCTAAGCTTTTAGATGCTTAAGTAATAATGGGAAAATTTAAGATGCAAAATCTTGTTAAAAGTGGAAACTGGAAAAGAACTGATAATATAATTAATACCCTCTGTAGAGCTATATAAATCACACCATAGATAAATCAAAACGTTATATTCTTAAGTAAACTTAATGAACATGTAAATAATCTTTTTTTTTTCTGAGTTAATCTAATTTGTAAATTGTAAGTATCGTATAAAGTACAACCGACCCGGGCCCATCTCAACCTGAAAGCGTTAGCTAATTTTGTGTTTCCTTTTCTTACACTTTTGGCCATGTTATTTTAAAATCGATAAGCAACAGAGTTTTTGCAGAACCCTACACTCAAAAGTAAGAGGTATTGGGGTTTTAGGGGTAAGGTAAGGGAGATGCCATTTTGTTTTGGAATATTTTTGCATTAAAATCACGAACTTGATGTCAAAAATGTTACCTTATCGACTTCAGGCTGCGGAAATTATTGGAAACGCGGCGACCACTCCAAGCAGCATTGCCACAAAAGGCGGCCGGCTACAGCAGCTGGGGGGCGTGGCATACTTGTATTTGTGTGTGTGTGTGTGAGTGTGTATGTGCGTTTTGGGCGTTTTGTTGCGGTAAAAAGCATTTCGAAAGTTGTCAATAAAAAGCAACTGCTCGAATTTTGTACTGTTTATGGAAGGGGTGAGGGGAAACTGTGGGTTGTCAAATTGTTATGCACGGTTACTGCCAACAATTTCCTTTTGCTTTGATTGTCAAATGCAGCCCACAAAAAACAATAACAACAGCAACAAGCACAAATTCAATGACAAAAGATTGACATATTTCAAGTGGCGCACAAATGATGAGAACGCATTTCGTATGCATGAGAAACGTGAAGCAAACAACGAGATGGAGAAACGAGGCCTCGTCAAAGGTTGTTTTGTATTGAAATTTATTGGTCGAATTTGAGGTTGATAACAATATTTATAATATAACCACATTGCGAGACTCTTATCCAATTCTTGAAACATAGAACTTAATACGATGACAGGTTTTGAGATAAAAAATATCTGCAGTATCTTAACACATTTAAAAATAGGCAAAACATACTTAAGTAGGTACATAATTCCTTAGTGGATGGACCTTACAAAAAACAAATATTATGCTCAAAACACATGCTTAAATATTTCATGTACATCTTCTGCAATTTCAAAACGATAAGCATGTTTTACAAAATAGAAGAGAACAGCAAATTTTTAGGGTACAAAATAAAAATGGACAAACTCTTATCTATTGGAAGCTTTAACAACCTTTCCCCAATAAACCAAGTACGTGTCATTAAAGATAAACACTTCTTGAAATAGCTAGTTAACAAATCAGTTAATAATTGTTAAATAACATTTAAAAATGGTATGTGAAATGTGTTGTTGTAGAATAGGTCTTAGAAACATCAACCATTTTCCTTTTTGAAGTTAAGTAAATTAAACGGGCGCAAAAGTTAATCTTCTCAACATTAAACAAGTAAGAACTTTGCATTCGGATGCACCCGACTGCGATATACTCTTTTGTAGCCACTCTTTGTGGAGTCAGAAGTGGGCGTGGCAGTTGTATTTTTATCAATTCAAATGTGGTTGGGCCAGTTCTACAGGTTTGGCAGAAACAAACATTGCTCGATTTCAAGGATGGTTTTGGGCGCGTCAAAATTATTTTTATCCAATCTATTTAATATGGCAACAGAATTCAAGCTGCAAATTTTGGTGATTCTATCTAAAGGGGTGTTGGAGGTATACACTTTGCTTATTTGTGAGGGACGGGGGCGTGGGCGTGGCCAATTTTTTTTCAGTCACATCAATCAAGGAAGTGATTAATAGCCCTCGTGCTAAATTTGGTAGCTCTAGCTGTAAAACTGTGAAAGATATAGGTTTTTGCCAATTGCGGGGAAGGGGTGGGGGGCAGATCTTGACACTTTGACTGCCTATGGGATATATCAACATGTATACCAAGTTTGGTTGTTCTAGCTTCAAAACTGTGGAAAACACTGCGTTCATATGGACTGACGGACATTTCACAAACCCAAAATGCTCTTTTTCTTTTTTTTCAATTAAATTAAAAAAAGAGTATAAAAATGTAACAATTTTAACTACGAATGATTTTATATGAATCTGAAATAGAAAGTGGCTTCAATAAGTCTTAATATTAAATTTCGTAACATAATTAGAATTATTTGACACCTTTTGCTGTTTAGTTTACCATTTAAAATTCTACGTTTTCTCACAAAGCCAAAAGAAAAATCTAAAATATTTACAAAGTCAAATGCTCAGCCACCCAAAAAAAAAAACACGTGCAAGGCATAGCCCCACACACACTTACACACATACAGAGACGTTTGCAACTTAATCAACAAAAGTACTAATTGCATAGAAGACTCGCTGACATTGATGTCTGCCCGAGCGCTGTGTGTAAACTCACATCCATTGCCACATTCAACTAGCATTGCCAATTCCACTTCACATAGTCACATCTACTTCCAATTTCATTTGCGTTTATGTGCAATGGCATTACCTTTACCACCGAAGCCCTTGTCCTCGCCCTGACGCTAAGCCTTAGGCGTTGGGACGCATCCACACTCAGTCAATGTGACCCTAGCCACCACCTGCTCCTCTCCTGTCCTCCACTGTCACATGGCCCCTGGAGAAGTCGTCGCTCAACTTCATTAACGCAAAGTAAACACACGCATGCAGTTGGCGCTGCCAGCAAAGTGTTTGATGTTGTTCTTGCTGTTGTTGTTGCCTGTTTAAAGTAACATTTTCAACATTTTCGGGGGGAGGCAGCAAAAGTGCAGACAAGCTCATCTTTACTGTGTACATAATATATATATACATACATATAGTATATATGTGCGCGTCACTTAGACACGCATTTTAAAGCCGCGTCAAGCCATAGAAATTAAATTGCGCATACGCCGCGTGGTGCGACAAAGATCTTTGGCATCTTTTTAAATGCATGCAAATTAACATGATTTAAATAATTAAATATAATTTGATGTGCTTTTGTGGCTTTGCCATTCGCATTGTTGTTCTTGCTGTTGTTGTCGATTTTGTTGTTGTTGTTGGCACATAAATGTGCCTTGTGCGAGCGAGAGTCCATTAACAAAACATAACGATGTGTCATGTGACTCATAACGAGCTTTAAAAGCCGCACACACTCCCACACACACACACACACACACACACACACACACACACACACACACACACAAACACATACACACAAAGCATAGGCAGACCGCAAATGTGGCACTTGCTTCGCTTTTTCTCGCTTTTTTCATATTTATAAGCCGTCGTCTGTTTGTCTGCATGTGTGTATGTGTCTTCTAACAAGCCTAACAAACTGCCAAATTACGCGAAATGGCATTAAAAATTTAAATTTCCTTTCGTTCGTGCCTCGTAAGCGAAAGCGCCCAAAGTAGGCAACAAAAGCACGCGCTCGTTTTTAAATGGCCATTCAACTATTGTTTACAGCTCTCCTCTCGAAATAAATCACTTTACAAATGGCACACAGCAAAAGTGCAGCTTTATAACACAAACAACAAATATACATATTCAGGACGGTTTAATATATCGATCAATTTATCCGAGACTTTAAAACAGAAAAATTAAAAAGTTTCTCGAGCGGATTAAAATCTATTAAAGCAGAACTTTAAAATAAATAAACGATTGCTAGCCAGCGGTGGAAATTAGAATGTCTGACTAAATCAGCTTTGAGTCATACCTGATTTCTCAGAATTGCCTTGAAAAACCGGAAGCGATACAGGAAGATAGCCCTTACGTTAGAAGCGAGAAGGTAATGCCTACGAGCGTTAGCGAACTTTTCCGAAAATTTCCAGTTTGGAATTTAAAAATACAAGGGAAATATAATTATTTAATACATAAGTGTGTAATTGTTGCTTTCGATTTAATATAGTCGGTAGCTCAGTGTGTAACACTGACTGTTGCTTACACGGGTCAGGAGGCCTAGCGTTCGAATCCCAGTTACCACCGGATTGCTCTTTTAATTAATTTGTATTTAGACAAGAGAATAGACCTTACGAAAGAAGGCCTTCTGTAAGTAGAACATCCCATACAAAAAGGAAAGTATGCAGTATTGTATACGCTCAGGCCTGAGCATTACTTTTCAGGCCTAAACTAACCCCACTGGGTATGTTCCTGAAAAGCGCAAACATAAAATTTAAGATGGATTATGTTAAAACTAAATGGTTATTTAAATAAGGTTCAAAACACATCATAAACATTGTTTACAAATTTTAAGATTATTAAAAATAAATAATTTGTAAATCTACATTCGACAATGTTTTTCTACTTTAGGAAAAATTACTTTCATATTCAGAAAATGGATGGAAAACTTTGACTGAGCCAACGCGTTGCCGAGAACAACAAGCACATAACAAATTTAAAAAAAAAAGTTCCTTTACATATCAGTTAATCTGATCATTTTTAAAGCCATGCGACAGCATACAGTTTTATCATACATTTCCGATTTCCACTTTTGGCGAAATATTGAGGGAAATTACGAAAAAGCTTGCAGAAAAAACTGAAATATGCTGTGTATTGTTTTATATATGATTGTTTACACTGTACTGTATAATATGATATAGCAGAAAATAAAACTCCTTAACCGAACGTAAAAACTTTAAAGAATAAGCAAAAAGTGTAAAAGTAAAAAAGTATGGACAAATGATATGCCACAATATTGAAACATACTTGTATGCAAACACAATGCACAGCTTTTCAATTAGTATATTTTTCTTTTAATTGATAAATAAATTAAAAAGTCTATCACTTAGACAATAGATATGCAGACAACACCTGCCAGTTTGTCTTTAGCCGTAACTGTTACGAGTATTTCATGGAATTGAAAATCAGATTTATGTTATACACAGAACGCAGACAAAAGTTATAGATGGAGAAACTGTAGCAGTTTGCATGCATGCCTTGGGCTCTCATATGACAGGAGTCAATTGTGAAATGAAAAATAGCTTTATAACCGCATGTTAAATCATGCCAACTCCCTCTCTCTATAAACATTTCTTGGTCTACAGTAAGGCGTAGAGTCAAGAACATACAATTGCACAATATTTCTGGTAAGGTAATAAATAAATTGCATACGTAATTAAAATCGACGACTGTGCAGGCCTGTGCAATACAGTATCGGACTTATAGCCACGTCCAAAGCAATTGTTACAGCAATTACAGCAACAACAAAAGGGCTACAAAGAAACACAAGCAGAAGCAGAAGACGACAATGAACAAAAGTTTTCTGACTTGACTTGTGCTTCCTTTAAACGTCAACTAGTTGCCTGTTATTGTTGTTGCCAGTTTTCTGTTGTTGGCAGCTCTTTGTTATTTTTTTTTTTTTTTATATACAACTTGCATGTGAAACATGGTTGTGGCTTGGCCAGAAACAAGGGGTGGGGTTGGTCAGGGGGTTGGCTTACATGAAGGTAAGCACTGTTAACTTGTCTGCATTGCCGTGCTGTTTGTTTTTAATTTTATATCGTGGGTTTGTCTTTTGGGGCCGCCTCGCTTGTTGAGCTATTTGCATGACAAAAGCTCAACAGGAGAGCTGCCCACTGAGTGGAGTGTCTTTTGGTTTAGGCCAACACCTTTTGATTGCTCCTTGTTCCTAGCTGCTTTTTACCTTATATTCCCTATTGTTTGCCACAAGTCACGCAATTCGTGTTTGAAACAAGAACCATTCTTTCTTTCGTTTTTTCTCTTTTTCTTTCGTGCTCATAACTAGCCCAGAACTTCATTTATTCACAACTTAAAAAGCAACTATGAGTATTGTGCGCCCTTTTCGGTTAATTCATTTGGGCTTAGCTATTATTAGCTGGAATTATTGTATTAGCAAGAAGACGACGACAGTCAAATAGTGTTAAATGTGGCTCTGTATAGCAAATTTTTTGACGGTTGTAACTTCATTTCTCAATTTCTCTCGCATTTCTTAACGCTCTCTCTCTCTCTCTCTCTCTCTCTCTCTCTCTCTCTCGCTCTCTTTCTATGCTGTGTATATTTATATTATTTTCTAACTTCTGCTTAAAAAGCTCAACACAAAGAGTCACAAATGTTTCCAACAAACTATGGATTAGAAAAGAAACAGAGAGAAAGAAAGGAATTCGGCTTAGTTTCGCCAATTTAGAAATAAATTAAAATTTAATGTCATATATCAATTTAAAACAAGAAAGAAATGTTATGTTCGGCGTGCCGATTTTGATGAAATTTTGTCATCATGTATAAACTGTCCTTAAACTTAGGTTTAGTGAGTTTTCTTGAAATACAAAACAGCTATATGTTAAAGTGGTCCGATCTGGCCAAATCAACTTAAGGTACTACCTGCAATAAAAAGAAGCATCTGAAGCAAGTTTTATCAAGATATCTCTAGAACAAAGTCTTAAAAAACGCATATAAACAGACGGACAGACGGATTTTTGAGACGTCTCCTTCAATGCGTTACACATTTCGTGACAAAATTATAATACCCTCTGCAAGGGTATAAATATGAATAGAAAACAATCCGATTAAAAATCAGCTTAGTTTTCACACAGCTATGAGATTTGTAATATAAGGCACAACTATATGCACTTTCTTTTCTTTCTTTCTTTTCTTTCCACTTCACATTATTAAAAATTTTCATAACTAAATCTTAGGTGTTAGCACTCGTTATTAATAATAATAAACTTATTGCTACCATAGATAACTGAAGTCATTTTTATTGAAGGTTTTCCAGTTTTTTTAGAATCGTTTCCATTACTGTAAAACTTTTCACGTTCAACACTGTTTGAGCGGCATGTTAACACATACACACACAAATGTAAAGGAACTTTGGTAGCCAGCTTTAAGGCAAGAAATTATGAAAGGCATAAATGTTGTCGCTGTTGTTGCGGTTGTTGTTGTTGTTGTTGCTGTTGATGTTTGCTGCCGTCATGCGAGCCATTAAAAAATCAAAACAAGTTAACAGTAACCAACTAGCAGGCGAGCCGGAAACCGGAAGTGAGAACAGGGCGCTGCCGCAAGTTTGTGGTGGTTGCCGCGTGCGGCGTGTGCAGGAAGTGAACAACGCAGCAGCAGCAGCAACAGCAGCAGCAACAGCAGCAGCAACAGCAGCAGCAACAGCAGCAGCAACAGCAGAAGTAGCCGCAGTGGATACGATAGCCAAGCAGCCATTGTTTTTATACTTTCTTCTATATAAGCTGTTGTTGTTGTTGTTGTCGCGGTTGTTGCATAAAAGCCATGTTATGCGGCACAGAAGCGAGCCCTTCGCGATAATGTTGGCAACACGTTAACTTGATGTTACGTCTATGTTTGTGTATGTGTAAGTGTGTGCTAACATTTGTGACCCATGTAGTCCAATGTCAGAGCTGTTAGCTGACCTGTTGTTTCGGACTTGTAACAAACGAGGGTCATTTGCAACGCCTTTCCCTTCTCTTCTTTCTTACTCAAATAAACGACAATATTTTTGGGGCAACAATTCATGGCTCAATACTTGGCCACACGTCACAATTCACCAATTCACCAATTTTCATGCAGCTTTCACACTAAACGAGCAACTAACTGTCAGCCGCTGACTATACTACAGCAAACAATACATATCTCAACCCATCTCTCTTGTTCTAACGCTGTTAGACAGCGGCGCTTTGGAATTATAATGCCATTAACTTTGTCAGAATTTAGCGTGGCAAAGTTTAGCTGCGACAATTTATGCATAATGAGCTCAGATTCACACAAACACACACAGACGCACACCCACATATATATGCATATGCACTCATACACATGCAACTGACCAGGCAGCCGTCGGCTACCCAACACACATTTTGCTTAACTAAACTAAGCCAACATTAATATAGCAAACAAAAATGTGTTTGCTCATTAGAAACTTATTTACTGTCTAATATAAACTTCAACTCTTAGATATAAACAAAGGTCACAAGCAGCCCAAAAACATAAATGAATTTTGTTTTCATAGCTAAGCTAGTTTAATAAATTTCAAAAGCTTGCATCAGTATTGTTAGAAGGTATCAAATTTTAAAATTCCTTTGCTTTTCTTATTTTCTTGCAAATAACTGAAATATTATATCAATTTAAAATAAGTTTATTAATTGTTACGTTATGCATAAAACTATTTGAATTTCGTCTTCAACATTCATTATTAGTTTAAATGAATAAATTTTATGTACTTATCATACATATAACAAAAAGTTTTAGTATCGAAAGGCAGTTGATAAGACACAAACGTACATGCATGTTAGTTTTTTGGAATGGTATATAAGAGAATTCATGAAATTGCTTATCTGTTTTTATTTTTTAAAACCACAAGCTATATATTGGAAAGAATTTAAAGAGATATGTTTAAATATATAAACATGTATGGTATGTATATATCGAAAGTGACAGCATAAGAACTACGTTTTTTGGCATTCAAAGAAATGGTTTCGATTTTGTTTCCTAAGGTTTTATTTACACAAGGAATCTTCGGTTTTAAGTTAAGCTTCTTTTAAGTGAATATATAAATTTGCTAACATTCTAATGAGCTTTAAAAAGTTCTCGAAATTGGTCAAAACATTTGTTGACTGTGTTGTATGACTGCCAAAATGAGATTGTTTATGACAGCAGGAGCAACAGCAGCTCCCGCTGGGTAACTAGCTCTCTTCTTCTGACTTTGGTACTCTTGTTCTGGTTCTGGTACTAAATGTGGCTCTGTATGTGGCACTGGTAGTGGCAGTGGCACTAACACTGCTACTGCTACTGCCACTGACGACAGCAAGTGGCAGTAGGAGTATTTGGAAGTCATTGACGTCAACTACTCGTAAGCTAGCTGGTCATAATACCACTAAATATCTGCATGCATATGCACTAAGTGGGTGCGTGTGTGTGTGTAGCTGTGTGGGTGTTTGTTGATGTAGCTTTTGTCTAGGGTTGCCATGGCAGGTGAAATTTCTTGGAAACACCGCAGCCTCAATGTGGCAATTATGTTGAGAAAGACTGAAACTGAGAAAGGGACTATGGCTGAGATGACTTGCACTTGCAATTGTGTTTGTGCTATATAGTATATATGTATACAGTAGTCTATATATATATATATATATATGTGTGTGCATATTTGCACTATGCTTGACTTTGGCTCTCGTACTCGTAAAACTTCAGCGTAAAATTTTTGTTATTTGCTTGCCATGCTTGGTTTTTGGCATCGTTTCTTCCTCTCACTTACTCTCTTTCTATCTCTTTCTAGCTCACGCGCTCACTCGCTTATTCCCTTCTTTCTCTCTTTCTGTTTGAATTTATGACACCGTACACAGAGAATTTTGCATATTTGCACTGGGCAAATTAATTTCGCCTGCTATATTTGCTTTTTGTGGTTACCTTAACCCCTACCACGACACAATAAGCACAACCAGAACCAGTGAATATTCATACAAGCGTTTGGTTAATTAAAAATTTTACCAAATTATTTGAATTTCACTGTGTGTGTGTGTGTGTGTGTGTGTGTGTGTGTGTGTGTGTGTGTGTGTGTGTGTGTGTGTGTATGTGTGTGTGTGTGTGTGTGTGTAGAATCTGTCGTTTTGTGCCTGTTGCTGTGCTGACTCGACAAATGCAGCGGCAGCTAAAAAACTTTTTACTATCTTGTTAGAAGCATTGCCAACCCTAAATTAGTTACAGTTTTTTGAGTGTTCAAAGCTATAAATAACAAAAAAATAAAGTAGTTTATATTTGAGTTAATTTTAACACACTGTCAAATAGTTCAGCAGCTTTTAAAATGTCACAAGTTAAAAATTTTAAATTTAAAACATTTTGTTAGGTACATATCAAAAAAACCAAACGATTGCAGAAACTATTTAATTCGTTTACAAAACTGAGAGCTCAACGGCATAAAAAATTTGATCATTCAATCTTAATTTGTTAAGAATTAAGAAAAATTCAAATCTAATTAAAATCACCAAAACTTTAAGGTTTTAGATGTTAAGAGATTGCAAATATTATTTCTCTATATTTCTAATACATACTTATTTATATTTATTTTAAGAATTCAAGAATTCAGAAATCTAAACTATAATGTTTAAGGGTATACGGAGACTTATGCATTAAAAATTGTTTTAATCACTAGAATAATACTTAATTGCACTATAATAAGGCTTTATAATGAATTTCTATTTAAGTAGCACTTGACACTGACACGAACAGAAGAACATTAAAAAAGTAAACATTGTTATAAATATTTATTATTTTATAAAAGGTCATGTTTTGGAATTGAACTTTTTTATAAACTGCACTTTACGAGTATTGTGCATTGCTTTTATTTTTTTTATTTTTTTTGTCTAGTGCTAAAGGGTCAACTCTTCAATCTCTGATTCTGGTTACAATAGTTTTTCTTTCTAAACTTGAAAAGTAACTTTATATGCATACATATGTATATACATATATATGTAGATATAGTATGTGTGCGTGTTGGGTATTGGGGAAAACTTTGACATTTGCATTTGTCACAGGCAGTGGGAAAAGTTTGCAGCTTAAATTCCTGCATGCATTTCAGCACGCAATTGACATGTGACAGTCAAAATGTTTGCGTAAGCTAAGAATCATACACACACACACACATCTATGTATAAATAAATATATATAGAAGGATAGAACATAGGACAGGCAAAAAGGAATATGAATCGAATGTTTGATATATCAATTTGAAAAGTTTGACTTAGTTTTCCTACTCAAGCATTTCGATTAAAGTTTTCCATGCGACAGATTAAAAACTTTTTTGTTTCCGAGCTCAACTTTTTGTGTGCCAAAACATTTTGCATTCTCTGCATTACTTGGCAACATCTGAAATAGGTCCAATATGCATCTGTCTTTCGGTTCCTTTTTTTGTTTTTGTTTTTGTTTTTGGCATGCCTGCACTTTTTTTTAGTCAAGTGCCAAGTGGGCCATGGGCGTGAGAAACAAATGACAAAAACTCATATGAAGTGAATAAATTCAAATCAATTTTGGACCTTTGAGAAAAGCTTAAATAAATCGAATAAGAAATAGTTAAACTGAGAACCTCTTAACAGAAATTTAGTTGGTCAAAATAGATAAGCTGACTAACAGATCTCTCTGGTGATGACTATAAGAACATGAATATACGTGATAAAAGTTCCCAGAATCTTTAAAACATTTTCACAAGTGCTTAAATCTAATTCTGTACCTATATCAAAACTATCAAAAACCAAAACGAATCAAAAACATCTATATACAAATATACAAAGTCGTCCATGCGTGTTCAATTATATTAAATAACATTAATATACGCTTGCAGGGGATATTATAAAATTATCACGAGAAGTACATCGCATTGAAAGAGGCGTTTCTGATCAGATAAAGTCAGCTCTGTTTGCCTGTTTGTTTCTTATCCAAATAAGACATGACATAGATGCATATTTTTGTTACAGGCAGTAAACATACATAAAAGTAAGAATCAACTGAATCAGACCACTATATCTTATAGCTGTAACAGTACCGATTGGAAAGCATGCAACTGTTGAATGAAATACTGTTTGTTTGAAAAAGTTTCTCCAACTAACTCAGAAATTTCTCATTTTAAGTGTTTTGCAAGTTGAACAAATATCTCAGTCAAACGCGGCTATTAAAATTTTTGGTGTACTATATATAGTTTGATCTAGTTTGATCGAATTTGATCAAAGTCAGATGACAATATTATATAGCTGCCTGAGGAACAAGTGATCAGCAACCGAGTTTTTGTTTGAAGAACTTGATGAGAGCAATTTTGTTATGATCTCTGCAAGCGTATTTAAGCTTCGGCACTCGAAGGATACTTTTTTCTTCTCGTTAAAAAATATCAGAGCTGTACCCACCTCATGCATTATCCAGACAATAGGCTGGGAGTTGCGTGTGTCCGGTAAATTAGCGTTTCATTAAAAAACAGGCAAAATTTGTTTGCAATGTTGTCGTTGAGAATTGAACAGGGGCTTGCTTGCTTGGTTCGTGTTCCGATATATGTATGTCCGTGTTCGTGTCCGGTTATAGCTGAAAAGTAGAAAAAATGCCGTAAATTAGTTGCATTACTTGATTAGAGAGAGCTGCACAATGCTATTATTAAAATTCAATTTCCTTCACGTGCACAGTTCGTTTATACCGATTGCATGTCTAATCGAATTTAACAACCTTTCCCATTTGCATTTTTGATGTGATGTGATAAATGTGTCCAGGCCCAAAATGAAATTAATGAATTTCATTGTAAGTGCAAATTCCGGCGTGCAATTTATCATGCAATTTCTTTATAGCGTGCTAATATTCCTGAATCCAAGCGAATCCGGTTTTTAATATTATTGTACATATGCTGTAATCTTTCAATTCAGCTTGTAACATAACGTTTCATTAGCTTTTAACTGTTCTTCATTACATTTTGCATTTTGCGCAATTTTTAGTTGTTTTTGTTTTGAAATGCTGCCAGATGTTTTCAATTTGCTACTAACAAACGTAGTTGCCACCTAAAAAATTTATTTTGGACCAAATTCTATAATGAAATAATAAAATGAGCCATTGGCAATGAACATGTACTGAATACAATTAACTGAATGCTTAAATGTACTTTTTATACACTTCTCTCTGTATGAATATTGACAAATGTTTTATTGATAGAATCAGCTGAATTAATAATAAGGAACCATTCTGTACGATTTATATTTTAGATTTACTTAATTTTTTACTATAAGAGTGTGTATGTTTAAGTATAATGAGTAATATGAGTGTATAATTTAAAAAAAATAAAATTATGAAATCTTTTATTATGTTTATTTGCTTCTATTATACATTAATGCGTTGTCTTTCAAACTATTTTAGAATTTAAAAATAGTTTACAGTTGATAAGCTTTCCAATTGGTAAATTTTCTTGAGAAACTATGGTATTAAATAAATATTGTTAATTTCAACTTGGTATTTTAAGGACGATCAGAAGAACTGGTCACATTGCAAGACATGGCGTGCATGCCACAATATCGATAACATCGAATTATCGATTGTCATTCACCTTGGCAAATGCTGCCAAATTTTATTTGACAACTTCACCAAAGTGCTCGTCATCATCAAAAGACATAAGAATTGAATTTTCAATTGCTGCTCTGAGTATACATTTTCCTGTATAGCTAACTCGTTTTATCAGTCAAGTACTAACTTGCCTTTCAAATAGTCAGAAAAAGCCTTGTGACAACGAAATTCTTTTTTTCTGATTTCTTTGTGAGACTGCATTTCTATACAAAGCTAACACGTGCTCTAGGTAAGTAGTAGTGGTAGTGCATTAATGGAACTTCAAAAAACAAAAAACATCATACAACTTGAGCACCATTTACAGTACCATAATCAAGAAACAACAACTTCAAAATGTCAGATCGCAAGGCAGTTATCAAAAATGCGGACATGAGCGAGGAGATGCAGCAGGACGCTGTGGACTGTGCTACCCAGGCTCTGGAGAAGTACAACATTGAGAAGGATATTGCAGCCTATATCAAGAAAGAGTTCGACAAGAAATACAATCCCACCTGGCATTGCATTGTTGGCCGCAACTTTGGCTCCTATGTGACACACGAGACTCGTCACTTCATCTATTTCTATTTGGGACAAGTAGCTGTGCTGCTTTTCAAGAGCGGTTAGCTCTAACAGAGCCTACACACACACACACACACAAACACACAAACACACAAATGCAGACACACAATCGGACACGCACCACACAAAATCGGACACACACACACGCACGACTCAAATGCACACACACACACGCACGACTCAAATGCACACACACACGCACACAAATGGACACACACACACACACAACCTAAGAGCAGCAAGAGAGCGGGGCCGTCTTATTGTACTATTATGAAAATAGACATGACAAATATGAAATAAATCATTTTCTGGATGAAGATTATGCATGTCTCTTAAATTTTCGTTATACATTTTACCAATTTTGTTTTCTTAAAATGCTAAATTTTTTGAATAGTTGATGCAATTATAAATTTAGCTGGAATACAAATTCTGTGTTTTTTTGTCATAATTATTTAAGTGCATTTAGCTTTCATATTGAAAACTAGGTTATGAAGTCCTGAAAGTGGCAACAAAAAATACCGCACAATGCCATTTAAGAGGCTTGTAAAAATGTCAGTGCTGCCATATTTTGCAAAAACAAACTAAAAAACTCTAATGGGCAGCACGTCAACAATTCAGAGTGCTTGTCATTGCAATAACCACGTTTTGTTTTTCATAAAAATTGAGTACAATTAAATTTATTTTGCGCGTAAGTTTTTGAGCATTATTTTTGATATAATTCAATCTACAGACAACTGATTTATCAGTCAAACTAAAGCTAATGCCTGTTTGACCTCACAGAATAATATATATATTGTGACAAAATTATTCGAAATCGGTGTTCGTTAAATATTTTTATAAGTCGGCACGACCACAATGTACGTATCTAAACCATTTAAATACAGTCTAAAATTTAAAACCCAACCTTTAAATATATAGAGAACTCGTCATAAATAAAGAAAGTATAGCTCCAAGATGTCGGATCGCAAGGCAGTTATCAAAAATGCGGACATGAGTGAGGAGATGCAGCAGGATGCTGTGGATTGTGCTACCCAGGCTCTGGAGAAGTACAACATTGAGAAGGATATTGCAGCCTATATCAAGAAAGAGTTCGACAAGAAATACAATCCCACCTGGCATTGCATTGTTGGCCGCAACTTTGGCTCCTATGTGACACACGAGACTCGTCACTTCATCTATTTCTATTTGGGACAGGTGGCCATTTTGCTGTTCAAGAGCGGTTAACTTAACCCTTCCTTAAACCTTCCAACACCATAAACATATTATTATCGAGCAGCAAAATTAGCAGCTAGACTTATTTGTTAATGTAACCACACCGACATTCACATAACTCTGATTTGAAATGACACGTTTTTGCTATTTTCCACGTTTGATCTATACACGCTAAACAACCCAAAACTCTCCCATCTCACCGATTTGTACACTGAAATTCCAAAACAGATAGACTCTTCAAACTAATTTCGATATGAATTAAATCAACTACATCCGTTAAGAATCTAATTGTTTTCATGTTAATAGAAAATAGCTCAACATTATGAAACATATTCGTTAATTCTAGTTCATAATCAATTTATACAAATATTTTTTAAATAATCGCAATGTATTACTTGAAAAAGGCATTTTCGACTACATAAAGAATATAAAATATAGTTGATCAACATAAACAGACAAATCGATTTCGCTGTTACTATGTTTTATCAATCTTAGTTTTAAATCAATTCGTGTGAAACTTGTAGATGCTTTTTTCATCGCTCAAGTTTAGATTTAGGATGAACATTATTTTATAAATTTCGAGATATGACCAAACTGGCCAATTCATAATTATGTTATTATCTTTACGTATTGTCTAATTTGAATTCAAATTGGACCACCATATCTTTAAATGTCCATCGATCGGTGGAAAAACCGTTGACGTATTAAAAGCTATTCATTTTTATAGAAATCTCTACCAACCAGAGAAAAACTTATGTATTTATATTTGGGGGTGTCACGGAAATCTCTAGAGATTTTGGCTTTGGTTGGTTTGTAAATCTCTTGAAAAAACTGTAGGTTTTTGAGAGATTTCATATTTTCGAACATCTGTGTTCGAAAGCAACATGGCTGCCTCCATAGGGCTGTCAGCACATCAAAGTAATTTTGTTAATTTTTTTCCTCGATTTTATTCGTAGTTTTGTTAAATTAAATAAGAAAGTTTAAATGTTATAAGATTTGACTTTAAATAATTATGTTTTTTGAAACTTTAGCTTACATGTTACAACAAAATTTTTTTTAAATTTTATGCTGCCAAATTTAAATTGTCTGTATGACAACTCTGTTGCCTACACGAAGACTTCTCGATAACAAACTGAGTTGCCAACTTACAAAAATAATTTAGTAATTTAATAAATGCACCATAAATCCGAGTTTGATTGGAAATATAAAAATGAATATGTCGTTTAATCATTTTCTACTTTCATATAAAACATCAATAAATTAAATATTCAATGAAACAAATGGGCCGATCATTTCAAAATTAACTTGAAGCAAGCAGACAAATCTTTGCCCGGTTGGTTTGCACAGTTGAGTATTTTGCTAGAAACTTTACCAGAGATTTTGTAAAATGCAAAATGAATAACTTTATCCAACAAAATGGTAATAAAAATAAAGGCAGATTACTAATAAAAATAGTTTTATTTTCATTAAAAAGATTGCTTTTATTTTTACATGTAAAAAATTTTTTTGTATTTGTATTTACCCAAATCTCTTGAGAAAACACGGGACCTTTGAAACCAACCTAAAGATTTTTCTGTGACACCTAAGAATTGGTTATCGGATGGAATTCGGTTGGAAGAACTCTCCGTGACACCCCTGATATGCTTCTACATGCTTCTCCATATATACATGTATGTATAATATACATATTTAATTATATAATGTATGTTTATGTATATCTTGGGACGAATACGATATTGCACCACAAAAGCAATGCTGATAGGGCATTGTAGTTTGGCTAGCGGGAAAGTGAAACACTGTTGATAAGCTCGTTGCAAAATTCTCAAGCCGATTTAGTTGTGTTTCGCCATCCGGTGGTAATGTTTTTGCGCTCAAACAAAATATTTTTAAAAATTGTTACAAAATGTTAAAGTGTTGTCATGTGCTTGCTGTTTTGTTGGTCGCCTTTGATAGAGTTTCATTGGCAACGTATACTACCAATAATCCAGAGAGCCAAATATTGGATAAAAAAGTCATGCAGCAACTATTAAACGATCCAAAAATGCTGGACCAGCCCATTGCGGCAACTGTTGCGGAGATTGAGAAAGGCGAAGCAGAATTATTGGAAATGAAGACGATCATTAAAGACGATCCCGAAAGTGGTCACAAAGAATGCACAGTTTCATTTCATACCAACATGCAAACTACTATGCAAAATTATGCCAAGAAAGTCGTATCCGAAGCCTTGCAGAATTGTTCAAAAATGAAAGAGATCGCCAAGGATATTAGACAGAGGTTCCAAAGGGGATACAGCTCATCCCAATGGAATTGTATTGTGGGACACAAATTTGTTTTTGAAATGCATATTGATTAACTCCAATTTATCAAATTTACCCCTGGCAACATGCAGATTTTGTTGTTCCGCATCAACAAGTAGTGCGAGAACAGTTAACATACATACGTAATACAAAATATAATTACAATTTAAATGTTTCTTTTGTTGACTGAAACTTAAAACTATCCATAATTTAATTTCTTGTTTATTAATGTTTGAAGTATAAAGTGTTAATAAATTAGTTATGATTGCTTATAACTGACCAAAGTAATTTTTTACTAATGTTGTATAGTAATTATTAATCAAAAGTAGTTTTTGTTTTTAGAACGTGATTACATTTCTGATTTTAGCCATACTATTCTTATGGATTAATATCTAAAATATTTGATTTTATATAATTGCGGTATTCTTAAAGTAGAATAACACTGTTTGAAAAATATTTTTGCGAGTAAATCACGTAAGAACATTGCAGAAGGGTCAATTTTGGAAAAAGAGAGTAAACAATTTTATTTAAAAGGATTCTTAAAACATTAATATTATAAACCGATTTCCCTGCGGAGTTTTTCATTGGTCTTGTTCTTCTTTATTATATTACAAATACATTTTTTGTTCATTTTATCAAAATCTAATTAAAACAAGTAAGAACGTTGCAGTCGAGCTCACCCGACTGCGATATACTCTGTTTTCTGTACGTATATTAAATTAAATTCTTTTAAAGACTACTTATATATATATGCTACGAACTATAAAATTCTTTCTACTAAGTGCAGAATGCTGCAAACGCCCAAACTAGATCGAGACGGGTGCTTGGCAAAATGATCGCTCGTTTACTGGGGCGGGGGTGGGCGTGTCAAATTTTTTTTTCTCCAACCTATCGAAGAGTTCAAATGGAGTCATACTGCAAGATTTGGGGTTTCTAGCTATAAGGGTGTAGGAGATACAGGTTTAGCTCATTTGCGGGGGCGGTAGTGGGCGTGGCATATTTTTTTTTGGCAGGTCGGTCAAGGATGTGGTCAGTAGTCTTTATGTCAAATTAGGTTACTCTAGCTGTAAAACTGTGGATGTGTAGGTTTTTGCGGTTTGTGGGGGAAGGGGTGGGGGTGGGGGATAAATCTTGACACTTTGTCTGACTATGGTATATACCAACATGTATGCCAAGTTTGGATGCTCTAGCTTCAAAACTGTGGAAAAAAACTGCGTTCATACGGACGGACGGACGGACATTTCACAAACCCAATATACTCTTTTTTTCCATTTTGGAAAACAGAGTATAAAAATGCATTTTCCTGCGCATTAAATTGAATTAAAACGAACTTTGTTTTGAAATCAGCCATGTTTGGCTGATCAATTTTAGTTTGATTCAAGGTTTGGTTTAGCTAAAAGAAAAATGCCAGCTGGCAGCCTTGAAGTACTAGGTATCTGGCAGTTCAGCATACTCCTATAGAACATTCTTTTTAGTTGGCACAGCTGCAGGAATCACATTGCACATCGATCAAGTCTTTTGAGTTCATCTTTGTATGTTGAGCTGCATCATAAGGTAAACACTGCGTGCGTGTGTATGTGGGATTTGTGTGTGCGTGTGTGTGTGAGTTAACACCTGACAGGGGACAAATAAAAATGGCTTAATTAAGTTAATTAAAATATTGTTGCTGCTGGCTGCACGCTGGCACGCGTTTCGCATTTATGTGCTTTTATTATCTCGGCGATTGGCAATTTTCGGACGGCAGGACCTTTTGCACGGCCGGCCAAAAGGATGTCGCAGCGTAATTATGCCAGCGCACGTAGTTCCTGCAGGAGCATCAGCAGCAGAAGCAGCAGCAGCAGCAGCAACAGCATCAAAAGCAGACCCAATGACAATACTATTAATAAAGTTGCTGTTCTGGAAATATACATTCATTTTTTTGTTGTTGTTAAATACTCGTATGAAAATGTTTGCCTGCGGAGCAAACAGATGCAAATTGTTGAGAGAATGTCCTTTGAGCCGCTTTCACAGTTCGACGACTTTTGGCCTTACAATGCAATGCAATTGTTCTTGTTGTTGTTGGGACAGCTGTATCCGATGAATTCAATTGAATTGATGTCCAATTCAGTCCTGCCACACAGACAGATTCTCATGCATATTTCATGTTGTGCTTAAATACTACTGCCCAAAATGCTTCCATGCTTAACAAAATCCTTTGCGATAATAAAAATTTAAGTGCCACACACACGAACACGGAGAAAACTCTCTTTTGCAATCAGGTTTATGCGCTACGCTCAACTGTGCCTTTATTAATATTTTTACGTTGTCAATTTATGGTAACTTTTTATGTTCTAACATTAAAAATAAAGGTACACTCAACGTGCATGGCAAACAGGCGATTTCTACATTTATTTAGGACTCTTGCATGGCCATATCCAATTCTGTTCCGCATCTGACCCCAACTGAGCAGCACCTAGAGTCATCCTCCACCCAGTCTGAGGTGGCTTAACCACCAGCTGTTCTTACCATTTCAAGTTTATTCCCGCTCAGTTGAATTGAGCAAAGGAGCGTGCTCTGTTGAGTTTGCGCATTCGTCAACTTTACTTCCAACGAGTAGCAACTGTCTCGTTAATTTAAACTTTCAATATGTTTTTAAAAACTTGAATATATTTAAGAAACTCCATTAATTTTTTTAATAAAATGTTTGCAATATTACATTAATTATAATATATATTTTATGCAAGATTACATTTATGTTTGTGGTATTGCCAACATGAATATCAATTTTATATCAAATAACATATCGTTTTAGTTTTGAGTCAAACTTTTGACAAAGATATTTTAGTTTTTTAAACCTTTTGTTTTACCCGAATTATTTATAAGTCTTTATTACAAAAAAGTTTTTAGATCTCCAGGCAGTTGGTTATGGAAAAAGCTTGAAAGCACTTAAAACTAGTAAGAATTCTCTAGTCGAGTGTGCCCGACTACGAGACTCCCTGCTCCCAACTTGCATTTCAAGCAGTTCAGCGGCAACCCAAGTAAGCAGCGCACTTAACTTGCCAGTGCATGTCACACTCTTGTTGCAGTCTGCTGAGACGGGGCTAATTGATTCTTCCATAACTTTGGTGCTATTTATCCGATCGTAATGAAATTAACGCATCCGATCAACATTGGTTAAACATATATGTGTACCAAAAATCAAAGATTTATCTTTAAAATTGTGGATGTGGGAGTTTTTTGCGATTTGCGGGGGTGTGGGGAGGTGCATCTGAAATTTGGAATAAACTTGATCTGCGTATGGTATACAGGAACCTGCATTTGGTGTCTCTAGCTCTTATAGTCTCCGAGATCTGTGTGTTCATACGGACAGACGGACAGACAGACAGACATGGCTAAATCAACTTGGCTGTTGATGCTGATCAAGAATATATATAGTTCATATAATCGGAAATGCCGCCTTCTGTCTGTTACACACATTTGCAGTACTTTTTAACTCCCTCTTTCCCATTTTTAATGGGAAAATAATTAATAAAATAATTAAATAAGTTTCCATGTGTTTGACTTTTAAATGAAAACTATTGTTTTTAAATAGTTAAAAATAAGTAATGAATAAATAATTAAAAAATACTCCATGCAAACTCAGCAATATAAATTCGAATACCCTTGCAGAGAGTTTTATAATTTTGTCACGAAATGTGTAAAGCATTGACGGAGGCGTCTCCGATCCCATACAAATATACGATATATCTTCAGTTGATCTCGGACTCTCTGTGTGTCTGTCCATCTGCTTATATACGAAATAACTTCTTAGTTGAAAATCTTTGTTGCAAATTAAATAATTCGACTTTTAGCCTTTCTTATGAATGCATGCAATATTTCATTGAAATCGGACGACTATAAATTATAGCTGAGTTGGGAACAATCTGTTGAAAAATGAGCTTTTGTATAGAAAATTTTTTTTGCTTATACAGATATTTCAACCAAACTCACTTGCATTAAATTTTATTATTTTCAGACATGTTGAATCTCGTGTCTATATTTTATATCTGTCAATCGGAACAATAGGTGGAGAATTATGTTTTAATATGCAAACAATTTTTGTTCACCACGTCTTTCTTTTTTTAAACTTTTTTGTAAAACAAAGAAAACAATAAATAAATGTTATCTTCGGCACGCCGATCGTTCCTATGGCAGCTATAAGATATAGTGGTTCGATTTCGATGAAATTTTACTAACATATGTGGATAGTGTTTAAACTGAGACATATTGAGTTTGGTTGAGTTATTTTGAAAAACAAAAAAGTTTTTCATATAAAAACTTATTTTTCAATCGATCGTTCCTATGGCAGCTATATGTTTTAGTGGTCCGATCTGGCCGATTCTGACATACATATGTATATATATGTATATACATATATATATTGATGCTGGTCACGATTATAAACATTTTTTTTTCTGAGACATCTCCCTCAATGCGTCACACATTTCGTGACAAAATATTAATGCAATCTGCAAGGCTATACAAAATTTCGTCCACTCCAAACGCGTGCAAAAGAAAATCAAACTGAGTCAAAACAGCTGTGTATTTGCGGCAAATCTTTTGCCAGTCACCATCCGATCGCACATTTCAGTGTTGTAAGGCGCAGCTTAGCAAGTACACAAACCTTCGCTTTCAGGTGTGTCACGGAAAGCTCTTCCATTCGGTTGGAAGAATGGATATACCGTATATCCAATAAAATGTTAACAAAAATAAATGCAGATTACTTAGGAAAATAATTTTCTTTTCATTAAGAATATTGCTTTTGTTTTTAAACATTTTTTTGTGTGTGAATTTACCCAAATCTCCTGAGAAAACACGGGAGCTTTGAAACCAATCCAAAGAGATTTCTGTGATGGCTAAGAATTGGTATTCGGTTGGAATTCGGTTGGAGAGAGCTTACTGTGACACCCCTGTGAATTTAACAAAACTAATAATAAAACCTGCTGACAGCCCTATGGAGGCAGCAATGTTGCTTTCGAATACAGAAGTTCGAACCTATGAAATCTCTCGAACTGCTGTGACACCTACTGTTATTTCAAGAGATTTAGAAACCAACCAAAGCCAAAATCTCTAGAGATTTCCGTGACACCACCGTATATAAATCATATTTTCAATACCGCCTTAATCTCATCCACTTTTCCTGCAAAATAGATAGAAGCCAAAGTTGTTCCAATAACCAAACCAAAAAGTAAAGAGTAGTCAATATCAATCTTGCCATACCTCTTAAAAACTTTTGAAAATATGATCGATATCCAGATTAACTAATTTCTTGACGACAAAAAAAATCTTTATTAAAAAAAGACAGTCAGGATTTAGAACTAATAGAAGCTGTACTACCAAATGTTCGTCCTTTCTATGTACTAAAGATGGAGTTCAGCAAGAATCAGTTCTTGGGCCTTTACTGTTCGTAACTTATGTTAATGTTGCCTGAT
Source organism: Hirtodrosophila cameraria (assembly GCA_949708635.1). NCBI lineage: Eukaryota > Metazoa > Arthropoda > Insecta > Diptera > Drosophilidae > Hirtodrosophila > Hirtodrosophila cameraria. Next base: position 45,454,083 of record OX453090.1, read on the forward strand.
GTTTTGTCTGAATCTTAAGCCCATATGTATGCTAGTGATGTTCAACTCTATGTTAGCAGTCCTATATGTAATTCAAATGAATGTGTTAATATTTGTAATAGAGAACTCAACAAGATCAGTACATGGGCAATGAATAATATCTAAAAAAAAAACATTATTTATGCTCAACTAATTACACAAAACATACTGAAATCAACTATGTGGAAAGTGCAAATAATTTAGGTTTTACTTTTAATAAATTTCTAAATTGGAACAACCATATTAGAAAAACATGTGGCTTACTCAGGACATTGCACCTGACCCAACACTTTCTATCAATGCATATTCGTATGTTAATTGCAAAAACATGAGAAATACCCACTTTACTGTAAAGAGTTGAAGTTTTTTTTAATTTGTGATACCGCGAGCAAGCATAAGATAAATGTCTGCTACAACAACATAGACCATGTATTGCTCTATGCCTACCAATTGGCTGACATTCCTTTAACTGATTGGATTAAATGGAGAACACTAATTCTACTGCATAAAATAATTTATACTAATGAACCTAGTTATGTCTTTGACAAACTCAGACCCTCTGCTTCAACAAGAACTAATAATATTGTCTGCAAAAGATATAAAACATTAAATTCGGAGCGACATTTTTGTATACATGCTGTCCGCATTTGGAACCTACTTCTTTTACCATTAAAAACTATAAATAACGCCCGCCAATTTCAACAAAAACTAAAAATGAATCTTCTGGGAAGTAACCAGCTTACTTTAAATAAAAAACATTAAAATACATAAATAAATACAGTTTAAAATGAAAACTAATTTAAAACATTAACAATTGAAATACACAGATAACATAATTAAAACTCAGATTAAAATAAACTTAGAATTATATCTGTCAAATTGATTACAATCTTATTAAAATAAACTTAGAATTATACCTGTCAAATTGATTACAATTAATATTTACTCGTTAGCAACCAAATTCTTAATCTAAAACTAAATATATTTTAATTTTGTAATAGTGACTAGTGCCTTAAATAATAAGCTTAAGCTTATAACACCGGCAATCCCAATAAATAAATAATTACAAGAATAAAAGAATATTTGTTAATTGTATTATGGGCTTATAAAGTTAAAAAATAAATAAATTTAAGTCTTAATCAAACAAATTAAGTACGTTAACAGATTGCAAATAAAAAGCAAAGCCTAAAGGCCTTAAGCTTCGTTTATTTTAAATTCAATTAAACTGAATTTAATAAAAATACCAATCATCAACCAAAAAAAAAAGTGCAATTGGATTTAAAGAGATCTATTTGATTTCAAATTTTCACATGGTAAATCACAAGCAACTCGAGCAATTTCCATGCCACACAAAAGGTTTCAACCAAAACTTGTTTTGGTCCTTTTGAGCAACGTTTGTGCTGTGGGTCAAACAAAATGCCAACATTTATATATTACAGTCAGTAGCGCTGACCTCAATATCAAATTACACAACATGACTTAAATAAACATACAGACACACACACACACACACACACACACACACACACAGACAATGCAAATAAAACTAAAAAAGCCGAGAACAATTGCAAGTGCCATAGATACGATCGTAATTGCATTTTACTTTGTTGAGTTTGGTCAGGGAAAAAGCTAGACAGCCAAAGCCAAAGCCAAAGCTAGAAGCCAAAGTCAACCAACCAACCATTCAGCCAAAAACACATATACACACACACTTATATATGTTTATACACACACACATAGTCGCACATATGCAAAGTGAATGCGTTTTGCTGCTATTATTATTATATTTTTTTAAATTGTTGTTAATTATACTCTGTTCCTAAACGGAGATGTGTATATTTGTGCAAAACTTAAAATTTTACACGTCGTTGGTAATCAGAAAAAGCTATATCATTGGCAGTATATAAAGTTGGAAAACACATGGCCAAATTAGCTACTTACGAACATTCTTAAGATTAAGAAAAAGGTACCCACGATATATCCCCAAAAGTTTTAAGTTCTCGTGAATACATTTTGCATAAACGTCAAAAAAAGTATACCTTTCACGATCTTACAGCACAATGCGACAAATTTGATAATCACTAAAAATAGAGTATGAAGCAGCCTTCAACTTTAGACTGCAATTTTCTTACTAATTTGTAGCCATAAAAACCAACAAAGCTAAGCGGGTCAGTTGTTCATGGGGGAAAAATGGTAGCCGAAATGGGGCTGCAAGATGCAGAGGGGCAGAGCCAAAGTCAACACTGCGAATAGTTTTATCAATCAGTGACACAAAGCGAGGGACAAACAGAGAAGAGATGCAGCTGCAGCAACAAACGAGAATGACAATGACAAAAAAACAACAAAAAAAAAAAAACATAATGAAACATAAATAAGACAGACTGAAAGCAAAAAAAAATAAAAAATAATGCCAAGCAATAATAAAAACAACATAAAATAAAACAAAAAAATTAAAAAAAAACTTCTCATTTGTTGCGCAACTTAACACAAAACACAAACAAAAGAAGAAGTCACTAAAAATAATTTAAATGTAATGCTGAAGCTTTAATACTTTTCTCGTTGTCATATTTATATCAGTTTATAAATATTAATACTTTTTATACTCCTTTTTTTTTTTAATTTTTTTGAAAAAAAAAAAATATACTCAGTATATCCGTCTGTCTGTATGAACTCAGTTTTTTCCACAGTTTTGAAGCTAGAGCAACCAAACTTGGTATACATGTTGATATGTACCATAGGCAGACAAAGTGTCAAGATGATTATTTTAGCCATTAATAGTTTAAACTTTAAAGACTAAGCCAGCCCATGACCAAATTAATCAGAAAATAACTTCGAACGTTTTTTTTGTGAAATTTACTTAATGCCATGCTCTAGCATCTAGATAATCACATTCATAAACAATAATAATCGCATGACAGTCCCGGCTCCAACAGATGTACTCGAAATGATTCTTTGGAATTCTCTCAAACATTCTGCCAGTTTACATCGGTTTCGGCGTGATAAATAGAGCTTGGTATTGCCTAAACCCATCCCGAACCGCAAAATACCCAACAGGCTGTCAGCCCACATAGGAAGACTGGGCGTCAATTTTTCATTTTGTATTCTCTACCATAAAAGTCTGTCTGTCTTGTGTGAATTTGGGAATATCTTGCACTTCCCTTTCCCTTTCCCTTTCTCTATCTCTCTCTTTCGCTGTCTCTCTTTTGTCGTTGACCATTGTCAGTGTTTCTGCTCTCAAAGCACTTGTCTTGACTTGGACTCGGTTTCAGTTCTAGTCTGTCAGCTTTGGTTTCCATTGCTAGATTTCAAGCATTGTAGACAGTTCTCTTGTTAGTTTTTGGATTTGTACTGTGTTTATCATGTCATTCCATTAAGGCTATGATAGACTACAGATATATGTATTTGGGTTGAACTAGTAAGCTAGAGTTTTCAATGTTTTTATATATGAAAAAGGATGCTTGGAAACTATTATATAAATAAATAAATATGGTCATTATAGTGCCATTTTAAATATTCCAGAGTATTTCAAGTTTTAGTCAGCTATTTATATGCACAATTTGTTACATTTTGGTTTGTTTTATTGTTGCTTTTGATAAATTGTGCGCCTTGCGTTTTGACACATGTCAGCATTTGTCAGCCCATTGTGAAAACAATATATAGTATAAGGACTCTGTTTCATTCTCTGCATTTGATTGTCTAGGCTGCAAAACCCAAGGGCTATTGTACTTTTTAATTTTTGGAGACCAAGACTTGTAAAGTATTGTTCAGGTATAGGAATGATGACTGAAACTCTTCTCAGCTTAAAGTGACAATGTAACAGGTGCGAAGCTAAATAATATGAAAATCAATGGTAATGGGACCATGGAGATCAAACAAATCTTAAATGAGCATTAGAAGACTCAAAGGATTTTTAATAAATCGGGCATACTCTGATTTCCACCTACGACAAAATACTTTCTGGAAGTTCGTAACTTATCTTTTAACTAAACTTTGCCTTTCAGCAAAAATTTTAGGAAGTGAATTTGCAGTAAAGTTTTTAATTATGCAATATAACTGTAAAGTTAGTAAATCGTATATCAATAACAGTTAAATTCGAGTCGACAAGTGATCTCAATTCAACAATGTCTGGTCAAATATAAAAAACAGGCCTGATACTTGTCTCTTATTCAAAATGAAATTATTATAAATTGAGATGAATGAAATGTATAAGGAAATCAAGTGGTAGAAACTTATTGTCTTCAACTTCTGAAAACTTCTACCAGCTGGCATATTAAACAATAAAAAAAGCGTTTTTTTCCAAATCAGAGATCGTAATATATTTAAAAAACTCAACTCCGTTGATCTTTGTTGCAGATACATTCTGTTCGTTGTTTGCTGTCATTTCAGTGTTTGTCACTTGAGTTGACAACTGTGGGTGCACTTGGCAAAGAGCCTGAGCAGGACACGGGACATGGGACACGGGATACGGGATACAGGACACGGGACACGGGACATGGAATATGGGATACGGGACACACATGTGCTGTCAGTCAGCCGCTGGCTTGATGTCTCCACGTCCTGACGTCCTGTTGTGTCAGCGTCACACTTTATGCGCCTGACAGCGTCAACAATTTTATTTACTTAATTTGGCTTTAGTTTGTCATTTATTTACTTGTTTGCCACTGAAACAGCCTGTGTACTACCAACAGTCTATCTCGCTCGCACACTCTCTGTGTGTGTGCGTCTCCTAATGTCTGTTGTTGTCACTTTGACATTGTTGCTCCTGTTACGGTAATTGTTGTTATTGTTGTTGTTGTCGTTGCTATTGCTGCAGCTTTGTGCCTTCCTTTTTGTTTTAACACACTTGCGTGGGGTATTTACAACAATTATAGGATATATGAAAGGGTGTGAGAGATCAGAAAGAAATATCTTCTACTACTACATTCGCTTCAGCTCTGTCTATCTTTATCCCCTCTCTCTCTCTTTCTCTCTTTTTTTATTTATCATCAATAAGCCAAATTCATCAGCAATTGTTTTTCTTTCAGTTCTATTTGGTATTTTCAATTCACAAAATGTGTGAAAATCATACGCTGTAAATAATTATAAATTATAATGTGCATATACAGTACGCTCACGCTTAATGCAATTTTCCAAAAAAAAATACTCAGTACTTCGATTAGTGCAACACTCAAATTCTTAACATGATTTTGTTTATAATAATTGTACAGGAATTCACGAATTCAGGAATACCAAGGGTTTCTCGCGGGATCCGCAAAAACTGGGGGACGGGCGGAATATTACGGAATGTCTAATGAATTTAGTTGCTAAAAGTTAAAAAAAAACTCCTGTTTTCGAGTTTCAGGCGGGATCGGGATGTGAGGGTTAAATTTTAGAATACTCAGGACGGACGGGACAGGACAAACATTTTCTGAATCAAGACGGTTGTGAAAATGTATTGTAATATCTTTTCCCGAACCCATCTCTAATAAAAACTCGTTCTATCAATAAAATTAAAATAAAAATGTAAAAAAACTATATGAAAGTTATGTTTATGCAAATGAAATTAAAGTAATTATAGTGAGTCGACAAGTATCTTAGAGAAATATAACATTTATGGTTTATGATTTAAATAAAAAAGAAACAAATCCATGATTAAATACATATATTATATAAAAATAAATATATTTGGCTCAGTATTGTATATACATTTGATCTGTAGATAAAATAAAATAGCTTTGATTAAGGGTATACACTATTTATGTATCAGCTTGTATTATTTTTAGAGCTTGTCTTACTTTCATTTATATTTTTTGTTGACTGTGACACATTTAGCTGCCCGCACTTTATTGCATGTTGTTTCCATTGTTGTTTTTTATTGTTGTTGTTACTTGTTGTTGTTACTTGTTGTTGTTGTTGTTGTTATGCTGTTCTTGTTGCCGGAACGTGCTTGTGAATTTTTTATGAAATTTTAGAGCCAGTTGTTGTTATTGCTTTTGTTACACTTGCGCGCACTTTAATTAAATATTTATTTCAATCATTTTGCGCAAATGGAAATACGTTTCAGGTAACAACCAAAGAATCACAACAAAGGATAGAAAGAGAGCAAAGGGAGAGAGCGAGAGGAGTGAGATGGCAGAGACTGCACTAACATTTGTCATTATACATTAATAGCGCATCATTAATCTTTTCGTGAGCTGTTGGCCAAATGAATGCTACTACCAAGGGCCAAGTCCCGTTAATTAATGTATGCCATTTAGCCGGAAAATTGCAGGGGTGAACACACACACACACACATCCTTTGCATATGTATGTGTGTATGTGCAGGCCCGTCATAATGAGCGCCAATTTAGTGTCCTTGTGTGCGTGTGTCGCCACCGCAAACAAGCAAAGGCCAAAGCCACAGCTCCCCCTCAGGCTGAACTCTCTCTCAGCCCAGCAGGTATGCTTGATTAATGCTTTATAACAGCATACACATATACACACACACACACACATATACACATACACATACAGTTACACACAAACAAAACAAGGATGTGTTGCCGTCTGGATGCTGACCCGTCTCTCCCCTTTTCGTCCCTGCTGGGCTCCCATGCATTTTAACATTAATTTAGTGGAATGCTGCAAAGGACTATGAAAGCTTTTCAGCGTCGTCGTCGTCGACACATGTTAATCCCATCGTTGTCGCTACCACAAAAACACTCACATTCATATTCACATTCACATTTACATTCACTGGGAACTCACACCTCTAACAGTATTGTATAATCGGTTTTAGAACGCATTGCTTTGAATTGTTTCGGCATACTGCGAATTTTGTAAGGGATTTTACAGATCGCTGGAAATGTTTATAATCAGAGATTAGTAATTTTATTTAAAGGCAGTTTACAAACTGCTGAATGTTTTGCATTAAAAAATTTTAGTATTTATAAAATAGATAAAATTAAAGTAAATCAATTTCTTTTGAACAATTATTTAAAAAACTGTTTTTAAGTGCGAAAAACATTTTTATTTGAAGGGATCTAGAGTTCGAATCTGCCTGACACCGAATTGATGATTGGAGCTTTTTTAATATAAGTAAAACTTATAGTAAATGTTAATAACTATTTGTTATTTGGGGCATAGAGAGATTTGTACCATATATATATAACTTAAGATTTCTGAGATTAATGAGCTTAAATATATACACCTGGCTGTATCAAGATCTAGTATTATTTATAAAGTTGTAATTTATAAATGTATAATACAGTTTACGAGAACACAGATCTACTATTCTCATCATCATGAAAATCTAGAAAATACTTCCTCTTTAAAATGAGTACAAATTACTTTGGCCTTGCACTTTGCGTCAATGCCTAATATTATTTTTTGGTCGTATTAAAAGTATTTTTAAATTTATAATAGCTACGTTTTTTTTTTTAATTTCGGCTTTTCCTCATGTGTGATAAAAAATCTCCGATAACCTCAACTCCAAAGCGATGTCTGCGTTGTCCACCACCCTGCTGTGATCCATGCATCTCATATTGCATATTTGATCTGGATAGCGCAGTTTTTGGTAAGAGATAAGTGGCTTAAGCGATTGCTAAATTTATATATACGTATATAATATATATTTCTGAGCAGACACGCGACATATTTATCAACGCGCCTGCCGTGAGCTCCTTGCCAGCTATAACAAAACATTACCCGATGAGGTCCTGATGCGATTTGGACCGATGGAGACAAATGAGATGGCCGAGCTTATATGCCGTAAATGTCGCCTACCTGTACTCTGGGAACAGTTTCTGGAACAGCTGAATGAGCACACCTGTAAACTTATAGCCAATCCGCCGCTAATGGAGGGCGTAGAGCGTTTGGTTACCCATTTGAATAAGGAATGCATTGGCTTAGCACTGATTACCGCTAGCAAAAGATCGATATTCTGCCAAAAGATACGTGGACACGAGAAATTCTTCAAGCTCTTTGGCCATGTCCTTTGTGGCGATGAATTTAATCAGCCCAAACCTGAACCGGATTGTTATTTGATTGCCATGTCCATGTTTTGTGAGCAGCCCTGTGCGGAATGTTGTCTGGCCTTCGATGGCACCACCAAGGGTGTCCAAGCCGCTAGGGAGGCACACATGCAGGTTATTATGGTGCCGGATCCTGAATTACCCTGCTGTTGGTCTGAGCTTGCCACCCAGCGGCTCGAAACGCTCATCGAGTTCGATCCGACAGATTTTGGCATGCCTTATCTTCCGCCACCTCCACCACCACCGTCGAAATCTACTCCGCGTCCTAGCAGCACAGAAGATAAGGTTGAGCAAGACGAGCTAGATGGCGAAGAGGAGGATGAGGAAGGAGACGAAGGTCAAGAGGAACCGGAAGCTGAGCCAGCATAGGCTTCTTTTTATATATAGTTCATACAAAGTTTTAATCACTAGCTTAACCAATTGGTTTCTAGATAAATATGCTGAGAATTTCAGAAATATACATTTTGAATTTTCTTAAAAGGAATTTTTAAATTTCTTTGCTTTTGCTTGAATATTTAGCACATTGCATCGTCATTTGCCGCAGATGAACTTCCTGAAATAGTAATTTCTTCATTTCAAGTTTGACAAGGTTTTATGAATTGAATTCAGATGTTATTGAGATTCAATTCACAAGTTGAACTGCATTAATGAAAATGTAAACATTCAAACTAATTTAACTTCCAAACATAGTGTGTAAATATTAATTAACTTATTTAATCAAATAAAGTTTTGGGCTTAAAAATACCAAATAAACTTTTTAATTGAAATGCTTTAAGATAATATCATTTTAAATATTCAAAAAATATTTCAAACTGCATAAAAAAAGTTGAGCTCTTGCAAGCTGCTTAAGATAAAGTTTCGCACTTGATGAAAATTCCCAATTACCCTTTTGGATTATCCACTTGAAATAATCATTATAAACAGGATGAGCCAAACAATGTTTGATCTTCATAAATTTTGCAAAATACAATGCCAAAAGTTTTCCACTTGACAATATTCAATTTCCATTTTCACCTTTTGGCTATAGATTAAACTCACTTGAATTTTCATTTAAAACAGGATAAGACAAACAATAAATCAGACTTAAATTGTTTTACTATCCTGTCTGTCTGATTGTCTATTTTTGTTTATCCAGAAGCCCAATTGTTGACAATTTAATTATTAAGCATATTACGCATACGCCGTGTGTGCGACAGGCCACGATTGCATAAGATGTCGCTTGTGTGGCATGCAGCCAAGCAAAGCAGCTGCCACAGTCAACTTGCAACTTTAGCCAACAACTCTGGCTAACTTATAATTACTTAATGTTCCATTCAGACTGCCGACAGCTGTCCTTCTCGTCGAAGCTTTCTATTCCAACTCCAATCTCCAATCTCCAACTCAATCTCAATCTCTGTCTATGCCTCATAACTGCTACCCGGTTCGCGTAAAAGTGAAGTGAATAAACCTCTTAACTCTTTAGACTGTGACTCGAGTAACTTTGCTTTTCATTTTTAATCATTATGTTTTTTTTTCTGCGCTTTGCACTTCCGTTTTGCCTAATGAACGAACGCCACAGGAAGCACGCAAGGGCAACGAAAATAAAGGAATAACAATACAAAAATTTGTATTAAATGAAAGTGTGCACAAATAATCACAGACGCCGGCAACAAAAACTCAAAGTTCTTTATTTTATAAATTAATTAAAGTCGCCAGCGCCTGAGGAGTTAGACATAGTACCATATATGTATTTGTTTGGAGTTCGAAATTGAAATCGTTTCAATTTCACCAATTTAAATTATTGGAAAATATTTATTTGTTTTGATAACTTGGCAAATGCTTTCTTCTTTAAATTTGATCAGCTTTATTGCTGAAGAACTGAAAACGATTATGTGTCATTTGAACGTTAAGGTTTTGTCCGAAGATTGAATATCCTTTTGCAAATATGCTCATGACATGATTTTTTTATATTGTACAAAAACACAACTCTCGATTAATTGTTCATTAACTACATGATATGAATTTTCTGCGATCAATCCATAAGACGTTTGATATAGCTTTAGAAATATGATATGAATTAAACAACAAAAAATTAAAATTGCATCAAAGAAAATCTTTTAGGGAAACATATCATCTGCTGGGCAAAGCAAAAGAAAATACACAACAAATTTGCTTACATCGAAGCAATCCACTCTGCTATAATCACGTACAAAAACAAATTAAAGTGTTTTTTAAATTGGCGCTTATAATTCCCAAACAGTTTAAGTAAACGCTTTGTGTGATGCCTGCATAAATTACTTGTTTGGTCAATACCATCTAATTTTGTATATCTTATTATTATTGTAAATTTTTGATTTATTTGATTTTTGATTTATTTATTGTCTGAAGTCCTTTTTCTCTTCTGCCAATTTGCACTAGGTGCTCACGTTCTTAAACATCTCCCTTGGCGGTATGTTGCAATTTTTCCGTCGAAAAAACACAAAAAGTTGCCAAAACCTTGATTGGTCGCTTTTGCATGCTCCTGACTCAGAAGTTCTGAGCATAACATAAAAAATAAAATAAAATTGTGGCTGTGGGAGTTTTTGTTAGATTCGAACTGAATCTGTGTATGGTATAGAGGATCTTACATGCTTTGTTTGGTTTCTCTAGCTCTTTTATAGCCTCTGGGATCTCGGCGTTTATACCGACGGATAGACGGTTGGACAGACAGACAGACAAAGATGAAAAATTGACTTTTGTTACTGATCAATAAATTATATATATTATTTATAAAGTCGACGATGTCTTTTTATGCCTGTTACATACATTTTCAGTACTTTATTAACCGCATTTACTTTTTTGAAATATAATCAAGGTGTAATTATATTTTTTTTATATCTGACGAAAACATGTTAGTTGGCAATCCAGCAAGAACTTTATGAACCAAACCAGATAAGACTTTTTATAAGATTTGAGATTTTATTTATTCAGAATCTTTTATTGAACATAAAGTTACATACTCAAATACTTAAAGCTTTGATGCCGTTTTGCTGAAAATTTTTTTTAACTCTTCCTAATAGAAATAGATTTCTAAAGTGGCATTATATACTTATATATTTTCACATTCTTTTGAAATTTTTTACTTTAACCAAACGTAAATTTAGAGATGTTATCATAGGCGGGCAGACCAAATAGTTCTGGCTCAAATTCCGCCATAGAACTTAAGACTAGAGTAGCGTCCTTGGTCATCTCTGGAGGAACACGCGGATCTGGTATCATAACCACCTGCATCCCTGCCGCAAGACCAGCTTGCAGTCCTGCGGGTGAATCCTCAAACACCAGACAACAATCGGGACAAGGCTTGGGCTTAAATCGCGAAGCAGTTAAGAGAAAGATATCCGGTGCGGGCTTTCCCCGTTTCAGCTTCGGATCATCGCCGCAGACAACATGATGGAAGACGGGCATTAGATTGCATTGTGATTGTGCCTTATGCCTAAATGCTTTGTGGTATGAAGATGTACCAATGGCCATGGGCACACGATGATCATGAAGGTGGAGCAGCAGATCTTTGACACCGGGCATCAGTTGCACATTGGACATCAAGCGAGTGACTTCAGCGTCAAACTTAATGTTAAACTCCTCCTCGCTGATGGGCAGCTTAAGTTCCTTGATAATAATCCTGGTTCCTGCATAGGAAGGCTGACCCATGCAGCGTATTTTTAGGTCATATGAATATGTATGCCCAAAGGGAGTAAGCAAATTCTGTACCGCATCCGTGTACAGGTTTTCCGTATCTGTGAGATATATTCATACATATCAGATTAAGTCTTATAAATATTGGTATAATTTACCCATTAGCGTTCCATCATTGTCAAAGATAATATGCGTTACCCTGTGAAAACATTTGGGATTAGGCGGTGTCATTTCTTGTCTTCTTCTGTTCTTTTTGCGCTGATCTTTGTCTACAACATTTTCCAAAATATTTTTCAGAGATATTTTGTTAAAATTTTAAGAGTTAGGTGACTGAGTTATTAGTATTTGAAGATTTACTAAAGATCTATTCCGTACCATAAGTTCTTAGCTTCCTTCTTTTACTTCCTAAGAAATGAACATTTTATAAAGCTAATGAATTTCCATTTGCATAGATATTTTGAAAATCTATTATGCACGTATATTCGCTTCGTTTATATTCACTTTCGTTTAATACACGAGTATCATATTAAAGGCTTTATTTAAGTCATCATTCATTTTATAATTTTTGTGGCTTGTTAGAAGACTTTTTTAATCATCTTTAAATTTTGGATGACTAACCAAACGTAAATTTGCAGCAATTGTCATAGGGAGGCAGACCAAAGAGCTCCGGTTCAAAGTCCGCAATAGAACGCAAGACTAAACTAGCACCCTTAAGTTTCTCGGGCGGAACACGTGGATCTGGTATCATAACCACCTGCATCCCTGCCGCAAGACCAGCTTGCAGTCCTGCGGGAGAGTCCTCAAACACCAGACAACAACAGGGACATGGCTGTGGCTTAAACCGTGAAGCTGCTAAGAGAAAGATATCCGGCGAGGGCTTTCCCCGTTTCAATTCCGGATCATCGCTGCAGACGATGTGATGAATGGCTGGCATCAGATTGCGATGTGGTCGCGCTTTGTAGTCGAATGCTCCTCGAACACTTGATGTGGCTATGGCCATGGGCACACGATGATCGTGGAAATGGAGCAGGAGATCCTTGACACCGGGCAGCAGGTTTACATTCCACGCCAAGCGGGCTAATTCATTTCGATACTGACGTATAAATTCGGTAACATTAATTGGCAGATTAAGCTCAGCGATTAGCAGCCTGGCTGATAAAAGGGCGGGCAAGCCTATGCAGCGTACTTTAAGCTCAAATGTGTATGTATGGCCATAAGGAGCAAGCAAACTTTGTATTGCCTCCTGGTATAGGTGATCTGTATCTAAGAGATACAAATGTTTTTAAGAGATGAACATCATAGATATTAAAATACAAGATTACCCATTAATGTTCCATCATTATCAAAGATGACATGTGTCACTCCGCGAAAGCATTTAGTTTGAGCTGATGACATTTTCGGAGCGTTTTCTGGTCTTTGCACTCACCTATACCTATTACATATTCAAAAATAATTTTATTCGATTTTATAGATTTTTAGTTCAACTTTTGAGGATTGGTTGACTTAAGCCTCAAATACACTACACATAAGCATAAATCTTAATTTTCACAAACGGATGTGTCGGCCAAACACTACATTACACTATGGGAATTTGAGCAGTTTTGTGGCCAAAATTAATAACTCAAAGATTAAGCGTATTATTTGAGCCATGCATTGCAAACAAAAGTATATTGAGTTTTGAGCAATGTTCGTCTTTCTGTCTGCGTTTCTGTCCCTTTGCGTTCTGTCTCTCCGAAGCTAGAGAAACCAAACATGGATTACATGTTAGTATATAGGCAATGGGTCAAGATGATCTGAAAGTCTCTTAACAATTGAACTCGTAAAAAGAACAATTGAATAAAATCATGTATTTCTCGTTCTTTAGCTTGCAGCTCTTTGAAATGCTCTTTTGCCGACCCATTTTTATTGGTAAAGCTATTTTCTGCAAGCTTTGAAGTTCACATTTTGATACTTTAATCCTTAAATATAGATTTTGAAAAGACAACTTTAAATTTTGGATCACTAACCAAACGTAAATTTGCAGCAATTGTCATAGGGAGGAAGACCAAAGAGCTCCGGCTCAAAATCCGCCATAGAACGCAAGACAAGACTAGCGCCCTTAAGCTTCTCGGCCGGAACACGTGGATCTGGTATCATAACTACCTGCATCCCTGCCGCAAGACCAGCTTGCAGTCCAGCGGGAGAGTCCTCAAACACAAGACAACAACAGGGACATGGCTGAGGCTTAAACCGTGAAGCTGCTAAGAGAAAGATATCCGGCGAGGGTTTGCCCTGTTTCAGTTCCGGATCATCGCCACAGACAATGTGATGAATGGTTGGCATCAGATTGCGATGTGGCCGTGCTTTATGATCAAATGTGCTGCGTTGAGCGGATGTACCTATGGCCATGGGCACACGATGATCATGCAAATGTAGCAAGAGTTCTCGAACTCCGGGCAGGAGACGAACATTCGATGTCAAGCGTTTTACTTCTTCATGGAATTGACGTAGCAATTCGCCTTCTTCAATTGGCAGGTTGAGTTCTGTGATCAGCAACCTGGCTGATAGATTGGAAGGTAAGCCCATGCAGCGCATTTTGAGTTCATATGTGTAGGTATGGCCATAAGGGGTTAGCAAATTTTGTACCGCCTCCGTATACTGGTTCTCCGTATCTAGAAAATAATTTAAAAGATGCAGTTCTGTAAATACGGATATACTTTACCCATGAGCGTCCCATCATTGTCAAAGATGCAATGTGTCACCCCGTGGAAGCATTTGGGTTGAGCTGATGACATTTTCGGAGCGCTCTTTGGTCTATGTGCTGATTTATTCCTATAACATTTTGAATGAAGCTGCTTTCTATTTTTGTTTAAATAAATTTTAGTCTAAGTTTAATGGATAAGGTAGCTGTGTTTATACACAACATTTGAGTTTGTTGAAGATTTCAAAATTTAGCGTTAATTATTTGGTTCTGGGCTTAAAACACAGTTCTATCTTTTTTTCTTAAAAGATTCTTTTCTCTGGATTTATGTAAAATTGTTTGCTATTTACTTAACAATGTTAATCGAACACAGATATTTATCGTAAACTTTTAAAGTATTCTATATTTAAGTTTTTCTTTCTCTTAGAATCAAATCTCCTTTATATCATATTCAAATTTATAATCGAATAGTTTATCTTCTTTTAAATAATCTAACAGCTCGTAAATTATTTAGTCCCGAGAGATTGTGTTAATTGCATTATGAAAAGGCAAGAAATGTTGAGAGATGAGAACTCTTCACATGCATTTTAATTAAACTATTTTTTACTTATGCAACGTGCAATTTAAAATACTTTCGAGAACTTTTTCATTTGCAGGCTGTTTTCAACATGTGCGGGTGCAGTTTTGGAGAACAGTTGGGGCACAGAAGTTGTAGTCTAGCCACGAGGCCAGTGGAAAGGTGTTTGCTGCAGCTGTCAATTTAGTGGCGCCTCGTGGGATAGCTGCCTTTTTTTTTATTTCTTGGCTTAGTCTAATGCAAGCCACGTTTAGAGTTGGAGTTTATTTTTTTGGTGGGAGGAAAAGAGGGGGGCAGTAAAGAGTTTGGGCTTAGTTTGACTGCCATCTTCAGGCTGGTGCATGTTGTTACAAAGTTACGTAATTGATTAAGCAGTTGGCAATCGTGCCACAAGACGCTGTGGCAGCAACAAACTTCGTCATTGAGCGCACGTGCTGCATTTTGACAGCCAAGTTGTTGAATTGCGACTTGCAGGGGCATCATATGAAGCACAAAATATTGCTTTAAGTTATATACGAATATTATTTTGGTTATAAGAGATCACCTTCTTGTATTATACCAAGTCAATAACGTGCTGTTCTTAAGCTTCTAAATACTGTTTAATTTGCAGATATCTTGTGTCTTGGGTTCATGATTTAAAGTCTGTGAAAGTTTTATAAGATTTGCTAGGGGAAGGAGTATAGTGTCCGATAATATACATATAAAAGTATCTTCAATAGTTATATGATGGACAAAAAGCTGCACAGGCTGAGAAACATAGATAGACTAACTCGATTAGCTGAAAGAGTCTGCATTCTCACTAACAATTTTTTGTACTTTATTATTTTAGGGACTTTTTATTAATCAAGGATTAAACAGTGTATGCAAATTCAAGTCCAAATAATGAAAGATGTCTGTACTTGGTATTGATAGGAGTTTGGTAGAAAACAAAACACAGTGAGATAAACCAGCAGCTGCTAGTCAATAAAATGGCTTTAATTAATCGGATGCGCTGCGTCAGCTGTTGCCACGAACAGAACGAAAAACAAGCAGGAAGAACAACAACAGCAACAAAAATTGGGGACTAGACACATTTGGAGCATTTGAATACAGCGACGAATTGTGCGCATAAATTATGCAGTCAACCAACCAAACCCATTTGGGCCAAGCCAAGCATTTATGGCCACGTTTTTTGGCCGCAAAACCAGGCACAGCACCAGAATGGAGGAGGCCTGTAAAATGGCCGACTGACCAGCAACAATATGTTGTAAACGTTTAATTTGAACGCGTCTCTAATCGCTGTCCTGGCAACGTGCAACGTGTGTGGCCAACTTCCACTCCTACTCCCTTCCATTCCCACCAACCCGCACCAACCTGGCTGCTTGTAATTGCGTTCATTGAATTGTTAACTGGATTCGTTGTCTACGGCCAGCCGCTGGCCGCAACCGCAACTTGCAGCGGCAGCGGGAAAATGGCTAAAAGCCGTTGTTATCCTTGTGGTTATTGTGGCTCTCTCTGTGTGTGTGTGTGTGTGTGTGTGTGTGTGTGTGTGTGTGTGTGTGTGTGTGTGTGTGTGTGTGTGTGTGTGTGTGTGTGTGTGTGTGTGTGTCCTTGTGTGTTCCTGTCTGTCTCTGTGTGTATGTGTTTCCCTTGAGTTGATTTGATTTTACCGTTGCCCCACGACGCATTGGATTTGACTGAAGTCGGCGTTGCGGCCCCAAAAATTCCGGTCAATGCACATCAAACTTTTTGCCTCGCTGCTTTTGGCATTTATTGGTATTGTTCCAATTAAAGTTCGACTAGACACATCAAATATGCTTAAAACACGAAAAAAATGTCATTTCCAATTTTTTGGCTGCCACAGGACATTAATGCTTAACGGTCAATGCATTTGACTGCAGCAACCAGCAACCAGAAGAAAAAGTAATAAAACTCAAGGAACAGCTTTTAGCCAGAGCTGCTTCACTGCACACACTGCAGCTCAAAAAGTTAATAGAGTTGAAGCAGAGCAGCATTTCTAGGCAAACAGAGACATAAAATAGACTTTAAGCGTTGTCTTTTTGGACTTTCAGATATCTTTTCTATAAATGGACGAACTATTGTCAAATAGTTCTACGGATGCAATCTCGAAATATATAACTAAGACTGCTCCACTTCAACTCTTCCCAACAATTAAGAACTTAGACATAAACAAGTAAGAATGCTCTAGTCGAGTGTGCCCGACTACGAGACTCCCTGCTCCCAACTTGCATTTCAAGCAGTTCAGCGGCAACACAAGCAGCGTACTTAACTTGAAAAGTGCCTGTCAAACTGTTGTTTCTGCCTGCTGAGACAGGGGAAATAAGTTTTTCCATAACTTTGGTGCTATTTATCCGATCGTGTTGAAATTTACACATCCGAAAGACATTGATTAAACATACATGTGTACCAAAAATTAAAGCTCTATCTTTAAAATTTGCGTGGGTGCGGGGGGGTGCATCCGAAATTTGAAATAAACTTGATCTGCGTATGGTATACAGGAACCTACATGCCAAGTTTGGTGTCTCTAGCTTTTGTAGTCTCCGAGATCTGTGTGTTCATAAGGACGGACAGACAGACAGACAGACAGACAGACAGACAGACAGACAGACAGACAGACAGACAGACAGACAGACAGACAGACGGACATGGCTAGATCGTCACGGCTGTTGATGCTGATCAAGAATATATATAGTTTATATAGTCGGAAATGCTTCCTTCTGCCTGTTACACACATTTGCAGTACTTTATAACTCCCTTTTTCCCATTTTTAATGGGAACAGGGAGTAAAAACGACATGAGATAAACGTCATAAACGTCTAAATGCGAATTTAGTTGTTATTCAGAGTATTTAGCTCTAATTAGGGCCAGTTTCTCAATGTTCCTCAATATTTCCTTAAAGTTTTAAATTGTTTTTATTTTGTTTTTTTTATTATTTTTGTTTCTAACTAGAAGTCATCTGCTCGTTAAATATTTAGCCCTACGAAAAGGCAGGGGGCTGCTTTATTACAACTTTATCTTTCTGAAAACTATATCGTTACGGTTGTTAACTCAAAACTAAAATCGAAGCTGAGTAACCTTACTTTTAACTTTATGCAATAACTGATTATACTCTTTTTTTAACTTTTTTGAAAAAAAAGAAAAAAATAGTATATTGGGTTTGTGAAATGTCCGTCCGTCCATCTGTCCGTCTGTCCGTCTGTCTGTCCGTCTGTATGAACGCCGGTTTTTTCCACAGTTTTAAGGCTAGAGCAACCAAACTTGGTATACATGTTGGTATATACCATAGTAAGACAAAGTGTCAAGATCTCCCCCCCACCCCCACCCCTTCCCCCACAAACCGCAAAAACCTATATCTTCCACAGTTTTACAGGTAGAGTAACCAAATTTTGCACAAGGACTACTAATCACTTGCTTGATTGATCTGCCAAAAAAAAATATGCCACGCCCACCCCCGCCCCGAAAAATGAGCAAAGTCTGTATCTCCCCCACCCCAGTAGCTAGAGTCCCCAAATTTTGCAGGTTGAATTCTATTGCCCTATTTAATAGATTGGATAAAAATAATTTTGCCACGCCCACCTCCGCCCTTGCAATCGACCAAAGTTTGTTTCTCCCAAACTTGTAGAACGGGCCCAACCAAACTTAAATTGATGGCAAAACTTGAAAGATTTGAGCAAAAATATAATTGCCACGCCCACTTCTGACTACGCAAAGAGACGAAAAAAGGAGTATATCGCAGTCGGGTCCATCCGACTGCAACGTTCTTACTTGTTACTGATTGTAAAAATGCTTTTTGTTAAACTTCCACGTTATATTATTTTCTTTATTGGGCGTGAAGGATGCCAAAAAAAAATAAGAATCCACCCATTTGGCTAAAGCCTTCGGCAAGTCACACATTATTAGTTGAGTGTTTTTTGCACTCAATAAATATTGTCTGACCGCACACTATCTATCGCTCATCGAGGTCTCATATGTCAGATAAGCAATCCACACACACATATCCTTGTCGAGTCATCACGTCGGCTCATGGGCACATGGGCACATGGGCAACCCCCCCCTGAGGCACACTTGAGCGATTTCCCAGTGGTTCGCAGCTTCAGTTATATCTTCAGACCAAAAAATGCAAGAGCCCGCAACAAAGTACGAAAAAGCATGGCACAAAGTCCAATTTGTTTGTAATGGCATTTACTTTGTTTACAAAATATATGTACATATATATTTTGTATGCATAGCGAGTAGTTGTCCCTTCAACTTACTCCTGGGCTGCTTTTTCGTCTGGATCTCAGTCTGGGTTTTCTCACTGGGCAAACCCTGAACTCACTACAAAAATAAAAAAAGAGGAAAACTAAAAACAAAATAAAATAGATGGATGCATATACAAATTCTAAAATCGCTGTACCATAAAATTTCCCCATTGGGCGCTTGGGATTTTTTTTTTGTTTTGTTTGTTATGCCAGAACTGTAGACGAGGACGATTCTCTAGCCTTTTCGCTGTTTAATTTTGCAATTGTCCTTTTCGATAGAGATGGAAATAGATACAGAGAGAGTAAGGAAGCTATCTATTCCGGTCATGACTGTTGCGGTTTGTGATTTATGTTTGTTTATGTTGTTCAACATTTGTTTTATTTACCGCACATAACAACATAAAATAAAAACCGAGCAAATAAGCCGATTAAAGAGACAACTACAAACTGGAAGCACTACCTTGACAACAATAATAATATGTCCTTGCAGTTTGGCATTTACTTTCCAGCGGTGCTTCTTTTATGCTTAGTTACAAAAAGAAAGTAGAATCAAAACCGTGTTTAAACTATTGATCCCTTTGTATTATATTTGAACATAATTTATTTTATTTTTATTCGACTTTGTCTTTAAAACCAAAAGAGTAATCAAGTTAAACTCATACATATATTGAGTACATTAAAACCCTGCTTGAATGATTCTAAAAACAAAGCTTAGAATATGATTTCTTCTTCTCGGGCTTAATTTCAAAAAGCAAATTTGGTTTAATTATATTTATTTAAATTTTTTCTAATTTTAGTAATACCAAAAATTAAATAAACTTTTTAACAATATCAGTCGCTTAATTCGGCTCTCTTTGAATTGATGTATCCCTTTACATATAGTTTATCAAAATGGTTTAGTTTTAATACTTTTTTTTTAGAATTCTTATACTTTTATATACTATTGTACTTACAGTAATGAATAAATTACACAATGTTTTGGAGTACACTGTATGTTAGATTCGCTTAGGCTAAAATATTTATGCATGTATGTTTAAATATATACGAAATTGAAAAAAAGGTTGACAAATATTTGTCATCAGTTCGCTGATTCATGGTGATAACTGATAAGCCAATCTCACAATATTAAAAGTAAACACATTTATATTCTGTATCGTTGCCATGAGGAGAATGTAGTAGAGCCGAGACGAACTAGCCATGTCCGTCTGTCTGTCCGTCTGTCCGCCTGTCTGTCTGTATGAACGCGTTGATATCAGAGACTATAAGAGCTAGAGACAGTTTGACATGCATTGTGCAAGTTAAGTACGCTGCTTGCTTGTGTTGCCGCTGAACTGCTTGAAATACAAGTTGGGAGCTGGGAGTCTCGTAGTCGGGCACACTCGACTAGAGCATTCTTACTTGTTTTAGTCAAATTTGAATAAATTAGTATATTGGGCTTGTATCTGTCCCCAGTTTTGAAGCTAGAGCAACAAAATTTGGTATACGCCACAAACAGAAAAACTTCTCACATCCCTCTTTGAATTGATGGGCGACTCTGTAAAGAGGGTAAGCTGTAACGGCTGTAACGTTCTCACTTGATTAATATGACGTTTATTCGAATATTCGGGTAGTTTTAAATCAATACAAAAATTTAGTTGAACGCAGTTAGGCAATTAACTTGGTGTATTTTTTGGAGTTCTTTCACAGGAAGATCAGCCTCTTTTGCAATATATTTTAATTTTTTTAATAGCTTGGAAGATGGATCTTTTTCCCTCGTTTGAAGAGCCAACACTTCTAAAAAAGTTTTTTTTTGTCTTAAATGTTTTTAAATATATTTATTTATATACATATTTATACGCTTGCAGATACTTTTATAAGTTTGTCACGAAATGTGTAACACAACTCAGATAAAAAAGGTAACATATTCTTGATCAGCATCAGCAGCCTTGTCGAAATAGCCATTTCAGTCTCTCTGTCCTTCTGTTTTTATGCGTGTTTCAGGATAGATTCTAATTCTTTCTGCAGGTAGTACCCTTGATCGGATGCCATAGGAAAGATCGGTTGAAAAATAAGTTTTTGTATGAAAAACTTTTTAGTTTTTCAAAATAACTTTACCAAAATCATTATATCTAAGTTTATTTCCACACATGTAGACAACATTTCATCAAAATCGGACTTCTATGTCTTATAACTGCCGTAGGATCGATCGGTTGAAAAACATGTTTTCTATGTAAATTTTTTCTGCAAGGGTATATATCTTCGGTAAACCGAAGATAATTTTTCTTTTTTGTTTTAACATAGCACACTACTTACGATGACTGGTTTCGGAAGTACTATTATAGCAGGAAAAACGTACAGTATATGAATCATAATCTGTGGCCACGATCCAATTGGTTATAGGAGTGCCAGCTATTTTTGCAAGATATATAGAAATTTAATTTTCTAATGTCAACCTTTGTAATATGTCAAGTTTAGTAATATGACAACTTTTTTAATATGTCAACTTACCTTTACCTGCAGCCAACGGTCTTATTCTATATATCCCAAGTTTGTGGGCATCAAAAATATGGAAGCGTTTGATAACGGGAACCTTTGCGCTGTGTAATGTAAAAATCAAGAACAGGAATGAGTTAAATGATTTGTAGACTTACACAGGATCAATTGATAACGATTTCATATAGGGTTT
Source organism: Hirtodrosophila cameraria (assembly GCA_949708635.1). NCBI lineage: Eukaryota > Metazoa > Arthropoda > Insecta > Diptera > Drosophilidae > Hirtodrosophila > Hirtodrosophila cameraria. The sequence continues at coordinate 45,475,906 of OX453090.1, forward strand.
TGTCCCAAAAAACATCCATGTCCTTACGCAGTCCATAACATTTTGAACATGAGGCATTCGAAATTGCGTATACCACAAACCTTCCAGTCTCTGAATATCCAGTGTGGTTATATGGTGTATATTTGTGGGACAAGGTCCTTTAATAACAAGCGCTTCAATTAGCACAAAAGCAAGACATAATAAAACGAAGCTACGGAAAAATTTGTTTTAATTATTAAATTTATAAATATTGTAATATATATTAAATAGCTACCATCTCATTTTGCAAACTGGCTAGCTCTTGCTGTTCGTAAAACTTTTATCAGCTTTATGGATTAGTCACAGCTATCAAAGTGTATCCAATTTTGAAATGTTGAGTCAGTTTTTAAAAACCGGGTACAAAATTATATTTTCATTACAGGCAGAAAAAAAATGATTTTAATGAAAATAAATACAAATAAACCTACTACAGAAACAAGAAAAAATAAAATTTTTCTATGATATTCATATTTGTAGACATAAAACAGTTTCAGCTATTTTTATATTTTGCAATCATAATAGAAGGTAAATATTAACTATGTTTTGTGGTTTAATTGCGCTAAAATCCTCATGTTCGATATTACTCAAACTGTAACAAAGTAGCAGAATTTTATAGAAATGTATGTTTTTAATATTACATGCTCCTCATTTATTATTACAGAATTAAGCATCCGAGGGACAGGCATCTTGCAGTGTTTTTATCATTTTTTCGACCTTTAAACCTGAGGCTTCGGCCACCTTTTGAGCCGTATGTATTACCTCTGGTGGGGGTACTCGTTCGCGTGTCAATATGACAGCCCACTCTGAAATGAAAGGCTCATTAGCTCCTTAGCAGCAGATAAGTTGGTTAAGAAACTAACTAAAGTTAACAATGCCACGCGAATCGAAGCACATGTACTGTATTGCAAAGGTAGTATAGTCCGTATCCAGCACATACATTTCTATGCCATTTGAAAAGGCTGTTATAAAATGTTATTAGATTTATGGTGCATAAATATGCGTAAATGTTATTGTACATACCAGGATTGTTTACTTTTATATCGAATTTGCCACCATTTGAATCAACATTGTTCAGTTTTTGCATTGATGTTTTTATGGTATCAGTTCTGTGTTGTCATTTTGAAAAATATATACAGATATCTTAACTTGAAGTACTTTGAAACTAACTCACTTGGTGCTGATTTCTTTCTTTATGACAACGTAGCTGCCATCGGATTGTTTTTTAAAATCAATGGAAATACATTTGGGCACCTTTTTTGAAAAGAATGCATACATCGAGTGGGGATACCACATACCCTTATAGCGTCCCATATCAAAATCACCAACAGCTGTCAAATTTTCCGGACAGCCTCCTTTTTCCATTTCCAATGCTAAGTTTTGGCTAACAAACATTAGCATCAATATACCTGTTCTGCTGACATTATAGTTTTCGAATAATATTTATATTATGGCACATTATCTTTTTACTACTGTTACATACATGTAATGCGATTGGTTGAACATGTTCTTAAACCTTGATGCCGTATAGTTTGACAAAAACTGAAGCAACCAGAGCACATACATAAGGTCCGTGAAACCTATGAAATCGACAGAACTAAATGCCTTTTAAATTGTTTAGACACACTAGCTATTTTGTTTTAGTTTTCGATTGAAGATTTATTTAGATTATTTTTAAAATTGATTTTTTCTGTTTCTAAATGTGAGATTTCAAAAATGTAAAATATATTAAATGTTAATAAGTTTGAATTTTAGTAATAATTAAACAATTTTATAAATTATCTAACAACACAGTAATTAAATTGTATAATAACACTTTTGGCGTGCAGTAGAGCTCATATTGAAAATTATGATACATTATAGGTCCCTAAACACGAAAATAATTTTTATTTTTTTTCTATGGCAGGGCTCTTTTACTCTTTTTTTTAATTTTTAAAAAAAAAAGAAGAAAAAATAGTATATTGGTTTTTTGAAATATCCGACTGTCCGTCCGTCTGTCCGTCCGTCTGTATGAACGCAGTTGTTTTCCACAGCTTTGAAGCTAGAGCAGCCAAACTTGGTATACATGTTGGTTATATCATAGTCAGACAAAGTGTCAAGATCAAATGGTTTAATGAACGATCTTTTAACTACGCTTGTGTAACATAAACAAATAGCAGCAGGCTGAACTTGTTTTAAGCGTTTGATCTTAACTGATATAAACTGTGGCTTGTCGATTTTAAACTAACTAATCAGGCGTTGAAATTGGCAGAACTAAAGGTTCTTATATTTATTAGACACAACAGTTGTTTCGAAACTTTTAATGGGATCATACTTATATACAGACCGACAGTGCCCTATATTTAAGCTAGGCTTTTTTCATTCTCTTTATTAGAGCTGTAGAAATACTCTGAACAGAAGTTATATTCCAGAGTGAGTACTTAAATAATTTAATGTTCCTATGAAAGCAATTAGTACTATTACAAAAAAAGTGAACAATTGAATTGAATTCAAATTCAATATTTACATGAAAAATGTATCTTCATTCTCTGGAAGATTCGGATAAAGATATGACTTCGAGTTACACTACCCATGTATATCATTCCAGGCCAAACTTTTAAGAGGATTTGGATGAAACCACTTTTATTCAGAGATTCTGCCTTTTAAAATCGACATGCATTATTTTGAATGCAAAAATCAAAAGCCAAATTGAGTCTAGTACAAATTGGTTACTTGAAACTATTTAGGAACTATGCCATATTTTCATTGGGTTTTTATGCCTGTGGGAATTTGGGATAGAAAAAGAGGTTTCTCATGCCATTAATTCATTGTCCAAGGCTTTGAAAGTGACGGGTTCAAAAATAGTGCACCAATAATGTTGCCACCCATGACATTGAAAAATCGGACCTTAGAATATTTAGATTTAATGTTTACTCAATGTAATCAATGTTTGTTTTTTTTTGCAGCCAAAAGATCTATTGTTTTCTGTATCAATATTATTCACTTACCTTAAACATGATATATAAATTTATAAGCAAAATAAAAGAATTGGTTCACGCAAATGTTTATTAAAGTATCATTATACGGGATTATGCATAATCGATCAAATACTCACGTACATATAATCACAAACTATTTTTCAAAATTTTAATTGAAAACATTGATAAGTTATGATAGTGGTATATATAAATACTAGACTAGTATAAATACTAGACATGGAAAAACATCGGAGTCAACGTCGATTATATTTATATCTTAAACTTCTCTTAGCTGTCGATGTTTTGTTCTATGTATTGAAAGTGAAATTTATAGCATATTTTTCGGAAATATGTTAGTTCTCAGAAAATATTTCCATTTAAATTAGTTTCATTTCAATTTTGTATAGAAATGTATTGTTAAAAAGCAAGTACATTGAAATCATTTTATCTTAGTAACTTATTTAAATAGAAAAATAAATGTCGACTTACTAAAGATTATAATCGAATACATTGTGGGGTTGTTTAACTGTTTAATTTATGTTAATTAGAATGCTAAAATAATTGCTGAATTCATCATATATATATTCTATTATAAATATTTATTTTCTCAACAAAATAAGTGCGATTTTATGTAATTTTGTCTTGTTGTTAAAAAGTTGAAAAGAAAAATTATTTAGTCATTTAATAAGTTTGCAAAAATTTCAAATAGACGCTGATAGAAGCGCCTTAGCCATTCTCATGCACTGTCAATGAGCTGTGGCAGGACATTGGTGGCAAAATCATCGTTCTCTGCGTACTGAGCTGGCTCCGTGCCATTGCCATCCAATTGGGGACAGGGGCTCTGTATGGTTTTGATCAGGAAAGTTTGGCCAATCTTGTTGTCATCTAGCACCTTCAGAGCAGTATTGATTGTTTGATCCGTGGGCTCACGCTGGCGAGTTAATATCCAGACAAGCTCTGCAATGGCAAATAATGGCATTGATTGTAATTAAGTTGTTTGACAATGCCAAATAGAATAACTGATTTTGTCGTCTTGCATGCCAAATTAACCAAGGATAAGTTGGAACGTGTCCTTTACACCCTTTCGCATACTTACTTATATGGGCGAGAGTAGTGAGGCTGCTACAGCTATAGACAACTGCATATGAATCATAATCGGTATCCAGCACCAGATAGTTTGCCTTGTTGCTTTCTTCTATAAATCATACAAACATATGTTAATAAAGATACTAAATTGATGCAATATTTGTCTTACGATTCTTTGAAAATTTTACGGCCAGTTGAGCGGGAGCAATGACCTTGGCAGTTCCCGTCACATTTGAGGGATTTCCTGTGCTGTATTTTTATTAAAAACAAATATTTGAATATTGGCTATAATATCAAAATGAAACTTTTCTACTTACACTCTATTGATAGCTCCATTTATTACGGATACTGTGCTATTGTCGATAACCTCATAGCGAGCGTATATACATTTCTTGCCAATCTCAAATGCAAATGGATACTTCGAATACTCATACCAGACGCCCATGTACTGAAAATAATGTCGAAACTCATAAACCAGTTTGAGCTAATAAGATATTTCTATGAGTCACCACAGAAAAAACATAATTATAATAGCTGGTGCACTGAAAGAAATAAAGTAGCTTTTTGACCTAATTCAATTTTGGTGATTTGAACTTTGCTTGGTTCATAAAAATAATTAGCTGGCTTGGAAATTTATTTAGCTGAAAAGGCAAAATTTATTTTAAGCAAAAAGACTACTCAAACTGGTTGAATCAAACTTTTGTTGAATCGATGTTGCTTATAGAATTCTTTAGGAATTTATTATAATTTCTATCGGCAGTGTGTACACACGTCTTTTTAATTGTTGTGTACACATTGGTGCATATTTTTTTTGTATCGTTCTTTGACGTCTCTTTTTTGCAAGCTATTGTCGTACACATTGAAATACTGACGTTGTAAAAAATTGATCAGTCAATTTGATTGCCAGATGTTGACTACTAATAGAATGGAAATTAGAAGATTTAATGCTGGAATTTGTTGGTAGTTATATGCAAAATTAAAAAAATCTTTTAAATTACATACCTTCATATTTACATGGTTTTTGTTTTGTGGAAATAGTTAAGTATGTATGTACACTGTGTATGCACACACGCAAAATATGTGCATGCATGCATATTATTTGTGTATGCAAGAATACGTATTGTATATGAATACATATGTACATAGATATGTATGTACTTACAAATATGTGTATTTGCTTATGCTTAAAAAAAATGAGTAGTTGACGAAAAAAAATGTGTGCAATTGCACAAATTTGTGTGTTAGAAATCTGTCGCAATTTTTGGCTAAGTTGCCTAGTTATCAGTGATAATATTGCTTACAAAATTGAATTTTTGATCAATTTATAGCTAAATTGACTTATTTTGAGTGTCAAAATTAATTAAAAAATTGGGAATTAATCTAAACTCTTTGCTAAATTATCCAATCTTGAGTGACACTATTGACGAAATAATTTTGTAACTTGTCAAATCACATGGTCATTTTATAAAAATTCAAAGTGCTAACAAATGTGACTTATGCCTAATTTTTCGCTAAATTTCTACATGATTTATCACCTACACACTATGCTATCTTGACTAATTAAATAGAGAACAAAATATTAGATGATTTCTCCTCACAAGTTGAGTTTTTACCAAATTGAACTATGTGACCAAAAATCAAAAAATTGCTTTAGGCAAGTTTAACCAATTCTATGGGTAACTCGAAAATCTTTTCTTTCTGTGTGTTTAAAGTTTTTACTACTTGTTATGTTGTGTATATAACAAGATAAAGAATGTCGAAATAGCAATATCTTATTTGTTATCTTGTTAGAAGTATGTATTATATATTATTTTGTAGTTTTTCCGCACATGTAGTTAATGTTTTTGTGACAAGCTTTTGTGAATTGTAAGAAGAAGATTATAATAATAAAATATATTCTCCTATAAGCATGCAAAGGTCCGTATTTAGACGTTTTTTTCATTCTGTTTTAAAACGTCTGCGAAACATCACTCGCATTTAGACGTAGATTTTTTTTTATCAGAAATTGCAACTCTGATTTTCTGTTGTTTTGACATGCATCGCAAAGACACAAGGCAAAATGTAAAAATAAATCAACGCCTCGTCTACTCCGCCACACCTCTTCCCTACAAGCAAGCACGTCATGAGATAAAGTAATGGTATTCAATCATCGTCAAAATGTGAACTAAGATACATTTCTGTATAACATAAAAGTTGCAGAAAAGTTTTGTTATGAAAACATAATTTTTGAGTTATTATAACTATTATTATAGCTATTCGATATAGTGGTTCGATTTTGGTCAAATTTAGACTGCATGACAAAAACATACTAAAACGCAGAATAGGTAAATTTTCAAATTATAGCTTGAGAAACAAAAAAGATTTTCATATAAGAGATCATTTTTCCTGTGGCAGGTACTATGTCTTAAGTGGTCAGATTTTGATGAAATTTTATCAACAGTTAAACAAAGTTCTTAAACTTCGCAGAAGTGAGTTTGGTTGAGTTATTTCAATAACAAAAATGGTTTTCACTCTCACTCTCAAAGTGATTAATTTAATTTACTTTTAGAGAAAATTCTTTTAATTATTAATAACAAAAGTAAGAAGCATAAAATTGCAATAAAAAAAAAAATGAAAAGGAAGGGGGAAACGTCTGTATCAAGAATAAAAACAAACACCAGTTGGCTGAAAAAAATTTATCAAAGTTATTCTACAATTCACTTCCAGTGAATAATTGTTTACAATGTTCGCTGTTGATAAAAGATACCAACAGAAAATGAAATTCCTTAATTGTCATTTGTCAATTGACTTATAAATTAAAATCAATTCTCAATTGCGTGTGTTTGACTGATAATGAATCAGTCTAAGTATGAAGTACTCTAAAATAGAGCACAGGTGGCTTTAGGTTTTAAAAATAAACTTAAAATTGTTTTGACACTTACCGCTTCCAAATCAAATGTGTCCATTATCTTAACCTCTGGACAATGGCCGGGGTAGGGCACTTGAGCTGTAACCCACACGCTACTTATGGCCACAAATGTGAGCAGCCAAATTGAAGCACTATCACGAGTTTTGCCAAATTAATATTAATATTCTTAGCATTCCAAAGGTGTTGTGTTTTGTTAGTTTACCTGATTGGATGACGCATAGTTGCTCTATTGTATGTTATTTACTTGTGTAATCCAACAAATCGGTTTTCCGCTCGTGTTGTAGTCTCTCTTTGCTCGGTCGTTGTGCACTAACATTGTGAGCAGCTGCAGTTCATCATTTATAGAAACATTTGGAAAAAGCTTTTGTTTTGCATTTGTTTTGTTTTTGTTCAACTCATCTCATTTTCATGTTTTTGTTTGGTTTAGCAAAGCTTTTACACTGCGCCGGCGCTGCTTTACATTGGGTTTGAGCGTAAACAAACAAAAAGTGAAATGTTGAAACGATCTGAACAGCAGGGTTTTGAGATAGTATATGGACTAGGGCTAGGCTGGGGTACGGGTATATCTGTCAATGTTCTCGTTACACTTGCTGCTCGCAACGCTTTTACTCGGCTTATCACTATCATTTGATGCATTTAAAACAGCAAGAGCAAAAGCAACAACAACAACAGCAACAGCATCAACAATAACAAAATGAAACAATAAAAATAGAATAACAAAAAAAAGCTTACATATCTAGAAAATTATACTGTTTATGTATAAATAAAATATGGTTCGCAATAAAGTTCGATAAGGTCTTCCGCAAATGCATTTGGCAAGTCAATCCGGCATAGATCAAGTTTACAATTCCATAATTAAAACTGTATTAATTTTTACATGCATGTGAAATGTATTTGAAATGATAAAAGTACTTATTAATAAATTTATTTTTTTTATTTTTATAAATTAATACATTTTTTTTAAATCTAGAATAGTTATTATTCGAAGACTATTAGGTATGTTAAAGCTTATAATGGAATTCATATTTGTATTATATATGTGAATTATGCTAGCAAATTATTGGAATTCTAACTGTTTAAATTTGAAAACTAACTTACGTTTGGCAAATTTGCAACACATTTATTTGTTATTTAGCGTCTGCCTGTTTGGTAATATACATATACTTGCATTTGGGCACTAGGTGTGTATGAAATGAATACATTGAATATGCATACCATTTGTCCAAATAACGGTCTATATCCAAAACTTTATTAGATGTTATGTTTTTCGGACAGCCTTTATTTAAGTACTGTATGACCAATGCCCAGCTGCTATTTTTTAAGAATATTCAACTACACATACAAGAATTGCAGCAAGCTGAACATGTTTTATTGGTTTGATCTTAACTGACATAAACTGTAGCTGGTCTATTTAAAACTAACTAATCAGGCGTTAAAACAGACAGAACTAAAGGTTCTTGAATTGATTAAATACCAAGTTGTTGTGAAACCTTTAATGGGAGTACACTTATATACCAACCGACAGTGCCCTATATTAAAGCTAGACAATGGCGTTTGTATTTTGTATTTTTACTCCCTGTTCCCATTAAAAATGGGAAAAAGGGAGTAATAAAGTACTACAAATGTGTGTAACAGACAGAAGGAGACATTTCCGACGAACTAGCCATGTCCGTCTGTCTGTCCGTCTGTCTGTCTGTATGAAGGCGTCGATCTCAGAGACTATAAGAGCTAGAGACACCAAACTTGGCATGCAGGTTCCTGTATACCATACGCAGATCAAGTTTATTTCAAATTTCGGAGCCACCCCCCCGCACCCCCGCAAATAGCAAAAGACTCCCACAGCCACAATTTTAAAGATAAAGCTTTTTGATTTTTGGTACACATGTATGTTTAATCAATGTCTTTCGGATGTGTAAATTTCAACACGATCGGATAAATAGCACCAAAGTTATGGAAAAACTTATTTCCCCTGTCTCAGCAGGCAGAAACAACAGTTTGACAGGCACTTTTCAAGTTAAGTACGCTGCTTGTGTTGCCGCTGAACTGCTTGAAATGCAAGTTGGGAGCAGGGAGTCTCGTAGTCGGGCACCCTCGACTAGAGTATTCTTACTTGTTAGATTAGAGCTTTATAAATACTCTGAACGGAACTCATATTCTAGAGAACAAAAATAATTTAATGTTCCCAGAAACACTTGACACTTTGTCTGTCTATGGTATATACCAACATGTATACCAAGTTTGGTTGCTCTAGCTTCAAAACTTTGGAAAAAAACTATGTTCATACAGACGTACGGACGGACAGACGGACGGATGGACAGACGGACGGGCAGACGGACGGACTGACGGACATTCACAAGCCCAATATACTCTTTTTTCTTGTTTATTACATTTTATATATGTAAACAAATTAAAAATACCAACAAGTATTATATTTAATTGATAAAAGTATTATTGTCTAGGATTATTTTGTTTGATTGTTTGATCATTTATTAAAACAATCAATGTTTGTCAAAAGATTGATTGTTTTCATTATCTATATTTTTGATTTACCTTGAACATAATATATAAATTTATAAGCAAAATAAAAGAATTGATTTACGCAAATGTTTATTAAAGTATCATTGTATAGGATTATGCATAAAATGCTCACAAAATATTTTTTTAATTAATTTAATTGAATGCATTGATTAATATTTGAAATATATTGTTCTAACGCAAATACATTGAAACCATTTTATTTTAATAAGTTTTTTAATAGAAATATAAGCCCGAAATATTAACGATTATTTTTGAATACATTTTGGATTTGTTTGGTGACTAAAATGACCTAACAGATGAATACGTATTTCAGGGGTGGGCATAGAATGGCCCGCGAAGCTTGAGGAGCTCTCTTCGTTATTTTTTGGCAATTGGCGTCTGTAGTCATTCGATATTGATAGCATTTAGTCACCGTATCAAGAACATACTACGACTTGGAGTAGCTGACTTTCGTTAAGATAACTTGAGAAACAGAAAAGTTATTGATACAAAAAATAAAAATGTCACACAAAAACTAATTTCTCGATCGATTGTTCCGATTTGTTTTCCAATTTGTATGAACTTTTTGTCAGCATGCATAAAATGTGCTTAAACTTAGATAAAGTGAGTTTGGTTGAGTTACCTTTAAAAATAACAAAGTTACCCGAAATGCAGATAACGAGAAACGAAGCACAGACACAAACTTTTGAAGTGATCTGTTAACATATTCTTCTACAACTCGTGAAAACTTTGCGCCCCCAAAATGAGATAGATTTGAAAAAATTTAAGGGGGGAAAGGGGTGGATACTTAAGAAAATAAACTTTTTCTTGGGTGGATACTTAAGAAAATAAACTTTTTCTTGCTTTTTTTATGGTAAAAAAACAAATGTTTTAAATAATAAATAATTTTATTTGAAAGTTTGGAAAATTCTCTACAAAATACATTGCACAAATTTTAAAATCGACTCATTCGAGTAAAAGTTATTGACATTTGAAAATTTTACGGCAACAACATTTAGCCCTGAATAACAAGGCAACGACGAAATTCATCGAAAAAAAAATTGCTCCAAAATCTTGTTTTTATGTACACTTCAACATATTTCATTGCCAGAAATATTAAAACAATTTTTTTTAAAAGTCCTTTTTTTGTATCAGAAAATGCCCCATGCGCTATACGTTGTCGGCCAATAATACCAGAACGTTAGTTTTAAACTGAACTGAACTGATTTATATCTAATTATTTTGTATATAAACAGGCCACCTGTTTCCTTCTTCTTCAACGGTTTCATCATTTTGATTCACTACAGCGTCAAGCCAACGTGAGTATATGCACACGCAAATTCAAAGCTTTATGTTTGGCATCAGCATGGCACGCTTCAAATGTCCCTAAAGGACTCAAACAGGCAGGCCAAAATCCATCCTGCGTTGCTGGAAGAGGGCATGGAGAATATAAGTATTGTTAAATGAATTAGTTCGCAGGCACTTCTAAAGATTGAATGCACTGAGGTCTTTGTCAATGGAGTTATATGGAGTTATATACGCTGGACACAGCAAAAATTCACTCAATTCTCATGATTGCCATTATTTTTAATTTTTTTGGCTAGCAACATAGTTTTATAATTTCAAATATTTTTAACGTTATTTAATAAATATAAATATAAAAGTACTTATTTGAATTAGTTTTTGCTAAGGGGAACGAAATGCAATAAAACAAAACGTAATTCCCAAATGTCAATAACGGTTCCGTTTGCAACACGTTTTCGATATCCATCTCGACCCTTTCTCGATAGAAAAACTGTTGGAAAACGGACTCGTTCTCGACCCTTTCTCGACACAAAAACTGTTAGAAAACGTATCCTTTCTCGACACTTACACGACACTTTCTCGAGTCCGTTTGCAATCTTCTATCTATCTCGAGTGCCGTTCTCGACAGTTTTTATACTCTTTTTTTAACTTTTTTGAAAAAAAAAAAAGGAAAAAAGAGTATATTGGGTTTGTGAAATGTCCGTCCGTCCGTCTGTCCGTCTGTCTGTCCGTCTGTATGAACGCAGGTTTTTTCCACAGTTTTGAAGCTAGAGCAACCAAACTTGGTATACATGTTGGTATATACCATAGGCAGACAAAGTGTCAAGATCTCGGGTCCATCCGACTGCAACGTTCTTACTTGTTTTCAGATAAATATACGAAAAACTGTCGAAAACGCATACATTCTCGTTGCCTTTTGCCGGGTGGGACTATTGATGGGATCGATTCACTATCGAAAACTGTTTATACATCGCCATTATACATTTGCCACTCAAATAAATACTATTATGAATATTTATAATCTCGTCATATTTATTGTATAGTTTTGGTTTATGTCAAAATAATAAGTGCATTCTTATGATATTTTTGTTATTGTTGAAAAATTGAAAAGAAAAAGTATTTAGTCATTTAATAAGTTTGCAAATTTGTAAATAGACGCTTATAGAAGTGCCTTAGCCATTCTCATGAACTGTCAATGTGCTGTGGCATGTGGCATAATCATAGTCCATCGCCAAACAATTTTGGACAGGAGTTCTGTTTGGTTTTGGTCAAGAAATTTTGGCGAATCTTGTTGTCTTCTAGCACCTTCAGAGCAGTATTGATTGTTTGATCCGTGGGCTTACGCTGGCGAGTTAATATCCAGACAAACTCTGCAATGGCAAATAATGGCATTGATTGTAATTAAGTTGTTTGACAATGCCTCCCTGGTTGGCACTAATGCAATTAATTATGCACTTGGCATTAATTATGCCAAATGGAATAACTGATTTTGTCGTTTTGCATGCCAAATTAGCCAAGGAACGTGTTGGAACGTGTCCTTTACACCAATCTCCATACTTACTTGAATGGACGAGAGGGGTGAGGCTGCTACAGCTATAGACAACTGCATATGAATCATAATCGGTATCCAGCACCAGATAGTTTGCCTTGTTGCTTTCTTCTATAAATCATACAAACATATGTTAATAAAGATACTAAATTGATGCAATATTTGTCTCACGATTATTTGAAAATGATACGGCCAGTTGAGCAGGAGCAATGACCTTGGCAGTTCCCGTCACATTTGTGGGATTTCCCGTGCTGTATTTGTTATTCAAAATAAATGTTTGAATATTGGCTATAATATCTAAATGAAACTTTTCTACTTACAGTCCACTGATAGCTCCATTTACTACGGATACAGTGCTTTCGTCGAGAACCTCATAGCGAGCGTATACACATTTATTGCCAAGCTCAAAGACATTTGGATACTTCGAATTCTCATACCAGAGGCCCAAGTACTGAAAATAATATCGAAAATGAACCAGTTTGATTTATAATAAGATATTTTTTTGATTCATGTTCTTTAAGTTTTTACTACCTGTTATGTTGTGAATACAACAAGACAAAGAAAGTTGAAATAGCAATCTGTTATTTGCTGTTTAGTTAGAAATATGTAGGAAGGTACTATATTTTATTTTGTATTTTTTGAGCATATAATCAGTTAATGTTTATTTTACAAGCTTGTGTGAATTTGAATGCTCTAGCCGCAGAAAAAGTTAATCATAATAAAAAATAAACTTCTATAAGCAAAGTAAGTCAGTTTGCCAAAAGAATAAATATTCATTGTTGTGAAGCTATTTCGAAGCAGATTTCACAAATATAGTTTAAATAAATTTATAATATATATATAAAATAAATAAATAGAAAAAAAAAAAAATTTGAGAAGCTGTATCTTAAAAATATTATTCATCAACATTCTTGATACATTAATTAAAAAAGCGAGAGATAATTATATATTAGAGAAATGAAACATAAAATGTAACTAATAAGTACAACATACAATATCAAACATATAAACAAGAACCAGTTGATTCCATTGATAAAAAAAGATCTTTAAAAATTCGCCAAAATTATTTTACAATTCACTTCAACTTCAAGTGAATAAATTCCTACAATGTTTGCAGGTGTTAACAGATAACAGCAGACAATTTGATTGTCAATTGAACAATAAATTTAAATCAATTCTCAATTGCGTGTGTTTGACTGATAATGAATCAGTTTAAGTTTGAAGTGCTCAAAAATAGAGCACAGGTGGTTTTAGGTTTTAAAAATAAACTTAAAGTTGTTTTGACACTTACCGCTTCCAAATCAAAAGTGTCCATTATTTTAACCTCTGGACAACGGCCAGGGAATTGCACTTGAGCCGTAACCAAAACGCTATTTATGGCCACAAATGTGAGCAGCCAAATTGAAGTACTGTCACGAGTTTTCCAAAATAAATATTGATGTTTTTAAAATTCCATGTTATGTTAGCTTACCTGATTGGATGACGCATTTTTGATAAGATGCTTTACTATAGTACTATATGTTATTTACTTGTGTAATTCAACAAATACTTTTTCAGCTTGTGTTATAGTTTCTGTTTGCTTGGTCGTTGAGGACTAACATTGTGAGCAACTGCAGTTCATCATTTATAGAAACATTTGGTAAAAGCTTTTGTTTTGTTTTTGTTCAACTCATGTGATTTTCATGTTTTTGCTTGGTTTACCAAAGCTTTTACACTGCGCCGGCGCTGCTTTATATTGTGTTTGCGCGTGCACGAGCAAAAAGTGAAATGTTGAAACGATCTTAACAGCAGGGTTTTGAGATAGTATATGGACTATGGCTGGACTTGGATACGGGTAGATCTGTCAGTGTTGCTCGCACTGCTTTTACTGGGCTTATTCCCAGCATTTGATGCAATAGCAACAACAACACCATCACCAAAATGATATAATGCAAAATACATATCTAGAAAGTTATACTATGTAACAGATACATAAAAGATTGTTTGAAATAAAGTTAGATAAGATCTTCTGCAAATACATTTGACAAGATCAAGTCTACAGTTCCATAATTAAAACTGTTTATGTGAAATGTATTTAATATGGAAAAAATATAATAAAAATTAATTTCCAAAATTTTAAGATTTATTTTAAATCATTATGCAATAATGAAAATATACAAAATTAAAGAATGAACAAAAATAGCATTTTAGTAAAAAGAATGATGTCTACATATGTATGTATAATAAAAATTCAATTTAGACATTATTATTTGCTTACAAATAAGAGAGATTTCTATCAACACTATGCAAACCTTAATTTTATAAGGAATTTTAACTCAAGTATAACTATTTTATTCATTTAATTGCACGTATCAGTTGGCATCCACATACAAAACATAAAACAAAGCTTTTGCTTAACATGTGGAAGTTGTTTTGGCGCCATCTGTGGGCTGTGCACAAGCGTGTCGCACACTAGCGCCATCTGTGTGGTGCTTCGTGCGGCAGCAGTAACTGCATAACATCCAATAAGTGAAATCTTTATAGTGGCAGTTTAGCGGTCATCTTGGCCATTATTTATTGAAAACTCTCTCAAACACACACACACCTGCACACACATACAGGCGGAAAATTGTTGTGCTGCGGCTATTTACAAAAAAAATGACGTTTTCGTATTATTAAATTAATTAAATGTAAGCCACAAATTGAGTTAAATGTGCAAAGGACGAAAGACTCTGAAAGGTATTCACATATGGCCCATGCACCTGGCTTACAAACATACCTACATATATTTTTAAAACATGGGTAGTTTGAGAAGTTAGCTTAATGATATAGTTAACTAATTGGCTAATTTATGCTAAATTATTAAATATATCCCTGTTCTTATTTGCAATTCGGATTAACAAATCGGTGCTCTGAATTCCGGAAAACGAAAGTATAATCGGTTTGAAAGTTAAAGTTAAAGCAAATGAAAGATGTAAACACTATTATAGCATAACTTCAAAAAGAGAAACAGATTATGATTCCATCGTTTAACAATAATATATTCTTTATTAGAATAGTATTTTAAAAAGTAAGCCGTATAGATAAAAATTTAATTTTAAGGTCGAAACACAAAATCATAAATATAAAGAGTACTCGCAGATGGAAAAAAGTTTGATGGTTGTAATTGTAAATGTACCTATATTTGAAAATGATTTAAAGTGAATTATAAGTATTATAATATTGTACAGCCCTCGAATATTTAAATGATTACATTTGTGTGTGGACATCATAGATCTGAATGGCCTGCCAACTATTTTCGAATGGGAATTTATGGCGGTCCAGCGCTGAGCCATTGCGACAAATGAAAGGACTTTTGGAATGGGATTGGGAATGTGGCTATGAAATGGGTTTGTTGATCTCCTGGATGGATGGATGGATGACTGGTTGGCTTGGTTGCTTGGATTTGACTATGCTGTTGTTGTTCTCTGTTCGTGTAGTAATTAAATTTAAAATATGTACACACAACAGATGTTTGAGTTTGATGAAAACAGGTGCACTGCGACGTAGCTGGGGATAATTTTCATCAAAGGCAACCGATACGGACTCCAAAAAAGCGATGCCTATAAGCCGACGAACTGGTCCAGTTATATAGAGTGCAGCTTTTGGGATATGCAAACACATACACACACACAGACACACACACACAGACGCACACACAAACACATACACACACACACTCAAACACACACACACCTGTGCATGCATTAAATACACTCACTCGAAGCACTCGCAACACAATTCAATCATTTTGCGTTTTAAAGTGTATTTTGCGGTTATGCGCTTTATGGGCATTTTGTGCCATGTAATTTGATTTATACGGCACTCACTCTCACTCCCTCTCTCTCTCTCTCTCTCTCTTTCTATCCTATGTTGGCTTAACAAAAAATCAGTGTCCTGGTTACAGGATATGCGCATTTAATTAAGTGCCTGCATTTTGAAAAATTGCTTATAAATTGAATTATGTATTATTGTTTTTGCCTGAGACTGCACTGCTCCTGCTGCTGTGCAATCAACAGTTGATATTCCCAAAAAGGATTCAGGCCCAAGGACTTAATCAAATGACCAAGCTAAACAAAAACAGGACACACATGATGACCTTTAACCCAATTCTTTTGAGCTTAGTTGCATGCAGAGCAGAGCCAGGGTAAGGACACAACATGACGCAATTTGGGCTTACACACACACACACACGCACACACATTGTTGCGCTTTTTGCCTGACTTGTGGCAAGGACTTAACAAGGACTTACAAAAACTAATATGACAGAAGCGAAAATAGAACAGTACGCAATTGAAGTGGCCTGTAATGCAAGAAAACACAAAATGCTTTCCTTTAAGTTGACACCTTTCTAAAAATTGTTATATTTCGATGCCAAGAACAGGTACAGCAACTGTCAGGAGTTTTAAAAACTTGGAAATACTTCAACACACACAAGCTCGCAGTGACTGGAAAAATTAAGTCAACCTTAACTTACCAGTTCAATGTCATGCAAAATGATGCAATTGAAAAATGTATACAAAAAATATATCTTGTGGAAATGATCGGAAATAATGAAAATTTAAGTTGGCAAAGACGAGAGCTATAATGTTGGCGAAATATTTAAGCAGAAAAGAACATTACATGTGTTTTACCTATTTTCGAAAATGTATGCAACTGTTTAGATTGTTTTGTGAAGGATTTCAAGATTGATTTCAAATCTCAACACTAGAGCCTTAGCACGGACAGGAAATTGGACGACAAATCGTTTATGGAAGTCTTCTGAAATTTTTCAATTGTCTTCAACACAGTATCAAAAAGCTACCAAAGGAAAAAAAGCTATGAAATAATAATGGGAAAGCGTAAACTTTTTCCCTTTCAATGGAATTATAGATAAGATTTATATTTTTACTCCCTGTTCCCATTAAAAATGGGAAAAAGGGAGTTATAAAGTACTGCAAATGTGTGTAACAGACAGAAGAAGGCATTTCCGACTATATAAACTATATATATTCTTGATCATGATCAACAGCCGAGACGAACTAGCCATGTCCGTCTGTCTGTCTGCCTGTCCGTCTGTCCGTATGAACACACAGATCTCAGAGACTATAAGAGCTAGAGACACCAAACTTGGCATGAAGGTTCCTGTATACCATACGCAGATCAAGTTTATTTCAAATTTCGGATGCACCCCCCCTCACCCCCGCAAATCGCAAAAGACTCCCACAGCCACAATTTTAAAGATAAAGCTTTAATTTTTGGTACACATGTATGTTTAATCAATGTCTTTCGGATGTGTAAATTTCAACACGATCGGATAAATAGCACCAAAGTTATGGAAGAACTTATTTCCCCTGTCTCAGCAGGCAGAAACAACAGTTTGACATGCACTGTGCAAGTTGAGTACGCTGCTTGCTTGTGTTGCCGCTGAACTGCTTGAAATGCAAGTTGGGAGCAGGGAGTCTCGTAGTCGGGCACACTTGACTAGAGTATTCTTACTTGTTTTACAATGACTTTATTCTCATTAATGCATAGTAGTTATGATATTATCAACAAAAAATAAACAAAAGAGAAACAATGATTTGAAAAATATATATTTAACTTATTTTTACTTAACTTATTGCCCGACAAGTATATCTGTAGGAGGAAAACAACTGGCTGTTATTGATGCAGCAAATAATACATAATTTATTTAGCACCTTGTTGTTTTCGCCTGCTGGCTTGGGCATCAGTTGTGCTCACAACTTTCGCCAGAAGGAGTGTGGGGAAGAGGCGCCCCCAAAAACAAGAAGCAGACAACAAAGACTGCGAGCAGAAGCTGAAAGTACTTTTGATTTGTGCAATAAGTATTGTCGTTTGGCTGCCACTGGCGGCAATTTCTTAAATTTTTTATAGCGCATAACCTGTCTGGCACACATGCGCTTGTCACGCCCCCCCCCTGCCACTACCCCTGTCGCTGCCAACTCGCCCTCGACTTCCCACAGAGCGTCTTTTTCTGGCAGCGAACTTAGCGCCCGTTATTTGTTGTTTGCTGTAAGGCTCAAAGTTAGAGCAGGACCAAGCCAAGACGAGGACCAAGACGACGTTCTCGCTATCGTTGGCTACGCTTATTGCATTATGCCACCAGAGCGCCAAGTCAGTCAGCGTGCGTGCACAGCCAGATAGTCCTAGATGGTGGATAAAAGAGGGGTATTACGGGGGGTATTACGGGGTAGGAAGGAAGCAACGGCTCAGAATATATCCGCGCCAAGTGCAGCTGATGCTACTTTTGGCCCGTGGCAGCCGCGAATTGTTTGCTGTTGTTGTTGGTTATGGCGTGCAAAGAAGAAAAACTGAGCGAAAAAATAACAAGAAATTCAATTTCGAAATGTTAAAGCGCACAGTGAATACTCTTTGCCAAATTGAGTATAGAGTGGGCTACATGGGCTTTTGACTAAGTCAAGTCTAGAAGTCTTTTCGTCTTAAATATATGGAATTCTAATTTTGACGAAAGTGAGATCCAGGAAAGTTCGAAAAGTCGTACGAGACCAACTTAATATATAAGCTATATATAAAAGCTTTAAGAAAGCCCACAGTGACTCAGTTATTAAATTTTTGACCTATTATTATGACGACTATTCTAGACTTGGGGTGTAAAAAAGATTCAGATATTATCGATATTTTTAAGAAAAACAGGTAAGAATACTCTAGTCGAGTGTGCCCGACTACGAGACTCCCTGCTCCCAACTTGCATTTCAAGCAGTTCAGCGGCAACACAAGCAAGCAGTGCACTCAACTCGTAAACTGCTTGTCAAACTGTTGTTGCTGCCAGCTGAGACGGGTGTAATAGATTCTTCCATAACTTTGGTGCTATTTATCCGATTGTACCAAAAATTAAAGCTTTATCTTTAAAATTGTGGCTGTAGGAGTCTTTTGCGATTTGCGGGGGTGCGGGGGGGTGCATCCGAAATTTGAAATAAACTTGATCTGCGTATGGTATACAGGAACCTGCATGCCAAGTTTGGTGTCTCTAGCTCTTATAGTCTCTAAGATCGACGCGTTCATACAGACGGACAGACGGACATGGCTAGTTCGTCTCGGCTGTTGATCCTGATCAAGAATATATATGGTTTATATAGTCGGAAATGCCTTCTCCTGCCTGTTACACACATTTGCAGTACTTTATAGCTCCCTTTTTCCCATTTTTAATGGGAACAGGGAGTAAAAATATGGAACTGATTCGAAATGAGTTTAAGTCAAGTCATGCTGAATTTTCGATGTAAGAACTTTAATGCATTGTCGATATATATATATTTTGATGCCAATATTTCGGGGAATGTCGATGTATATTCTTTGGCCAAGACCGATATTAAGTTGACGATTTACATCCTTAGTTTATGTACCTGTTTTTTCAATTTTTAAAAATAGATAAATAAAAAACAGGATTTAAAAACCAATTTTTTCGATTTACAACCATTATAAAGATACATATTCCTTAGCTAATCCTCTTCCATTTTCTGTATATCATATTCCACAGGCCGACAAAATGACATTTTTTGTTTGGTGCCCATTTTAGTGAACTAATACACTGAATTATCCCATACAAAAAAATAATATTAACCGTAAACTAAGATACATATATCGAAAAGAAAAAACGTTGTTTGACCATTTTCGATAATTTCAATCGATAAAATCGAAAAAATTAAAAACAATGTTAATGTTTCGAAGTTTAGAAAATATGACCCGTAAACTATAAGAAATAGCCAAAAAACTTTCTGAGTATCATATGAGGGATGTTAAATATGCTATTTATGAAATTCTTGACTAATTTGATTGGGTAGCTTGAACTGAAGATATATATATAAACATAACCCTACATCACAAATAACAAAACCCGCGATTATTACAAAAACTGCACGTAGTTTTTGAAAACGGTAAATGTTGTTTTACTTGTAGATATATCGTCTACCAAAATCCACTATCCACTATCGGCCTGTGTTGTCAAAGTATATATGTACATATGTACACACATTCCAATAATAGTTACCGTCACAAACTAAACTTACAACGTGCTTAAATCTGTGAGCAAAGGGCATACAAATATGAGAATTGGCACAGCTTTTGCTACGCATCTCATTCCACCATCCCCTCTGACATTTCCTGCATTATATGCCTCCGCCTCCACCCACGCTCAAGGAAAATTGCTGGCAAGAAATGTTAATACCAAAAACGAAGCATTTGCCGCAATGAAAATCGCGTAAATTTCATACTGATTGTAAGTGTCGCCGTTTGCTTGACATTGTTGGGAGCTGGAGATGAAGACGTTGTCGAGAATGGAGAATGGAATATGGAATATGGAATATACTAGTGGAGGATGGAGAATGTTAGCGTCTGTTTGTCTAGCTGCCTGTTCCTGTTTCTGCTCCTCATCCAGAGTCTGTCGCATGTCGCCTGCAGATTGTCACCATTGTCACAATTGCAATTTTTAGTTTTTTTTTTTTTTTTTTAGCTGTCGGTTTGGCCATGATTTGCTTGCCATTTTGCGGCATTTACCATAAGCGGCGTCTCTCTCTTGGCCATAAGAACAAAGCCCCTGAACAGCTAAGGACCATGGCCAAAATGCCCTTCGATTGCATTAATGGCAGCCGCGTCCAGTGCCAGCTGCAAATCTCTCAAATGACAAAACTTTTCCTTATTGCTCAAGTGCATTTTTCAGTATGTCTTTTAAGTTGTCTTACGTTTTTTGTATACTTATATGTTAACGTGTTCAACGAGCTAGAAAGAGTAACTAAGCTCAGTCTAAAGTTTGGTGCAATACACAATTCAGCTTAGCTCTTCTTTATAATAGCTTAATTCGAAATTTGAAATAAGCTTGATATGCGCTTTGTATATACGAATAAGATAGAGTCAATATGTAAGCGGGACAAAAATCAAACCAGGTGTAAACGAAAACAGAATCTATGGACAAAAAATCGGAACAGTGAGAATTAATCAAGAATTCCGGTCTTAAATCAAGACCTATCGGTGTCAAAAGTCGTGTAATACCGCTTTTTCTTGACTCAATCCCAAACTTCTCATTTGAAGACAAAATTTTAAAGAACGGAAATCTTGAATGTTTTTAAGCCTAAAAGAGCTTATTTCTAGAACATAAAAGTAGTGAATCAATACTATTTTGGTCTCATTTTAAGAAAATTTCAGCTTCTCAAAAATAATTTGACAAAAGTTATTTTTAACCTTTTTTTTTCGAATTCTTATTTGTTGAGCGTGGGAGCGGAGCTGTAATTTGATGTCTCCTGACTTCCTCCAGTCATCATTCGGTTATTGTGTGAAAATTTCAACGCTGCGGTGAATTGAACGCGCATTTATGCGGTCTGTTAGACATGTGAGTTACAGGAATGTTTGCCTGTTGTTTTAAGGACCCGGGTCAAAGCCCCGGCGATGGTCGAACACATTTTTTTAATTTTATTTTTTATTTATTAATTTTATACTCTTTCTCTAAATTTTTTTGAAAAAAAAAAGAATAAAGAGTATATATGAATGCAGTTTTTTTCCACAGTTTTGAAGCTACAGCAGCCAAACTTGGTATACATTTTTATACTCTTTTTATAATTTTTTGAAAAAAAAAAAGGAAAAAAGAGTATATTGGGTTTGTGAAATGTCCGTCTGTCCATCCGTCTGTCTGTCCGTCTGTCCGTCCGTCAGTCTGTATGAACGCAGGATTTTTCCACAGTTTTGAAGCTAGAGCAACCAAACTTGGTATACATTTTGATATATACCATAGGCAGTCAAAGTGTAATGATCTACCCCGCAACCCCTCCCCATCTACCTTAATCGGCAAAAAACTGTATCTTCCACAGTTTTACAGCTAGAGTAACCAAATTTAGTTGAATTCTGTTGCCCTATAAAACAGATTGTTTAAAAATATTTTTGCCACGCCCACGAGCGCCCTTGTAATAAATCAATTTTAGTTCCTCCCAAACCTGTAGAACTGGCCCAACGAAATTTAAATAGATGGCAAAACTTGAAAGATTTGAGCAAAAATACAATTATCGCGCTCACTTCTGACTCCGCAAAGAAGCTAAAAAAGAGTACATCGCAGTCGGCTGTATCCGACTGCAACGTTCTTACATGGTTTTTATTCATTTTATGAACTTATTTTTTTTTTTTTTTAAATATGTAATGTAGTAAATTATAAGAACATATGTGCATTGTTTTAAGTGCAGTTGTAACTTTCATGCGACGCGTATTTATTGCGGTCTTTTTTCGTGTATGTTGTGTGATGGTAAGGCAGTTTGAATATAAGATGACAAACATTTATGACGATCGTTCAAATACTTGTTAATTTTTGTCAGTTACCAACCAAACTTGTATTTCGATCGCCGTTGTTCTCTCTAATATTGAAATCGAGCCTTTTCTTAACTTGAAGTAATTTATATAAAAATCGAAGTAACTTTTTAAAAAATAGTACATTTGGAAAACCTCAATACATTATTATTTATTATCAATTGTGGACTCGTTTTAAAAATAAATTTAACTCTTAGAACAAATACATTAAGAACAAATTCTGCATTTCTATATGATTCAGAGATTTTAATAAAAAAAAAATGTTATAGTTTGAATTGGTTTTGTAACTAAAACTGAGTTCTATTAGACAGGAATTTAGTTTTTAGATCTGTCTTGCTCTCCATTGTAAGTATTGTGGTACGGTTGTTTATGGTAACTGACATTATATGATCACGATGATCCATGATGTAAAAAGTAATGCCGCGGTTTTTCCTTTCTAAAGTATAGTAACATTTCTGGGCTCTAAACTTGTCTTTATTTTGTTATTTCTTGATGACATTATAACAAATACAGTGGGGATTAATATTGATTTATTCTCAATGTAGAATAATTTAATACCAATGCTGATTATTATTTAAAAAGTTAGTAGGTGTCAGCCTGCTGCGTCAACTGTGATATCTGAACTGTGATTAAAAAATAATTTCAACGAAATATAAAAAGAGGAAAAATGGCAGCGAGCACGTTTTCTATTTGCTCAAGAGAGAGAGAGAGAGAGTGAGAGAGACACAGGGAGAGAGACAGCGAGAGAGGGAGAGAAACAACGCGAAAGTCAAAGAAAACATTTGTCAGACATTGGGAAGACTGATGGCGTTTTTGATGGCCGAAAATCAAGTTTGTTTTTACGTGCCTCGTGACAGGAACGTGGCACATAGCGAGAGAATGCCACTGCCACTTGCCACTTGCCACTTGCGACTTGCCACCGACTGTGTGGGAATTTGGCTGTGGATATCAAAGGTCGCAGCTGCTGCAAATGGCTGGTGCTTTGCCGAAATGAGAACATTGGCCCGTTCCACAGTGAATGTGAATGTGAATGTGAATGTCGAATGCGAATGCGACGAGTGGCATTGGCTATGAGAAATCGCTCGTCATTATACATACATACTCGTATGTATGGTAACACCCTGCACCACCCCCAATTTCTAGACGGCGGTATGCCATAAATTATGCTACTTTCTGCGTGTTGCCTGCCGCACGAATATAGACATCTGTAGTTGTGAAAAATCGTGCCCCAAAAACTTTGACCTGCCTCTGCAAACCCCCCTCCACCCCCAACCCACTTTCTCTGCCTCTGCCAACTTATTGAAAATCACTTAGACACACATGTGACGCCCGGCCGGACGCGTTACGTGAGCGAAAAACTGGAACTCCACCTCCACATCCACCTCCTACTCCTTCAGCTCATATAATTTATGTTAGGCATTAGAATTTATTTGAAGCTGTGTGGCTCAACAACTGGCTAATCTTATGTGAACTAACTGCCTGACATAGGAATGACAGCCATGTCCAATGGTCAACCAGTCCAAGCGATAGTTTTGATAGTTTTTACAATTTTTTTTCTGTAAACTAAAGCCATGTAATCGCCATTGGGAAAATCGATTTAAATTTGGTTAAACTTGAAAAGATCAAATCTGTGTAAAAAGCCAAAAACTTACTTTTTTTAAGAACAATTTTTAAATCATCGCGACTTGCAGGATGGGGAAATAAATATCAGAAAATAGTTTCTTAAACTTAAGTATATTCTTCTGAGCTTTCTATATAATACGATAATCTTCGATATATCGAAATATTTGAGCTCATCTTTCGAAAATCAGAATATGCAATCAGTACGGTATACTTGATCAAATTAGTGATGATTTTATGTAACATTTTCAATTCTTATTGATATTAAATTTTCATTAAAAACTTTAAACGTGCTTTCTAAAATATCTTAATTTTTCGCTTATGAAATGGTTCTTAACTAGATAATGTTTCAAAAAATCCATCAATTGTTCCTCAGGTATTCTGTATTCCAAGCAAATGTTAAGAAATGAGATATATGCATTGAGGAGATTCACAAAAGCTATTTAATAAAAAAAATCACAGTTGTATGCAAAGAATTAAGTTTAATTATATGTACTAAGATAGTTATGTGTCCTTTGAAACGTTATTTTTATGACAATAACAGAGAAGTTAAGAAACGGTTTTATTATCCTACAGCGTTGCTTTAAAAATTGTTTAAACTGTGCATAGACTGAAGGAAGAGACCAGCAGCTGTCGCGCTTGGCTGCACTTGATAAACGAGCCGCCTTCACGGAAGGACATCAAGGAAGAGAGAGGAATGGGTTTAAGCCCCAAGGCCAGGACAAAACCCAAACTAAGCCTAAGCATTGTCAAACTCGGACATTCTAAGGCTGCTAATAGACACACAACCCGAGTGGCGGACAGCGACGACATATTCGTAATTTATGACCAGAGAACGCCAGTCGCTGAATGTTTGTTATCTTCACAGTAGAATTTGAGAGGATGTGTAACGAGACTATCTCAGTATAGTATGCAGTTGTAGTACTACGAGTACTCAAAAGGAATATGGGAGATTGGACTCAGTGACTGTCTCTGTCAGTTGTCTGTAATTGTTTTCCTAATGGAAGGCACCACCGCCCCCCAAAAAACATTGACCGCACTTAAGTTGTCATGCGAGTATGTGCGCCACAAATTTATGAGCTAACATGGAGTCTCTGTCATCGGTACTCAGATATTGTGCTCCCTTATTGTTGTTGCGGTTTGTAGTAATCAGCTCATTGAGTTAAACCTGCAAGTTGTATTGAATAAAGTTTCAGACTAGAGATTTTTAAAAAATATATTGAATGAGAAAAATATTAATGGTTGGATATCATATTGCCTTTGATAAATCGTCTTTAAATCCGTTTTGGCTTCGATGTGTCGATTGCTTATTACTCCCTGTTCCCATTCAAAATGGGAAAAAGGGAGTTATAAAGTACTGCAAATGTGTGTAACAGACAGAAGGAGGCATTTCCGACTATATAAACTATATATATTCTTGATCAGGATCAACAGCCGAGACGAACTAGCCATGTCCGTCTGTCTGTCCGTCTGTCCGCCTGTCTGTCTGTATGAACGCGTCGATCTCAGAGACTATAAGAGCTAGAGACACCAAACTTGGCATGCAGGTTCCTGTATACCATACGCAGATCAAGTTTATTTCAAATTTCGGAGCCACCCCCCCGCACCCCCGCAAATAGCAAAAGACTCCCACAGCCACAATTTTAAAGATAGAGCTTTAATTTTTGGTACACATGTATGTTTAATCAATGTCTTTCGGATGTGTAAATTTCAACACGATCGGATAAATAGCACCAAAGTTATGGAAGAACTTATTTCCCCTGTCTCAGCAGGCAGAAACAACAGTTTGACATGCACTGTGCAAGTTGAGTCCGCTGCTAGCTTGTGTTGCCGCTGAACTGCTTGAAATGCAAGTTGGGAGCAGGGAGTCTCGTAGTCGGGCACACTCGACTAGAGTATTCTTACTTGTTTTTGTCTAACGTTTTAAGCTCACTTCACATTTCAAAAATATATATTTTTTTGCAAAATAAGATTATGCATAATTATTTTATACTAAATTAAATATTCCTTTTTTTTTTTTGTTTATAATGAATTCAATTTAATTTGTTTTTCTTTATTTAAATCAGATCACTCTCTTGAATATTATTTAAATTATTAGAAATCAGTAATTGTCTCTTATTATATAGTTCAATTTAATTTTGTACTTAACAATGATCTAAATCGGATTGTTGTAACTTAAGAAATAATTCGTCAAGAATAGGATAGTTTTAGTTTATTAGCTTCTCAGCAAAACTACAAAATATTTAATACACCGAAGTAAACTTTGCTCGCTTAGTTTATTTTTAAATTTGATTGCAGCTTTGTGCTCTCAATTTTTCATTACATTTGGCTTTGTTATTTTGTCTATTTTATTTCATCATTATTTGAACAATGATTTTAGACATTTGGTTATGCTTCGTGTGTGTGTGTGTTGAATTAAAATCTCCAATGGCAAATCCTACAATTCCATTCCATTAAAGACTAAGCCATTTGGCCAAAAACGAATTTATGTAAAAAGGTTGCTAAAATGCAAACATGAGTCCAATAATAACAATAGCGAAAGCTAATCCTTTGCCAGCAGCTAGGAGAAGCAAGGAATAAGGAGCGAGGTGCGGTGTGGTGCGGTGCGGGTAGGCAACACAATTAGTTGCACGCATCCATTAGATATTCCAGGCACAGTCACAGAACGATTGCAAAGCCATAAAATAGCCAAAGGCCGCATTGAAAAGACCAAAAGAAAATTATTTTTGTATGTTTGGTTGCGTTGAGGTTTTTGGTTTTTTTGGTGAGGAGGGGGGCAGGACAAAGGGGGGTCAGTAGAAACCCAAAAACAAAATAAGACCAAATATGTCACGCAGCGGGTTGCCCAAGGGATTTGTACCAAAATATATGTATTATATATATGACATTTTGTTATGAATACTAATCTGAGGTGAACTCACAGTGCCACAGCACTTTGCATAATGCACAATAGTGTGAAAGAGATGAAATTTTGAAGTATTCAACAAAAAAAAACACCGATAGTTTCAGTTTCTATCTTAAACATGCTGATATGAAAAAAGGAAACTCAAAAATATGCATTACATAGTTTAATAAGCATAACTAAGTAAAGCAGAGGCGATCTTTTAGCGAAATTTGGCTGAGTTTGATAAAAGTTGAAGGTAGAGTTTACGAAAACGATTCAAATGATTAAAGATCTAATTTAAATTAATGTCGGTACTGCCTAAAAAAAAAAGGTAAGGTCCAGTAGGTATTATCTAAAAATATTTAAATGTCTTAGGATTTGATATAAGTTAGGAGTATATATGACAATATATGTCGCCAAGTTGCTTTGGGTAGTCACAAAAATGTTGCTTAAAAACTAGTTTCAAGTTAAGTTTAATTTGCAGCGTAATTTATTTGCAGAACAGCCACTGTACCTCAAGGAAGCGTGACGGGTCGCTTCATCAGTTTTAATAAGTAAAAAACATATTACAGACAACCTCAAAATAAACGTTAAAGAGCTCTACTTGTTGACAGTAGAATGATCCACTTTGCGGCACATGTTGCACAGTGGGGCCGGTAAGGGTCTACCCGATAGGCTTTTAACACCAAATGGCTGCAGTTTCTTCAACAGATTTTGTACGCACTGTAGCTGATAGCTAATGCCTGGAGCAACATCACCGGAAAAGATTTTATCATCCATATAGAGTATATCGATGCCCTCGTTCAAGACACGCAAGTGATAATGATGATTGATTGGAAAAAAGTTTAGTTCGGTTCCCAATTCCTTAGTGATTAGTGTGTTCACCTCATATATTTTGACCAGAAAGACAACAATTTCTGTACCACTGTGCAGGGTGTGACCAGCAGGCAGCACCGTTATCTCCACCACACAACACTCGCAGCAGATTAATTCGGGCTCATAAGGTTCCAGAGCATGAAAAGTCAAAAGCGTAGAATCGGGCTTATATATGTGTGGTACATTGATTAGTGAATTATAGTGTCTATATATACTTAAATCTCACCTTAAAGCGCTTGCGATAACTTTCCAACAATTCCTCGGTACTGTAGATGGTGCCATGCCAGCGCGGCGGTATATAGACCTCAAAATCGGCCGATGTCAACACCATAACGCCATGCTACAGTATTCCTAGTTTAAAATAGCTCTAAATGTGATAACAATGCGTTGCTTACGAGTCCATATGAATATTCGTGTAAGTTCTCTGGAGTTACCTCCTTGGGCGCACCGTAGGCATCTAAAAACATGACGAAATTTATAAGTTATGTGCTATGCTTTTACTTTGTGTGACCTTAAATTTAGTTTATTCAAAGCTACAAAGCTACGGCGTTTGAATGACAGCTTTCACAGCATATGAAAGTAGAGATGATAATTGAAACTATCGATGTAGCGATATTCTATCCTATTATCTATATATCATGCTATCGATAGGCAGCTAAAATGAAAGTTATAACAAGAAAGCAAAGCCGAAGATATTTACCATTTGCAAAAAAATGTTGCATGTAGAAACGTTCCAACGATTGTTCCTATGACAGCTATAAGTTATTTATTTCAATTTATTTATTAATTAAGTTTCGTATTCAGCTTTTCATACACAAAAACTGACTTTTTAAGACATACGACAAATTATTTTCCAATTGATTGTTCCTATGGTCGATTTTGACAGAAAGGAGAAGCATCTGTGCCAATTTTTATCAAGATAGCTTTTAAACTAAGTACTGAGAATCTCATTTAAAATGACGAGTAGACGGACATTGCTACATATATTTTACAGGGTTGGAAACGTCTGCTTTAATGCGTTACATTTTTCGTCAACAAATTGAAGTACCTTCTGGAAGGACACAAAAACGCATCTCAAAAGTTTTGCACCAAAGCAAGCCGTTCTATCATTTTTTGAACTCGTATCTTATTTAATTTTTATTTTTGATATCGGTATCTTTCTTTTCTGTCCTCCTCGGATAATCTACACCATGTGCGTGCCTTCTTAAACATCTGTTGCAGTTGTTGTAATTATTGCGGCGAAAAGCACTCAAATCTAATATTATTTGATTTTTATTTTCGAGTTATTTACTGCCTGTCGTTGCTTTTTGAAACATCTCCAGTGGCGGTATAAGCAAATGATGATTGATCTTGTTTCTTTTATGTTGTTTATAAAAAATAAAAACAAAGAAAAAAAAAACATACTAATAAAATAAAAATAAAATAAAAGGTGTTGGTGTAAAGAGAGCTCTAGAAAAATTTGTTATTTTATTGCATGAAAGAAAATTATGGAACGAAAATATTTAATGAAATTATAGTTGCAACACTAAGCAAATCTGAAAGACATACATATAAGCGGCTCCTGAAACGCACATTCTAACAGTTTATTTTAAATATTTCTAATGCATACAGCATGTAACATATATGGGCTAATCGGTAATGTGTTTAATGAGATTGAAATGGGTCTCGGTTTTGGGCAGCGCGATCCAAAAACGATATAAAAACCATAGTAACGTAACTTATGTTATAAGTACAAATATACTATTAGTAATAGCTATAAATGTTTTTTTTTTTATATTTTATCTGCTTCTACCACCTGTAAGCCAGTTGTGCAATAATTAATGTGAATCTGTCAGCGTTGTGAAATGTCGCAGCCGTTGCCAATGTTCTTCTTGAGTTGAGTGCATTGTTGATCCTGTTTTTTTTTGCTGTGTGACTTGTTTACAACTTTAAAGGCACTTGAAATTGAGATAAAAGAAGTGTCCTGGGAATAGGGTTGAAGAAGCCAGGCCAATGAGATTGGCATTGCCATTGCTAACCCATTTTATTCAAGGCACTTATATATATATGTATATATATATATAATAAATGTATATGTAATATAAATAGCGTTGGAGTTGAACAGGTACGAACAGGCCATAGCCTCTCTAACCTTGCACATCATAGCAAGTGCCTATGCAAAAAAAAAAAAAAAAAGAAAAAAAAAAACAGCAACTTCACAAGCTAAGCCCAAAAGTAATGAAAATGAGATGAAAATTATTGCACCGTAAATCAGGCGTCCTGGCGCCCAGCTGTGTCGTCCTGAGCAGCCTCTAAACGATTTCAACTGCTTAATTTGGCTTTCATTGCGTCTTTTCTTGTTATATGTATATATGTATGTGTGTGTGTGTTTTTTTTTTGTTTTCTGGCCTGGCATGAATTATTTAACGATCTCCAGCTGCGTTGATGCGATTTCCCAAGGATGCCTCTAAATTAAAGCTATAACAAGCTTAATGCACGCCAACCGCAAAACGTAGCCCAGGACCAAAGCCAAAAACTTCATTTAATGCTACAATGGTGGCCAAACAATAAGCTGCTGCTGCCCGTTAACCCATACCCATGTACTTCCTCATAGAACATACACAGTTGCTGAACCCACACACAGACACAGTTGAAGATACACAGATACAGATGCAGAGCCTGTGGCAATGCTTCATGTGGGGGACTTAACTCTTTGTATGTGCCCCAAACGACGCCGTCGACTTTCCAATTTCAAGTGAAAAATCCCGCGAATGAACATGTAAACAACAACGCTCCGATAGGTGGGCGGAGGCCAACAAAACAATGCGAAAACAAAAGCACAAGGAAACCGACTAAGATTGATATTGACTTCATTGGATCGACTTTTAGAATTCACTATATATGATGCAGCATATCTGAAATCTGTTATTCAACTCCAAACTGTATGTAGTACCATAAAAACGAATGATAATTTAAAAACTTATTAAAAGTTATAAATACTTGTGAAGTAAAGCATTTTTGCGTTTAGAATTCTCAACTAGTTTTACCGCACCAAGTGAGATATAGATGCTTTGCTTGCGATGTGCCTTGTTGTCGCACCTCAAATTAACTACGGTTTTAAAATAAAAGAACACAACAAATTTGAATATATTCCTTTGTATTTTATTTTAAATTTATCCTTGTATATGTTTTTGTCTATATCAATCCGTTTTTGATAACTTTTTAGATATTTCATTTAAATTTCATATAAATATATTAATACCATATATTAAACATTAAATATACAATTTTCAGATATGAGTAGATAGTATCTACTAGAAACGTATTCCAGGCATTCAATAAACTGCACTTAAATGTTTTGTGGTGACTTTTTTAAATGAAATAACTTTTGAATAAATCATCTCGCAAGAATCTAATAATTTCAATACATACTATAAAGGGTATTGATAATATATTCAAATGTGTTAATTTTACCCTTAACTTCTGTTGATAGATGTATAGAGGTATGATTTTACAATGTGCCCAGCATATTTACCTTATGATAATGTGAAGAAATTTACAAATTTCACTTCAATAAATATATATTTGATTATACACACAGTTTTAGGCCTTTTCCCGTTTCTACTGTCGAATGGTGTTTTGTGAAACTGTTTAAAATTAAATATTTAGTTTTTATAGAATTTCTGCTCATTAAATTAATTTGCGTTTGATCTCAAATTGAATTGACCTTTGAGAATAATTCACATTCCGATTCTATTATACATATATATGTAAGAGCCATAAAAGCAATATTTATGTTTAATTAACAAATGCTTATAGCTAATATGCCTCATTAGTTACTCTATATAACATCATAGCAAATCCAAGCAAAACTACTGACAGAGTTTGCCGAGCGCATTCAATGCCAACGCTTGTTTCCTGTATCTGCAACTGCAAATGTATCTGTATCTGTAAATACATCTGTATCTGTATCCGTATCTGCTTCTGTATTTGTAGCTGTAGCCTTTTCGGCGTGTGGTGTGCGTATGAAAAATGCGCAATGAACACTGTGCAAAAAAGGAAATCCTAAAACCAAATAAAAACCGGTGCACAGTTGCTGAACCCACTTGAAATATTTTTGGCAATGAAAACTAACCAAAAAGAGATAAACACAGACATAATAAATGGAATGAAGCGCAAAGCTGCAAACTGAGCTCCCAGAATGTTGCAACATTTGCAACGTTGCGTTGCAATAACAACAACTGCAGACAAAAGCAGCGCAGCGCACTGCAGCACAGCGTCGTTCTTCTTAATCCCTGGAAATTTGTCTAAAAAAACCCCAAAAAAAAACAAAAAAATAACTCGCGATGCTTCGTGTCCTTCGTAAGGCTGATGAATGACATTCTCGCTGCTGTGCAAATTATAAGAGCAATTTGCATTATGTGGGTCGCCGTTGTCCTGGATTAAATATATATATAGTATGTATACATATAAAACGCTTGGAGGTCCACCCAGCTGTGTCCTTAAATTATTCAGGCTCTGGCATTATTTGTAAGCTCGCTTGATGTTAGATTTAAATTATCTTCTTGTTGCCTGATTATGATTTTTGACGTAATCATAATTTATGCTAGTTATTTATATATAATTTATCTTTAATAAACATAACTAGGTACTTTAAAAGTGTCAGTTCATAGTGAAACACTCTTAACTCTTAACACAGTGACACTGGTTGAAAGTTCCATTTCAGCTTTACGATTAAAGAAAGCAGGCAGTTGATAACATTTAATCTTTTCCTAACCTTTATCTTTAATGTGCTTTTTAACAAAAGCTCGTTTGTTACGAGTTTAAATTTGTTGAAAACAATTATTTAGGAAACTCTAAAGCAATTTGATATCAATATGACCAAAGTGAAAAATGACTCATGAAAAGGACATCTCAACTCAAGGTGTGATTGGAGTCTCAACGGGTTCCGTATTCCACCTCTCTAATACAGAGTTTGGAAACTTCTAAAACTGTTCAAAATTTTACTTTTACTTTGACTTCTGCTGTTTTGCTTTTTCTTCGACTGAGACTTTTGAAATTTATCGAAGCACCAGATTTGCTGCTTCGACTGAAGCAATTCAATCACTGCTCTAAAATGAAAAACTTGAGCACAATTTTTTGTTAAATTTTGAATGTTTATTGACAGGTATTTTTGGCTATCAACATTATTAACATGTCCTTTTGAAGTTTGGCCAATTTTTACTCCCTGTTCCCATTAAAAATGGGAAAAAGGGAGTTATAAAGTACTGCAAATGTGTGTAACAGACAGAAGAAGGCATTTCCGACTATATAAACTATATATATTCTTGATCATGATCAACAGCCGAGACGAACTAGCCATGTCCGTCTGTCTGTCTGCCTGTCCGTCTGTCCGTATGAACACACAGATCTCGGAGACTACAAAAGCTAGAGACACCAAACTTGGCATGTAGGTTCCTGTATACCATACGCAGATCAAGTTTATTTCAAATTTCGGATGCACCCCCCCGCACCCCCGCAAATCGCAAAAGACTTCCACAGCCACAATTTTAAAGATAGAGCTTTAATTTGGTACACATGTATGTTTAATCAATGTCTTTCGGATGTGTAAATTTCAACACGATCGGATAAATAGCACCAAAGTTATGGAAAAACTTATTTCCCCTGTCTCAGCAGGCAGAAACAACAGTTTGACATGCACTGTGCAAGTTGAGTACGCTGCTTGCTTGTGTTGCCGCTGAACTGCTTGAAATGCAAGTTGGGAGCAGGGAGTCTCGTAGTCGGGCACACTCGACTAGAGTATTCTTACTTGTTCAATATTCAACCACAAAATCAAAATATAAACTAAGAAAACCGTATGGTTACATATATATGTAAAATTGAATTGGAGTTCAGAATTGGCCTTATGTGAGTCTTTTGATACTTTTTAAACTTTGATCAAATAAGGCGAATTGCGAAGTATTCTGATATAACTATTAAACGATTAGTAATGTCAGCATTCAGCAAACAAACTTTCATTTATTACATACACTTAACCCCGAAAGTTATATTTTTTTTTATATGTACGTGCAATCAACTAATTGAAATCAAAATGAGATGAACAAAGTACATCCAACAAATGCACATAATCTGAAACAATACACAACAGAGTATGACTCAATCGCTTGACTGACGCAAGCACTGCTTAGTTGGCTGTCAACAAAATATCCACCCCGCAAGGACATACAGTACATGAACATAATTGCAAATACATAAATAAATTGATGCAGTGCATGGGTTTAAAGCATAATAAATTTTGAATGCGCCATTAGCATGATTTATGCCTATTTAATTTTTCATAACAATGAAAAGCTCACAAGAGCAACAACAATGACAACAACAACTAGACATAATGTGACAACAGGCATGGCATTAGCGCCGCCCGTAATAGGACAAAAGGAGCTGTTACAGGACACTGTATGTTTGTATGTGTCCTGCCATAAAGAAGAGTGCATAAAAAATGCGATCGGCAATGGACATAATTGAATAGTAAAAGCGCACACTGAAATTAACCACCACAAATGACGCAAATAATGTTAAAATGCTAGCCAGGGGCGAGGGTGGACAAGGGGTTGGGGGGGAGGGGTGTACGACCGCATGTACGGACGATTAAATTTCATTGAAATTGAATTACATTAAAAAATGCAAAAGGCGATGCGGCACAATAGCGCTCGTCGTAGACATTGAAACAGGCAACAACTACAAGCACAATAACAACGAGTAGTAAGCAACAGCGAGTACAACAGCAAAAACAACAACAACAGCAACAACAACAAGCCCTCGGGGCAGACAATAGTGCGCAAATTAACTTACAAAGCGAAATAAAAATCGCTTATGCTACTATTTTTACACAACGATATGTACGACTATTTATCTCTCTCTCTCTCTCTCTCTCTGTCTCTCTCTTTCTCTCTGTCACTTCTCTATCTCTCTCACTCTTTTTGTTATCGCTTTGTATAGCCGCCATCTGCCGCAATTTGACTTAATGCTAAACAGCCCAGTTACCAGTTACCAGTTACCAGTTGCCAGTTCACAGCTTTTCTCTAACCATTTTGTGTTCCCCTTTCTAAATGCTCACCCTTCGGAAAAAGCGTTGCATAGTTTACGGCGCTTTGTTTATGCTTTCGTCCTTTATCCTCGTTCCTTATCGCATTTGTTGTCAACATGCAGAAAGGAGTTGCCTTATTAAAAAATTTGCGGATTTATTAAAAGTTTGCGCCTTTTGTTGCTGCTGTCCACCATTTATATTGTTAGCCGCTTTGTTGTTCGCTTTCATTGCCCCTTCCTTAATTCCTTTTAGGGCACAATTAGTTTCCTAATTTTCTAGGTGAAACGTTTAGTAAAGTTATCATGGCTTAAACCTATTCAGGGGCTTGGTAAGTTGAATAACTTGATCCAAATATCACTTTAAAATTATTATTATTATTACTGGCATAAGAATAGCATACTCTTAGAATCGTTTTAAAATTAAATGAAGCTGCAAGTTATTAAAGGTTTTTAATTATTTTCTGCTCCGAAAAGTATGCAACACAAATTTGTGCTAAGCTGATTCATAAAGAATTGGGAACAGCACACATATAATCTTAGGAAGGTTCCTTAATTCATATTTACTGCTCTGCCTCGTTTTTAAATTGTGATAACTTTTTATATTAAAATCAATAATCGATTATCATGTTTCAAAACTTTATATTGTGTAGAATTCTTTTCTAGACTTATTTGAAATTTATATTACATTTCATTTAGATTTATTACTATAATTTCACCATTAAGAATAGACAAATGGCGGTGCAGTCTGTTGTTGAATTCGATAAGAATGTGAATAATCAACTTGCTGCAGCGATTTCATATATTCCATAAACTGCGAGTAGGTCACAATGCGAACCTTATTGTAGGGCTCATTTTCATGATACAGACAGCGTGGATCGTTGATCCAACTGCGGCAATGCTTGTCAAAGGCTCTTTTATTTTTCTTATTTTTACAGCTAAAATGCAAAATTAATAATGTTTTATATTTATTTGTACTTTATTTCATTTATAACTTTACTTACATTAGTTGGAGCGCAGCGGATATCCATTGTCGCACACGAATCGATTGGGTCAAATACCCAAGCGCAGCTGGCCCATCTGTACGTCTGTCAAAGGTTATTAAAAATATAGAGGGAATAATCATCCAGTGCACATTTTGAGCCAGTTCAAGGGCATAACGCTTACGTCCGGCCCAATCATAGTCCAGCCAAAGGATAGCCGTATATAATACCTGACAAAATAAGTGCAAATTTATAGCTAAACGAACAACAAGAAATCTACAATTTTTCTATATTAACCTCCTTTACATAATTTTTATATATGAGAATTGAGGCCCTGTTTTACAGAAATACCTATATGTATATCCTATAATATTTATGTTTTGATTGAAAACATGTTGAGGAGTCTATTCTATCCAGCAAAATTGATTTGATAATGGAATTTGAGAACGTTTGAATATTTTGAATATATAGTTGTTTGAGTTTTATTTTTTAAACAAAAAGATGATAAATTTAAAATATTCCAAATTTTTTTTATAAATATATTTTTTGATTAATAAATACTGTTTAGCAAACTAAACATGCAACCCTCGCGGTCTATCTTTAAAACACACACACATGTCAATCTTCGAGTAAGCGGGACACTTGAGATGAATCCCAAACCGTTGGTAAAAATAGTACATCCTTGCTTGAGCAAGGCAATAAACAAAAAGATCAAAATTATCCCACCAGATGTGACGCCGCACATGTGAACTGTAAAAACTGTACACACATGTGTGATGACGATAAACCTATAGAAACTAAGCATAGGATATATTCCACATGTAATCATATGTTAAAAAAGGAAAACTATTGTAACACTTGTAATTCTATCTTTGTTATGCATAAAATAGGATCCACATAAATTGAAGGTATATAAGCACATACAAACTCAATAAAGATCCTAGTCATAACCATTTTAAATCTGGACGCGATTCATTCTTGAATTTAGGGCTCGGCAGAAAATAAGGTATGTTTGAAAGGACTGCGACATAGGCGCAATCAACCTTTAAAGCTATTCCTAACAAATACATATATGTATGTATAATAAATGTGGTCATTGTCCCCTGGACTATATAAATCACTGAATTGAGTTTTAAGCATTGACGTTGAACAACCGATTTTCTTGATTGGTACAATAAGTTATTAATAATAGTAACAGTAGTCTATAAATCAAATAAACACTATAATAATTTAACAAAAAAAAAAAGAAAATTAAAAAAATTGGGAATCGAACACGGGGTTTTGTGTATCAGAACCGAATACCTGCTTACTGGGTTACAGTAAACAAACAACTTTTATCTAAACTCTGTTATGCAACTGTGTCAATTTGTTAAAACAAAGCAATCAAAACGATATTCATTTCTCTGTGTAGCCTTACTCACCTCAATTTCCGTATTAACCGCCAAGTTGTCCATTAAAAGCAAACGACGAAGATTTATAAAGTCAAGATTTGCAAACTCCTGACTGGCTGCAAATGGCAACCAAACACGTCCAAGATGGGGAAACATACGCTCATCAATATCAAACGATAGCTTTTTAAAATGATGATACATGGGAAGAACATAATCCGTAGAATTCTTAGCCAGTTCCCAACACTGAGTGTTCAGCTTTTCAATATGTAGCAAAGCTGAGGCATGTATCAATTCAGTTAACTGTGGCAAAGTTATTATAGTCAAAGGCTGCATCAACCAGCGATATATATTATAAAAGGCGCTCGATGAAATTTTATAAGAGTTTAGATTTGCCACCAGGCACTGATTGCAATTGTAGTTGGAGTAGGTGCAGATTACAGATACCAGCAGGGAATGACAGTAGAGCTTCTTGTCATCGATAATTATAGCACTCGAGGGTGTGATATTCTGACAAAATAACTTAATAAGATCTGGAATGAGTAGATTCTTTCTTTTGGGTAGCTCCAAGTTGGGTTCTGGTTCAACGAGCAGTGCATCCAAGTTCACTTGAGCAATTTCTACCTTTTTAATGTTGGTTGGCTCTATTTTATCTGCAATTTGTTGACGAACCTTAGTATCATTTTGAACAATCAGTTCCTTTTCTATATCTATTTCTTTTAATTTTTTCTGCAACACTTCTCTTTCATCTTCTTTAATTTCCATCTCCATTTTCAACAGTTATTTGTGGCTCTAATATAATTGTCGTTCCGACTTCCTCAAATTTAGAATACGTTATGATATTTTATATTTATACTAGTGCCTAAATTAGATAAAATTCTTTGTGACATGCGTTGGCAAATAAATCAAAACAGAACTCATCACTTAAAGTTACAAAACTCATACCCAACCTGACATAGTATCATAAGCATAAATCTACTTGACGCAACACGTCTCCAACCCTCCCCAAACAACCCCACAGAGCCATCAGAAGTCCCTCAGAGAGCAGCAGCAGCTCAGCGGGTGTTAAGATTTATGAAACATTCAAGTATTTTCTATTTAAGTTAATAACAATCACAATAATGGAACTATGGAAATTGATGCAGCTCAAGCTGAAAATGTGAGGCTATGGGTGTATGTGTGGGTCTATGTGTGCGTGAATGTTGTTGTGTTAACCTGATGATAGATGATGTGCATATAAGCTCAAATAAACACACAAAATCGCTATTGTCTACAAAATAAGTTCTTGCTGCATACTTGGGGGCGCGTAAAGAAAAAAAAAACAGAGGAAAAACCAGCAGGTCGTATGCGTAATAAGCTGCTGAGGTGTGCGTGTGTGTGAGTGCACAGTCTTTACATATTTGAGCAGCTGTTGTGTGCTGTTTTCTGCATTTGTGACATTCACTTAAAAATTCCATTACAGTAAGCTTAAATAACCACATGAGTAGCAGACGCTACCAAATCTTATTTCAGGCAGCGTTAAGCACACAAATTGCAGTTGACAATGTCGCAACCTTAGACGAAGACCCCAACCTTCATATACATATATATATCTGCCAGCTGAATGAGAAGATCTGCTACACTGAGAGAAATTGTCAATATTTATATCATATTGTTATTGTCTTATTCTAACAAATATCAATTTTGTATAGCATTCTGACCTGCTTTTCGGGGCTGCTT
The DNA here is from genome assembly GCA_949708635.1 of Hirtodrosophila cameraria. NCBI lineage: Eukaryota > Metazoa > Arthropoda > Insecta > Diptera > Drosophilidae > Hirtodrosophila > Hirtodrosophila cameraria. The sequence continues at coordinate 45,515,095 of OX453090.1, forward strand.
TCATTCAAATTTGTTACCTGTTTTTAGTTACTCAATGCCAATGGCTTTTGTTCCATTGATACAAAAACTCTTTCAACATAAATTCAAGAGGTAAAAACAATTCGAAAACGAAACCATTGTTTTGATAGGTTTTTAATTTTAAGCTTTGAAATAAGAAAATGTAAAATGTAAAATTAAAATGTAAAGTAATTAAACTTCTTTCTCGATAATACTAAGTAGCTCAGGTTTCCTTCAAGCTAATTTAGTTTGTACTCGATCCTAAACATGTGCCCTACAAATTTCTGTAGAATTAATTTATAAGTGGAATTCAGAACTGTGCCTTTACACTTTTACACCTTTACACTTGATTTGTTTTGGTTACGTTTTACTTATACTATTCAAACCATATAATGATAATATATAATCACTACAATCACAAATATTTTTAGAATTTTCCTAATACTTTTCTCAGTGTAGAGCGAAAGAGAGAGCGACTTTCCACAGCAACTCATTAAATGTTGAGGAGCACTTGAACAGCTGCCAGTACACTTGAGATTTTTTTTCGCTTATAAATTTTAAAGATGAGTTGGCTTTGACCTGCGGTTATACTTACCAAAACACCTCCACGACCAGTCAAATGATTTTCAAAATTTTGACACATTATAATCAGCAAGGATATTATATTATGAGCACCCCCAAAAATGGAATGGACTACAAAATCAGCGCTAGAGGCGACCATTTGCTTTGTAATTTTGTAATCAAATTAATGTTGTGTATTTAGCAAAGTTTACGTACTACTCATTACAAGTTTACAACAAATTACTTGAAGTATTAGCCCCAACCTCCAGTTTCAAACCCAAAATGGGTATAAAGCACTGTCTGAGTTGAACAACAATGCCCTAGAAAATAAAGCCTGAAGCAAAGCGAGAATCAAAAGCGTCAAGGAATTCACTTTCTCATTACAGGAAAAAGAAAAAAAGCATTCAGTATGAAAGTACTCAAAATACTTACAAGTCGTCTGACTTGTGACAAGATTGTATCCTCAGGCATATCTGGCTACAGCTGGCTTGCCCACATTAAATGTTTAATCAGCAGTCTTCGAACTAAATATAAACTGTCAATAGCAAATATTGTGTGGCTTAGACCAAATACAGAACGTATGCCAATGCACATAAATAGATCTGTTTAAGCACTTATGTATTTTGATGATGTGTTTTCTCAACAACTCCAATTGTTTGTTTTTGAATTTGTGCTAACAAACATGTTTTGGCATGTGATTTGCACATGTACATGGGTTTAAATAAATGACTTGTGGCGATAGTGAGCTGTTAAAGGAATGTTGCATGCTTATTGCATGAAATTTAAGGCTTAAAAACAGCCATAGTTGTCATGGTATTAGCGAGCTTTCAAAAGCTCTACGCGTTAGCTATGAAACTAACTTTGGAAAAACGTTTGAGTGCATGTTTTGTGTCTGTGTGAAAGCTCTGCCAAATACATCAACAAATTTGTTAACTTAATAGAAGAGTAGCTTAATTTGGAATTCAAATATATATACTCACTCATTTCTATGCATTTCTAAACTGCTTAGAGTATTAACAGAACTTGTCTGACTGCTCAATATGCCAATCTACACATTAAATTGTCAATAACAAGTACAGTACAATGGCCTCCCAAATAGCTAGTTACCAAACATTAAGCGGCTCAGTTTAAATATGCACAAAGCCTTTAAGCGGTTCTGCAGAAACTCGAGACACAGTTTGATGGCCAAACAATGACAGCTAAACAACAACTATTTATGTGTGCATAGGTATGCGATTCAAGGCAATTTCCTTAATGCTATTTGAGGAGCGTCTGGCGTCAGTTGTAGTCTTGTCTAGGCAGATGGCCATAATTAACGCAGACATTGGTGTAGGATAGAGGAAAGAAACTTTTGTCTCAAATATACAGACAGACAGATAGACACACACACACATGACAATAATAATTATTGTCTTGATTATGCTCCTGTGCATGCTTAACTGTTTTACTTATTCGAGTTTTGCCATTTAGTCAAATTGCCAGACATTTGTCTTTAGTTCTTGGTAACTGTTTCAGACTCAGTTCTCAGCCAAACATTCTTCATTTCCCTTGTCTTGTTTTCTCAGGCAATTTTTTTTTGCCCTACATCACCTTGATGAGCTGGCTCTCAGCTCATCATCATCATCTTTGGAGCCTTGGAGTTTTCTGCTTAAAAGCTTTTCATTTAGCTTAATTAACTTATAACAATTTGGCGGTTTATTATCTTAATTTATAACCCAGAGGCATAAATCGTTCTTCTCTTTTGTATGCTTTGAGTCGGTGCTGAGAGTCGTTTCTAATTAAACTTTAAGTGAATTTCATTTATGAAGTTTGCCAGCTTTTATGTATATTTCATTTCTTTTTTTCATTATATGCGACTTAACATTTTAGTGAATGTATTTTACTTTGATTTATAACTTCTGAAGGCAAGCTAATCAATGCTTTCTATCAACTCTCATTCAAAGTCCCTATCAATTTGACAACGTAATTTATTTTGTCATGCTTTGTTCATTGCCAAAAGTAAAAATAAAATAAAATAAATAGGCTAAAATGCTTTGTTGGGGAGTGTTTGAGTAAGATATACCTTGCAGCTACTTAGATCTAAGGTATGTACATTTAATCACATTTACATGAAAGTACCCTTTTCCAAAATCTTTGATATTTAATAACACATTCATATTCCTTTTGCTTAATAACTTTCGTATTTATGATACGGTTGTTTAATCAAGTGAATGAACATGTGTTGCAAATTGTGTGATCAAAAATAAATACTTTAAAGGTACATACATATATGTATTAAAAATATAATTTAATATTACCCTTTGTAACCATTATAAAAGCTACAGGGTATAATAAATGAGATCTAACTGTAATACAACTAATTTATTTAAAATGCTCATTCATGCCATGTCGAATTCTTGTCCATTCATCAAAAGTCAAGCCAAAAAGAACATGGGTCAAAGCCTTTTGTGTTTGCATTGACCCCAAAGATTTTCCTTTTGCTTTAGCTCTCACTCTCTCTATCTCTCCGTCTGTCTCTTATTCTTTCACTCGTCTGCAATCCGATGGCCATGCAATTAATATTGAAAAGCTCAGCACTATGCGAAACTAAGGACAAGCTTAAGGGTAGCTACAAATATACATGTTGAATGGACCTGATGAAGATGATGGAACTGATGAAAGCGAGCGTGTGACAAATGTGCGTGCTGTCTAAAAGATTTACACAAATCTAAGCTAAGCATTTCTTGGAGGTAATTAATTGAACTTTGGTCAATAGTTGCACAGACTTGGCCAACAAAAGGTTCCAGTTAAAATAGCAACAATTTATTGCTTACATTTGACTTTTGAACTTTAAAAATACTCGTTAGTTATAAGCTAAATATATCATTTTAATAGTAAGTTGCATCAACTGCCACCGATATTTAAGAAGGCGCGAACATGGTGTCAATTATCGGAGGAAGATAGTAAAGAAAGATATCGACGACAGGCACTAATAATTAAAAAATAAAAATTAAATAAGATAGACAATGAAAACAAGATATAAGAAACAAGTCCAGTCTTCATTGGCTTATACGGGAGATGTAAATAAACCAAATATAAAAATCAAATAATATTAGATTTGAGTGCTTTTCGCCGCAATAATTACAACAACTGCAACAGATGTTTAATAAGGCACGCACATGGTGTAGATTATCAGAGGAGGATAGAAAAGAAAGAAACCGATATCAAAAATAAAAATTAAATAAGATAGATAATAAGAACAATATATAAAAATGCGAAGTTATTATCCAAACAAAGATTTAATACAGGCACTACACCCAGCGTTTACTTAAACTGTTTGGGAATTATAAGCAACGAGTTCAAAAAATGATAGATCGGCTTGCTGTGATGCAAAACATTTGAGAAGCGTTTTTTTGTCCTTCCAGAAGGTATTTTAATTTGTTTACCGAAGTAGCTATATCCGTCTGTCCGTCTGTTTTTATAAGATTCTCAGTACTTAGTTTAAAAGCTATCTTGATGAAACGTGGCACAGATGTTTTTGCTTTCTGCAGCTAGTACCTATGTCGAAATCGATTAGATCGGACAACTGTAACATATATTTGCGATGGGGACAATCGACTGGAAATTAAGTTTTTGTATGAAAAATAAGTTTTTGTGTGACAAACTTTTTTATTTCTCAAGTAATATTAACCAAACGAACCTATTCTGTGTTAAAGTATGTTATTGGCATGCTGCCTAGATTTTTTCTTAAATCGAACGACTATATCTTGTAGCTGCCATAGAAATATCTTATAGAGCTTTGAATGCAAAACTAGGTAGATGGATTTCTGATTTGAATTTTAAAAGTTGTTCTGAGGAACCTAATTTAGCTATCAAAACAATGCCAAAAAGCGATCAAATCTTATATAATTAATTTCTGTAAATAATCTACTTTGTACTTTTAATTCAAAACCGGCTTAAATCCTTGCATATTAACATAGACTTTTGAGTCATTTAGCTTAATAAATAAACAGAAAGCACTTTGTAACACTTTGCATATACTTTCTTTTGCATTAGTATTAAATCTGTGCAACTTTCTTGTATGCCTCATTATGTGATTTATTAAATGTTTCTTTGGCTTTTGAAATATTTGTCTGTCAGTCATTTCGGCAGTTTATGGGCGTAGCATGACTTGCTACTTTAAAATTGTGCGCCTGTTTAATGAGCTATAAGTATCTGAGAACATTTGAGTAGCCTTGAGTACAGTGGGTAATACTAATTTGCACTGTCATCACGTTGGCTAAATATGCAACAAAAGTCTTGACAAACGACATTGCGGGCCAATAGCAATTAATTTCTGGCCAAAAAAGCCATGAGACAGCAGAAGCAGTCAAAAGTATCCACAGATCTATTTGGAACTAGTCATGGGCGCCACATTACGTCTCATTAGCGTCTGTGGCTGCAACGGAAATCATTCATTTCCGCCAGTCAAAAATGAAAATGCACAGTTTTCAAGTGAGTTTTTTGAAGTATCATTGGGTTGAGAAAGAGGGAGGACGAGTGAAAGTTCCCCAATTCCCATGGAAGAGAAAAAAAAGTATTTCAATTGAATTGATTTTGAATGCTGTTCTGTCTGCCCTCTGTCTGCTGGCTATTGAAAAGTGCGTACGTCTTTTTTATTTTGGGGGAAGGTAGTTTTTTGGGTGGCATACAGTTCAATAAAGTTTCAGACCTGGTAACCCCCATACCCTTACCCATACCCATACCCTTGACTGTTCCCGCTTCGCCTGCCTCGCGCTGATTGACTTTTGCGTTGACATTTGCCCTCGGTTATCGCGCGCCGCCCTTCGCTTGTTTTTTGGGGGGCAGTTGTGACGAGGATTTCCCTGGATTTTTCCAGTGCTAGACTGGTAGACTGGTTGTCCACATCTGTATGTGTCAGTTTGTTGCTTTGTGTGTGTTTGTGATTCCACAATAAACGCATTATGCTGCCATTAGTTGAGTGCCAGAGCCTTCCGCTTGTTTGCCAGCTTCCGTTTGTATTTTTTGTGTTTTTTGTTTGTTTGGTTGCCTCGCTGTTCAATTTTCTCTTTCTTCTTTCTCGTTTTGTATTATTGTATTCCCGCCTAACAATAAAAATGCCATGTCAATGGGGAGTCCTGTTTTCTATAAAGGGCGGCAAGCAGCACAACTTCAAAACTTTCCATGCAATGAATTGTTAATTTACTTAAACAGTTTCCAATTTCGACTCATCTGCACAGGTTGCTCAATGATTTTTTATTTATTTTTATTTTTTTCTTCAGCCTGAAAGATTCCTTAACAGGCTCAGCCATCAAATGACATTTACGTTGATGGCATTTCTATGAACTGTATCTGTACATATATTCTAGCATCTTATTGCAATTAAAAGTTCAACTAAAAATAACTAAGATGCACTTAGGGCATGTTTCTCGGTTAATAGTTGCTCAAAAACGTTAAGGTAACACCTAGATTTTCAAAATATTACTGAGATTATTACATATCCGAAATATCATAATCGATCATTGGAATCGTTTTGATTCACCACATTGCACACTGAATTAATTTAAGACTTTTAAATATAATTTTTATTTTTTTTAATTGAAAATACATCAAAGTATCCCTTTAACATTACAAATTTTTTTCTGCAACTCAGGTTTTTATCGGTAGCCATGAAAATTAGCTTTAATTTTACAAAATTTGTATTGCCGTTGATTCATCAAGTGTAATTTGATTCAGTAATATTTCGCTCATATTATAAAAAACAATTTTTGATTGCAATGGAAAGGCAAGATAGAGGCATGTAAAATAGATGTAATGTATCCAAGTTTGTGTTTTTAGGTATAAAAATCAAATAAGATTAGATTTGAGAGCTTTTCGCCGGAATAATTGCAACAACTGCAAGAAGGCAAGTATGTACATGTTTAAGAAGGCACGCACATAGTGTAGATTTTCCGAGGAGGATAGAAAAGAAAGGTACCGATATCAAAAATAAAAATTAGATAAGATGTCTATCTATAATATATAATAAGATCAATATATAACAATCAATATATCCAAACAAAGATTTTATACAGGCACTACACCAAGCGTTTACTAAAACTGTTTGGGAATTATAAGCAATGAATTCAAAAAATGATAGAACGGCTTGCTGTGATGCAAAACATTTGAGAGGAGTTTATGTACGCTAACAGAGGGTATTATAGTTAAAGCAGAGGTCTCCAGCCCTATACAGTACTTGCATATACCAGCGGCTTCGCCCGCCATTCCAAATCTGTGAACTTTATCAATATTTCCCGACCGTGTTCGTATGCCTGTCGCGAATGTTTGTTTTGGGAACATGCAAAAATCCCCCCCACCCGCTCTTTTTAAAATCCTTGCGCCAGTTTTTCTCTCATTTTCAGTGCAGAGGGGGTCATAAAGAAAATTTCTAAAATTTACGGGCGGGTTTTCTAAAATTTGAAAAAAAGTTGTTTACATTTTTTTACGCTTGGCTTTTAAAGTGAGCTTGAAACAAAACGCACGAAATCTTAACTTTGGCCCATACAACCTTGACCACCCATCTTAGTACGTACTTTCAGCATAATACGAAACTACAGTGAAAAATTCAAACTTCTAGCTCGTATTGTGTGGGCTGTGCGATAATTGTAAATCAGTCAGTCAGTCAATCGGTCAGCTTGAACACTTTTATATACATATATAGATGTACATATATTACTGATCAGCATCAACAGCCAAGCCGAAGTAGCCATGTACGCCTGTTTATTTGAATTCCCCATTACTTAACTTAACTTTTTTTTCAAAAACATTTAAAAGAGAGTACACTGGGCCTGTGAAATGCCTGTCTTTCCGTCTGTCTATCTGTAAGTCGGTATTTTTATACTCTTTTTTTAATTTTTTGAGAAAAAAAAGAAAAAAGAGTATATTGGGTTTGTGAAATGTCCGTCTGTCCGTCTGTCCGTCCGTCCGTCTGTATGAACGCAGTTTTTTTCCATAGTTTTGAAGCTAGAGCAACCAAACTTGGTATACATGTTGGTATATACCATAGGCAGACAAAGTGTCAAGATCTCCCCCTCAACCCCACCCCTTCCCCCACAAACCACAAAAAACTATATCTTCCACAGTTTTCGAGCTAGAGTGACCAAATTTAGCACAAGGACTACTAATCAATTGCTTGATTGATCTGCCAAAAAAAATTTGACCACGCCCACCTCCGCCCCCACAAATAAGCAAAGTCTGTATCTCACACACCACTTAAGCCAAAATCATCAAATTTTGCAGGTTGAATTCTGTTGCCCTATTAAATAGATTGGATGAAAATAATTTTGCCACGCCCACCCCCGCCCTTGCAGTCGAGCAATGTTTTTCCCAAACCTGTAGAACGGGCCCAACTAAACTTAAATTGATGGCAAAACTTGAAAGATTTGAGCAAAAATACAATTGTCACGCCTACTTCTGACTCCGCAAAGGGGCGAAAAAAAGAGAATATCGCAGTCGGGTGCATTCGACTGCAACGTTCTTAAAAAAAAATATATATTTCTTTCAACCCATACGGGTTAAAATAGCACGTTGACCTTTAAATATATTATCTTTCGGTATTAAATCAGTGTGTTTTGCTCTTTTATAACTCTTCAATCAATGGTCATTTACCTCGCTGCTGTCTGCTCTAATAGCACTAAATGGCGGTCAGCGTGGGTCGACAACATGCGAGACAACACACTCAGACACACACACACCCCTACACACACTCAGACACACACACACACACACACACACACACACACACACACACACACACACACACACACACACACACACACACACACACACACACACACACACACACACACACACACACACACACACACACACACACACACACACACACACACACACACACACACACACACACACACACACACACACACACACACACACACACACACACACACACACACACACACACACACACACACACACACAAACACATACACACACACACACACAGATGCGTGTGAATGTCACCTACCGTTTAACGATATTTTGCTGACAGCGACAACGGATAATTAGTTTCGCTAACGAGAAAACTTCAACGTGCTGGCCGAGACACACACACACGCACACACGCGGCCGCGCACATACAGGCACACGCACACACATTAACATCACACTTGACACATGATGGGGTCTCTGGTGCAACATGTTAACTCAAGTAGCGTTAACAACAACAACATCAGCAACAACGACAACAACAACAACAACTGTAACATGGCCGACACGTACTCCCTTACAGTTGCTCAGTCATTTCGAACGATAGCAACAGGATGAACAATCCGCCGGAATCCGTTTGCCTCCGCTTCACTGCGTCCGTCGTTCCTTCAAAGCTAATAAAATGATTATGTGTTGTTTTTATGCTCAACAGGACGAGCATAGCAGCAACAGCAGCAGCTACCAGTTACTATCGCCCAAAGGCACTCAGGATACTGGATTTAAGCTACATGAAAGCATGTGGTCTCTGTGCTTCTCTGGGCCCAGCTAGCAGGCAGTATCAAAACAATTGCTGCGATTGTTTACATATTTATATGACAGCAACTTTTATGGACTGGCAACATTTTCTACATAATTGATTGGAACAAAATTGCCGGGATATTAAATGCTTCTCACAAAACTTGTAAACTAATTTTTTTTTTTCATTTTGAAAGCACATAATGAGCTTTTTATTCCCTTTTTTTTTAATATTTTTTTTTTTTTTTTAAAAGAAAAAAGAGTAAATTATGTTTGTGAAATGTCCGTCTGTCCGTCCGTCTCTCCGTCTGTATGAACGCAGGTTTTTTCCACAGTTTTGAAGCTAGAGCAACCAAACTTGGTATACATGTTGGTATATACCATAGGCAGACAAAGTGTCTAGATATATATATTAAAATAATATTAAGCTCTTAAGAAATAAGATCAAATGATATGTCTTGGCCAAAAAAACATTCTTCGTGGAAAGTTTTCTCAAAATTGAGGGAGTGTGAAATCTAGTAAGTCAACATTTTTTGCCTATTGGCATTATATTTCAGTTTGAAAAAGGAGTTTAACACAAATTTTAATGTTCGCAATCAACCAAAAATAAAAGAACAAGGCTTTAAAAATTATTATAATTGAACATGTTTTTGATTTTAATACTCTTTTTAAAATTTTTTTTTGAAAAAAAAGGAAAGTATATTGGGTATATTGAAACGTCCGTCCGTCCGCCCGTCCGTCTGTCTGTCTGTCTGTCTGTCTGTCTGTCTGTCTGTCTTCCTGTCTGTCCGTCTGTATGAACGCAGTTTTTTCTCTTAAACCTGAAGAACATACCAAATTTAAATTGATGACAAAACTTGAAAGATTTGAGAAAAAATGCAATTGCCACGCCCATTTCTGACTCCGCAAAGAGACTAAAAAAGAGTATATCGCAGTCGGGTACATCCGACTGCAACGTTCTTACTTGTTTTAATATGTGTTTATGAAAGATGATGTCATTTTATGTAAAAAAAAACCTGTAAAACTTATTTTCTGAAATTTATAAATCTTAGAAGCAAACTGAATCAAATTGACGATTTATGCCCAAAAAATCTGTTCAGTTTTAACTTGGTTATCTTCGGTCAAAATAAAAAATTAGCATTTTGTATAGAGTTTGTAGCGTTTATTCTCATAAATGTAAAATTGACTTGAGCACAAAGTTCTCATTGCAATACAATTACATAGATTGTATGCATGAAGGAAATTTTGAAATGCGCTTGCCGTTTTATTTGCCAACATGTTAGTGAAAACCACTGGAAACAAATGTTGTTAGACCTTTCCCTGTGCATTGGCCCCTGTCTCACGGCACTCCAACCACCACACTGCCTGCATGCGCACACCGGAAGTGGCTGTCGATTTGCAACAAATGGCTGCCGGATGTTGCCACATGGCGCACGTGAGTTTGCACAGACCCTAAATTCGCTTTTTATGATACTCTAACCCCATGGCAATTAATTGCCTAGCACGTTATTATTTTGTAGTTAAAATGGGCGCGGTCACACTCAAACATACACACAAGCACACACACTGGCACACAAATGAACACACATACTTGGCATTGGCCATGCATAATTTGGGTTCTTGCAGCTAATTAAAAGCGCGTTGCTTTGTTGAAATTAGTCGCAAAAGGTACTGCAGACACAATGTAGAGAGGGGATGGACATAAAAGAGGGGTAAGGGGTTCAATTATAGCTGGAAAGTTTCGACTTTTCAATTAGCATTTGTTTGTGGGGCAGTTTGTGGAAATTCAAAATAATTGTTATCTACTTTTGTTAGCTGAAAACGCCTTCAGAACCAATTCGTTTTTAGTTGCATACTTTCAGGAGCAAAATTATATAAGAAATTAACTTTAATTATTTATAGCAACATTACTTAAGGAAAGTATGTAAGCAGCTAAAATTCCCTTTTTTTAAATTTTTAAATTTATTATTAGTTAGAAATCAGAGTGCAAATTCCTCCATAACCCAACTGGGCTAAATTCCTGAGATGAATGTACTTCTGGACTGAGAGTCGAATTTAAGAGAGAGAGAGAGAGAGAGAGAGAGAGAGAGAGAGTAAGACTATTTCATACATAAAACTTACTTTTGATTAAGCCTGTTTTCAAGCAAATATGAAACATACCACAGATAGTTGTTCGCCCCCTACAAAATAATTAATGCTCGTATTTTTTTTTACTTGTTTTTAATTTCATAATTATGGCATTTTTATTTGCATTTTAATTGCTACATTGTAAATATGCGTATTTAATATCAATAATTACACATAGACACATACACTTATGTAATTTGCAGAAATTCTAATGGATAAACAACATACATTCGATTAATTATTATGTGTATGTATGTATGTTATATGCACTTAATATTTGTATAATATTATGTTTATTATGTTATATATGTATATATGTATGTTTTGGGGGCAGTTATACATTTAAATGCATATCTAATTGTCTGCCTTAAACAAAGTACAGGTCATTAGTGCAGAAGTGCAGTTAGTACGAGAAATGCATTTTTTTTCAAATTGATTTTGTTTTTTTAGCCAGTAAATTGAAGGAGTTTTTGCCATATGCCTATATGGTGGTGTTTTAAGAACTAGTTACAACTATTTTATAATATTTAGTTATATATGTAGTATATATGTATGCGTATGCTATGTATGTATATCTATAAAAAAAAAAACACTAATTAGGTTATTTAAATTACTATAAGCACAATTTATATTCACTTGTATTATATTTGCATATATTTGAATTTTCAATTGAATTTTTTTTGTATAGTATGGCTAGCTTATTACATTATTTACACTTAACAAACTAAACATTTAAGTGCTGATATATTTATGTTGCCACTACATTTACATAATTTATTATTTATAATATAATATTAAGCGGTTAAGTAACAATATCTAACTATTGAATTACATATATAACTTTAAGCGCTGGCCTTTTAGCTGCCTGCATACTTAAGGAGGAACTTATCATACGTTTCTTTAACATGTACAATTATCTATATATAAACTTAGTCTATAAAAAAAAAAAATGTTGCAGAGAGACAGTTAGAAAGAGGCGGAGGGGGAGTAAGTCTATCACTAGCATAAGTAGTTAAGATACAGTTTAGCAAAGTCAGCTTGCTTTTATGAGTAAATAGTTGAAGAACGAAACCTTTAACACTAATTTTTTTTTATTATTAAATTAACTCACAAAATGCGCGCACACATAAACACACAGTTTGTCTCAGTCTAAGTCAAAGCTTAGTGACAAATGCACTTCGGTTGGGCATTTAAAAAAAAACATTATAAGAAATTAAGTTATAACAATCATATAAAGTACGATTCAATTTGGGTGTCAATAAGTATTTGCAGTTGAGCTCACAAGTGTTGGAATTAAAGATCTGGTTTCATTAAATATCAATGACAGTTGCTTACAATAGTACACTTGCTTTTAAATAAGCTTTCAAAAATGCAGCCAATGATAAAGAGAGACAAACAGCATCAAGCATCTGTTCTAGTTGTGAAGTTTAAAAGGAGCTTTACAAGCACATAAAGGCTGAAAGCACGTTTGAAAGCAGCTTTAAATTAAATGAAAGCTTTTTAAATACGAGTATTCATACCTTGAAGCCAAAGCTTGGTAGTTCAAAAAGATCTAATTAAAGCACATTAGTCAGACATGTTCCCATTTCCGATCAAAAATTTCGGAATCGAAAATAAAAGCTGTTTTGAGTTTTGAACATTGATGGAAAGTTTTTGCTTTTAAGACAGTGGAATGAAAAGTATTCTTTCTTTCTTTCAAAAGAACGATTATTTCATTTAAAAAAACCGGATCCCAAAATCATACACGATTCAAAATGTAAAGTTCGCGGCAACGGGAACAGGCCAGAATATGCTTAAAAAGCGCTTTAAATCTCATAAAAGCTTTATGTAAAACAAACTTAAGCTAAAAGTTCGACTTACAGCAGCTTTAAATTGAAAGCTCGATAAAACACGCTCACTGGTTTGTGAAGTACATCTTAATTGCATGCCTTAGTTATTCATTGGCTCTTAAATTGTTTCATTTAACAAACACTTGTGAACTCAACTTTAAGCACTGTCTACAGTGGCTGTGTGTAGTATACGTTCATAATTACTCAAAGTTCTCAACGCCGCCGTTGTTAAAGCGTTCACACCAAGCAAGCAGCTCGCGCACCTCACGTGCATACAGCTGCTCCTGCAGTTCCTCTTGACCCGCCGGCAACTGAAGCGTTGTGGCCAGAGGTCAGACATTGTGGCAGGGCTGCTGACTGCTGCTGCCGCTGCCGGAGTTGCTCAGCAAACTGCGCTCGCTGGCGACACTGCCAGGTGCATAGATCAGTTCACTTGCCTCCTTGGCCAGGGGTTCGTCGACATGCGTTTTGCGACTGCCTCGCGTAGATTGAGCACGCCAGGAGGATTGTGGCTCCAATTGTTGCTGATGTTGCTGCTGCGCATGTGGCACCAAGGGCAGTAGCTGTTGCTGCTGCTGCGAGGGCTGTTGCTGATCATCGACTTTGACATATAGACGCTCCATATCATCAAGATCGCCATCTGCCGTGTGATACAACGCCTGTTCATCCTCGTGCGACATCAACATGGCCATTGGAGAGGGTGAGCCACCGCAGCCAGAATCAGCCAGGCCATTATAACAAAATGAGGAGCCGTCCAAGTCGAGCAGATTCTTGGCCAACGTTTGATCCAACACCTGAACCGGACTGCTGCTGTTGAGCACCTTGAAGCGTGCGCTGTCTCGGCCAATGCTGCAGCCGTGTGGCAACTGTTGTCGCCGCACGCTTGCAAACTGATTGCTGTTGGTAGCAGCTAATGGTGGCAACTGTTGCTGCTGCTGCTGTTGTTGTTCATTGGGCGCTGCCTCATACGTATGACAATTGCTCAGCTTGTTCTCTGTAATATGCATATGCATATGCTTTTCCTTTGGATAGTAATACTGATCCGAGTAGACAGAGCGTGCTGCATTTGCATTGATGGGATAGATCTCGCTGGAGGTGGACATTTGCTGATAGATATTGGCGCTGGAATGCGGCTGTTGCTGATGTGCTAGCTGCTGTTGCTGCTGCTGTTGTTGTTGTTGATAATGTGGATGCATGGGTCGCTGCATGCCATAGGATGCTGCACCTGGACGCTGCTGATAACGTGTATGTTGCTGCTGTTGCTGCTGCTGCAGCTGCAACTGCTGCTGCTGAGCGGGATTAAGTATCGCTGAGGTGGCATAGGGCGCAGGTGAGGCATTGCCATGACGTCCATATTCGCTGGGTGCCTTGCCAAAGCTGGATACCTCTGCATAGTCGGTGGGTATATTCGAGTATTCGCCCACGTAGCTGCAAATGAAAAGATAAAAAGAAAAAAGTTCAGTTATTGCCGTTGCCGTTGCCTTGTTTATTACAATATTCCCACGCCCTCCCCCCCACCACCCCTTTGCCTTAACACACGAAATTTTTCAGCTGCCCATGTTTTTTTTTGGGAGGTTATAAATTTGTTGGTCTGTGCGGCAAAGAATATTTATGTGTGGTCTACACATACACAGCAGAGAGACAGGAAATTTGCATTTCGCCGGGTAAAACGGAACCAGTTTTCCAGAGACAGACTCAGACATGGCGCGTGCTCATGTGTGAAAATGAAATTTATTTCGGATTTAACATTTTACATATTTACACCTGCCCAGCGCAGCATCCGTAGATGAGCTAACTAATGTTGTGCTAATGGAACTGGCTCTAAGCAGAGATAACACTTATCAGCTGCCTCAACTTTGTCAGACCATCTCTCTCTTTCTCTTTTTGCTTACATTTTGTTCGGCAACTCACGCACTTAAATAATTTTGTGAGTATAGAATAAAAAAAGAAGAAAAGTAGGAAGAGAGCAAGCAAGTTCCAAATGCTTGACTGGAAAATATCCTGTAACCAGATATTAAGAACCCTTATACCTCATTATTATCTGATAGCGATAGGCCGGTTTGCACGTTTAAATTTACTTCCATTTGATTAAGAATTGACTTGCCATTGGGATAGAATTCAATTCACAAGATAAGAAAGTTCTGTATTATTTTTATATAATATAATAGTATAATTATGCTTTAAAGTCAATTTTAATTGATGATTGTTTTTCGTATTTAAGGATCTTTTATTGACGTTAAACAAATAGTATTTTCTTTTACAAAAAATTTTGAATATGTCATTCTTACAAAAATGATTTATACAGAGGGATGCAAACACGAACATTACTTGCATGATTCAGCTGTTGATTCAGTTCAGGAACATGCGAAGAATTCCAAGCATAAACATATGTAACACTGTATTATGCCCTTACTTTTTCATACCCTGTACATAAAAAGATGCAGAATGATCACACACACACACATGCATATCAAACTTTGGCATTATTTTCGTATTTAAATACTCAAAGCGGATTAAATAGCAGCAGAAACCCCAAAAATATAAAAAAAAGTAACAGCCAAAAGCTGGCAAAAAATATATATGGCGTATTGATGGAGTTTCCACGGAGCAGACGATGCGCGAATTAAAAAAAATATATATAAAACTCCTGTGCGTGCATTCAAAATACGCTTTTAATTTGCTTAATGAGTTTTCATTTGGCATCATAAAAAATGCGGAAAATGTCTGCATTGAATGAGTCTTGCGCTGCAGCTTGCGGGCAGGTTAAATGTCAGAGTGGAAAACTATGCAAAAATGTAAATATACGATAATATAGATGAACAACGGAAAAAGAGAAGTTTAACTGCAACAAGCAGACGCTTTTCGAGAGTTGAGAGCATGAGTTGATTAAAATTTTAGTTGGCTTTGGTATATAATACTATCAAATTGGGCGCTCTTTACTTCCGACTTAGTTAGGATTAAATTGACTTGAAGTTGAGCTGGTATTTAAAAAAATAGCTCAATGGAAAGGATGAGAATGAAAGTAGGTTGTTTGACGTACATTTAATTCCGCAATAAGTTAATATTTTTTTTTGTTGCAGCTCAAATTAAGTTAGGTATTGTGTTCAAATTTTCCAAAATCAAAAACAATAAAACTATTTTTGCTATTTTTGTGAAGATATATTTGGTATTTAAGCTCTGAATACTACTGAATAATTAAATATATATAAAAGTAAATATATTTTTATTGATAAATTAGGCTAACTTTCAAAATAAAGAGTCTCCCACCCCAAAAACTATGAACTTTACTACAAAGTAAGCATATTTCTAGGTCGATTTTAATATCTCATTCAATAAAAATGCATTAAACTGAACCCAACTCATAAAAAATGCTTTTTTTTTTGTTTACTGTTGATGGCCGTGGACACATATGATACTCATTATTGTATGATTATTTTTATTGTTATTATTATTGTTATTGCATATTTCGTTGACAATTGTTGTTATTTTTCGCAATTATTGTTAATATTTGCGTTGAACTGCGCACATTTTCAATTTGTGTTTTTAATGACTAATTAAGTGTGCAAAAATAATTATAATTATCTCGAACGAATTTATGCACAGTAGTCGCTTGAAAAATCACATAAATAAAATATATGTACATATATATGCATTGAGTTAAATATATTTACATTATTATTTTATGCTTTATTTTTTGTTTTTATTGATATTTGCAACTTGATGTTGCAATTTTTATAACGACACTTCAGCTTTTCACGCTTGATTGGCATTTAATTGCCATTTGCCAGACAGTTGTCTGCTGAATTGTAATATTGATTTGCTTTATTATTAGGGCTTTAGTATAAATCTTTGTAATCGAAAATGGTATAATCCGATGTACCCTATTTAAAATCAATTTATATTACTTTTAATTTGGTTTTTTTATACTTTAAATTTATTTTGAAATTATTTTATAAGCCATTTATTCGCATTAGTTTAGGATTTTGTGGGCATCATTCAATTAGCCACAAATAAATAACAATTACGGTTTTGGGCAATTTTCAACACCAAAAAGCAACATTCAACAAATCTACACGAAATCGCAAACAATTATTTTATATGTGTTTTGTATTTGCTCTTCTCGTAAATGCCAGACAAATAAATTAGCTATACGCCTGCAATTGTTAGATGACTCCAATTTTGCTTGTTTTGATTAGCCATTCCACAAGCCTGGCCATAAATAAATTATATAAAATGTTAGCCAAAAAAAAAAATAAAATAAAATACAAAACATATTTCTGGCAGGAACCCATTACATTAAACTGGCAACATTGTGCATAAAAAAAGTTTTTAAATTAAAGGTAGCCAGCTATTAATATATAATATAATCAAATTTATTTTTTCTGTATTTGCTTAAGTGTTTTGATTCTAGTTTTTGTTCAGGCAATACAATTTTTGGTTTTTTAGTTTTCTTTTGTTGACCTGTTTCAAAATTAACTAATATATTTTTTACTTTATTGCCCAATTGTTTCAAATTTTCTTTTATTTTTAAAAATGATTGTGGTTTATGTACTTAAAACAAGTAAGAATGCTCTAGTCGAGTGTGCCCGACTACGAGACTCCCTGCTCCCACTTTGCATTTCAAGTAGTTCAGCGGCAACTCAAGCAAGCAGTGCACTTAACTCGTAAAGTACCTGTCAAACTGTTGTTTCTTCCAGCTGAGACGGGGGTAATAGATTCTTCCGTAACTTTGGTGCTATTTATCCGATCGTGTTGAAATTTTCACAGCAGATCAACATTTATGCAACATATATGTGTACCAAAAATCAAAGCTCTATCTTTTAAATTGTGGCTGTGGGAGTCTTTTGCGATTTGCGGGGGTGCGGGGAGGTGCATCCGAAATTTGAAATAAACTTGATCTGCGTATGGTATACAGGAACCTGCATGCTAAGTTTGGTGTCTCTAGCTCTTATAGTCTCTGAGATCTGTGTGTTCATACGGACAGACGGACAGACAGACAGACGGACATGGCTAGTTCGTCTTGGCTGTTGATCCTGATAAAGAATATATATAGTTTATATAGTCGGAAATGTCTCCTTCTGCCTGTTACACACATTTGCAGTACTTTATAACTCCCTTTTTCCCATTTTTAATGGGAACAGGGAGTAAATACTACATTATTCAACTGTGTTTATTTTATATCAGCTTCATAAATATACATACGATACATAATCAAATTCTCCCGGTTCTGATTTCTATGCTAAGTACATAAGGAAGAAGCAGCTGTGCCAAGTTTTATCATAAAAATTGGCTGGGAGACTAGTTTTGCGTAGATCTATACAGATGTCTGTAAGGACACCATTCATCATCCTGTTTAAGAATATTTTCTTTTTGTGGGTTTTGAAATTACTGCTAGAATGTCAAACACATTTTCCACATAAATAACCATACTCTCAACAAGGCTATAAAAACACAAACTGCCCCCAAAAAGTATGCTACATTTACCGAGCAAGGACACAAATTAAAGCTGAACCGTTAAAGCAAGACAAATGCGTATTTCAAGGTAGCCGACTACTCGACGCCTGGGTAATTACATTTGTTGCCAACGGGGTGGGAGTTGGAAAAAACTAGTGGGAAACTGCAGAGTGGCAGGCTGTCCACTTGGGAGCGTTGTCCAATTGGGAGCTGTCCACTCGCAGCTGCCGAAAAAAATCAACATAAATAGCGCGGCAGCATCTCCATTTCTAACTTGATTTTGTTTGGTGCCGGCGCACAAAAGCCAAAAAAAAAGAAAAACCAAAAAAAAAATGGCAACAAAAATTTTTCCCGACGCGCCAGAAAAATGCAATTTCACAGTTTGGTGAATTTTTATTGTCGTCGCTTTGAGTGGGTCCCCAGTTTAAATTTTTTTTTCTTTTATTTTTGGCTACCTAACTGTTGGAAAAACTTACCGCTGGTGATTGCGTTCGCCGGCGTGTCCATGAATATCATCGATGTTGCCGCCGTTGCTGCCACCGTTGCTGCTGCTGGTAGCTCCAGTGGCGCCGCCACTGCCAGCACCACTTGCACCACAAACAGGCGCATAGTCGGCTATGTGATCCTTCTGCATGTCGAGGGTGTCGCCGCTGGGCGAGGTGCGCCAAACCATGCCACCAGTTGAGGCATCCAGCCAGTAACCATTGCCATTGCGCGTCGATAGACTCGGCATTTTGAGCACATCGCTGGTGTGATTACCTGCAGGTGAGAGAAAATAGGGAGTAGATAGTAGGGAGTTGTAGGTTAGCATTGTGAGACAGAGCAATTAAATGTTTTGCAACAAAATTGTAAGCCAAATAAATTGTAGCCGGAAATTAACAAATAAAACAAAAAACGTCATTGTTATGTGTTCCCAAAAATATACAATTTAGCTGTATTTTTTTAAAAATTCCCACAAATAGCTTTAATCAATGCTTTTAAAAGTATTGTAGCTCAAAGTCAATCGATTTCAGAGATTTCTGTCGAAGTTAAAATTCGAAAGAAACATGATTATTGAATTACAGCTTTTTTTTGTTGAGTTTAATAAATAAAATAGAGTTTGAAACTATTTTTGCAATTTTGGTTTTCATTAACTTTTATTAAGCACTTTTTTAATTAAACACAAATTGGCGAAATTGCGGCGAAAGTGTTTTGGCATTGCATATTGGATTTATGCAGTCGCGCTGCAGTGCTATAAATTCAACGCATTAAAATAATATTGAGATAGTGCGGGACGTGGGGCCATATGGACACTTTCCTCCTTTGTCACAGTACATACACACACACACACACACACACACACACACACACACACACACACACACACACACACACACACACACACACACACACACACACACAGAGAGAAATCAAATAAATTATTGTCAATTTTCCAGTTGGCGCCCAGTTGTCGCTGTACAAAAATATGTTGCATACTTTCGAGAGCGCAAAAAAATTATTGCATAAAAAACGCACCAATTAAACTGTCCCCGGGTTATAACTGCGCATTAAGCGAGTATTTTATGGCCCCTATTGTTGTTGAGCAGCTTGGGGACAGGGTTGTTTTTGTTGTCTACGGCTGTTCAGGTGAGCTTTGCGCTTTTTGCTGCTTAGTTTATATGGCAACTCTGGTTGTGCATGAATATGCAATGTTCTTTTTTTTTTTAGTTGTTGCGCTTGTTTTTCTTATTTTTTTTTTTTGTAAATTGAGGTTAGCTGCTCGGCTTGTTCAGCAAACCCCCAAAGTTGAAAACGCAAAATTGCTGTCGACTTTTAGTGGAGACAAGTGCACAAAACAAAAAAAAAATGTCATTGTAATTGTCTAACAACTACTATATTGTTAACTATAGAATTGTTAAATAATTGCTTGCAGCTTAACGAGCTTGTTTTTAATTCGCTTTTGCGTGAATTTCACTTTTATTTGGATGGATATAGATTTTTAAATTTAGGACTTTAAGCAGATGTTTTAGCTTTATTTAATTTATAAAATGAGCAGCTAATTATTTAATTACTATTTATTCTTTAGTTCAGCTCAATCAGCCCTGTTTCGAATTTCACTTTTGAATCATTGGCAACGAAAAATATGTAGAATACAGAATACAGAGAAGAATACAATAACAATGCTTAGTTTTCATATGCTTTTATATACTTTTTACACACTCCAAAAAGTCTTAATTTAATTGAGATACTTTGAAACTTAATGAAATTCGTAGTATGAGAACTTTTTTTAGGAACTGAGCTCAAACAACTTTCTTCTTTTATTCTTAAAATTTAAAATATTTTTCAATTTAAGTAAGATAATATCTGCCATGAATTATTCGTAGCAAGTTAAATAATAGTTATGGAAACAATAAATTCAATATTTCTCTATTGATTTTGATCAAAATTTAACAATTATATTTTGATATTGCTGTGCAAAAACTAATTGATTTTGTCAGCATTTTTGTTAGTTACAATAAAACTGCCAGTTGCATTTTGTTCGACAACAGAATCGCTTCAATTGTACCTACAATTATATTTGTTGTGCCATGTTTTATGGTGCTGCCACAAAAATCCTGACAAGCATTTACTGTGTTTAACCAGCTAAACCAAAAGCCTAAGCACTCTCAGTGCCACATGCCACATTCGGTAGTCAACAGGCGTTTCTGCTTGTCCCCCTCCGCTTCCCTTTGTTGCTTCTTAATGCTGCTAATTTCAATTAGACCACAAGGTCTGCCCCCCAACTTAACAAATCCTGAACATGGCAGGGACACAGAGAGAACTTGTTGGTTAATAATGCACACAAAACTAAATGCATAATTGCAGCTGACTGGGGAAATGGGGAAATGGGAAGAGGGGTAAAGCAGGAAAAGCGGAGTACGCAGCGGAGCAGAGTAGAGTCCGGAGGCCGTCACGTGCAAAATGTTAATTTCTATTATGTGCTGGGCACGAGAAATTTTGCCTGCTAAAATATTTATTCGCACCTATTTTGTTGTATTTTCTGTGTGTGTGTGTGTGTGCCGCGAACAATGGAAAATTAGCGTTATTTATATATGCAAATGTGTGTGTGCGGGCGCTAAAAGTCTGGCTAGGAAGGAAGCACAACTAGCTGCCCGCAACGGATGTGCAGCCAGGCTCTCTGCCAGGATCTGGCAGGATGCGTGGGTTAAAGGATGTACCTGGCAAAAAAGCAGTTAAAACTCACCTCGCATCGTATTCAACGCGGACTGCTTCATCATCATGTGCTTGCGCTTCACAAAGACCATTGCGCCAAAGGATAACATCATAATGGCCAATATGGCACCCAGCAGTATTATGAACCAGGGCTGTGTCAGCACATCGTTCACATGATCCTGATTGATGGGATACCTGCAAAACGAAATATAAATCAAATTCAACAATATTACAAATCAAGAATTAGTTTAAAATGCTGAAATTCTTAATTTTAGCGAAATGTTTGCGTTCTGTCAACAATAATTAGTTTCGAGAGTCCGTACGTTAAGTTTGATTATATCATAAGTTTCAAAAAGATTTGTGAATTGTAAAAGCTTAACCGACTTTCCAGTTTGGACGCGAGCGCGTTAAGGAAACACGATACAAAGACAAAATACAAGCCTGTTCTGAATTCGAATCAATTACTTTGAAAAATATGTAGCATCATTTTTGAAGCCGGATAAAACTGAAAAGCTTTGATCTCTTGTGTGCTCATATAAACTCATATATAAAGGACAAGAAGGGTGTGTTTCCTGTTTCACAATTGATCAAATTTAGCAAAATGAAGTTGGTTTGGCAACACCAATCAATTTTTTAAGCTCCTTAAGTTGACTATTCTTGAAACAAAGACGAATCAAAATCAATCAAGATTCAAAATAGGTAATTATTATCTAGCAAAAGCGTTAAGGTGCGAGCGCGATAAATAACAAAATAAAACGAAATTATAAAAGTAGTCAAGACTTAGCTTGAACTAATCAGTCTAATTAAAATCGAAGCGAACTGCAAACGCCAATTATAAATTATAAATTGTTAGGGTTAAAACTAAAATGCAAAGTTTACATTTCAGCATTCCGGTAGCAGCAAATAAGCGTCTGAACAAATTGTGAAATAGAAACCGCTTTACTCAAATTCACAACAATGCAATTGCAACTTACCGCTGATTGATAAACGGATCCAAACGCTTTGTAATTGGATCCAGACGCAGTGTGGCCGGCACACAATAGGGTCCAATGCCAGCATTATTGCCCGCTGCCACGCCCACCGTATACATGACGCCCTCGGTAAGATTGGCCAAAACGAGCGTAGGCGAGGCAGCATCAATCGTTACATTTGTCAATATACGCGAGAAATTATGAGCCGTATCGATGCCACGTACAATCACATGATAGTATAGCAATAGACCTGTATGATATAAGAAATGTTAGGATGTTAGCTTGAAGGAACTTATGAGTAGGGGGTGGGTTTGGGTGTTGTGGCACTTACCATGCTGTTCCTTAAGCTCAGGCGCCTTCCATTTCAAGAAAACTGCAGAGGCATTGAGCAAAATGGCCTCCATGCCAAATGGCGCCTCATTGGGCACTGTGCAAAATAAATGGGTAAAAGAGACGATAAAGGAAGTTAGGATGTATGTGGGTTTTTTTTTTTTTTTTGGTACGGTAAATGTATTTTTAATTGTTTGTTGCCAGCTGGCAGGCTCTAATGAGTCGCGTCTTGTCTAATTAATTGTCATTTAGTGGGTTAGGCCTTAAGCTGGGATAGTTTTGGAGCAGTTCCGGGTAGAGGACTCTTTTCGAAGTGGGATATATATATACATATATATGTATATCAAGTCGGAGCATTCATCACAGGCAGCACCTCACGTTGCCACACTTCAAAAAACTCATCTTCATTTGTTTATTTATTTCCTGCAGCAATACCCACCCATTTTCTACCTTAACCAGATCTTTCAGTCTAGAATACCGAGTAGTATGTTATGTCTGCCACGGTTGAAGCAATTTTCTTTAAATAAACACACGTGCGAATGTGCGAAAGAAAACAAGAAGCAAACGTTTCTAAATGCCGTCTAGCTAGTATATAGGGTTAGCATAGGTATACTTAACAGCGAGTATAAAATTTATCTTTCCTTTTTTCTTCTTTTCTTCTTTTTTTCTATATATATATTTTTGGCTTTGTTTCTGTTGTTGCCTGTTGTTGTTGTTGTTGTTTTTGTTTTCTGCGACATGCTAAAGTGCTTGTCAGGCTTTTGTCTATTGTTGGGGGGATTTCTCTGTAACATTTCTTCCTTTCTGTTGTTTTTTGTTGTCTTTTCTTTTTTTTGTTTAGCCGTGGCTGATGACGCGCTTAACACGTAGCTGCCATTGTGTGGCATATAGGACCTCGGGGCAATTGCACCCAAAAGTGTGTTGCACGTAACATTTGTCAAACCAATTGGAAAATGTCTATTTTGAAATTGACATAGCTACTAGCTGTTGATTTTTTTCTAATTTGGTTCTAACATATCTCTATTTTGGTTTAGCTATAAGGTTAACTTGAATATTGAAGTCCTGTAATGACTTTTTTCTAATTTTGAGTATTTTCTATTTATTCGAGAAATTTGGTGAAGTTAGGTTTTGGGATCACAAGAACAACTAGAACAAGTTATCAAAACTCTGAATTCAAAGTTTTTCTAATTATTTGTCAAAGTCTCAAAAAATTTATTCTTTCACAGCAACTTTCTCATTATTTTCTGAACATTTTCGAAGATGCTGCATTTCTCTAACTTTTTAGTTAGCATGAGTTTCTAGAAAGAGAATTTATTAGTCGCCTAAGAAAATGTGCAGACTGCACAACACGCTTCCCGTCAAGTCCTTAGTTATTTTAGTACCTGTATCCTTGTTTACCACTTTCCGTTTTGGCTAAAGGACCTGTGCCAAATGCTTCCTGTGTGCATTTTCTTTCCCCTGACTCCAGACAGGACTAACAAACGCGCATCAAATTTGCATTTGCAAGGCACTGTAAAATTTTGGAGCCACTGTGCTGACTAAAGGGTTTAGGGAATAGGGAATAGAAGAAGGATAGGAAATAGGGGTGGAACCTGTCTCATATTCGTAGCAGCAATAATTGTTGTTTATCTTTACACAATTGCGTTGGCAATTTCTTTGAGTTGATGTTGCTGTTACTGCTGTTGTTGTTGTTGTTGTCAGGAAAAGTCAGAGTCGCCGAGTGGAAATGTGATGCATACGAAATGAGTTTTGATTTGAAGAGCAGCAAGCAACAAACCCCTAACAAGCCAGCCACCCCACCATAACCCAACCTAGGAAACCACCGACAGATGGCGCTGTGCTGCCGCGACGTTTGTGCATTTTATATTGCAGCTGCTGCCCCAACGTGTCTGTTGACTTACTTGCGGCACTGTGAGTGCAGCTTCCCACTCTACTACTCCACCAAACCCGTGCTGTCTTTCTTATTTAGCTTTTTCTCTTTCCTTTTTTGTTTTCCTTTTGTATTTAATTATTTTCTAAAAGTCGCCTCATTGAGAATTGTACGTTCTTTTAAAGTTCTTTTTCGGGTGATAAAATTAAGTGATAAACCTGTCTGCAAAGTTTCCTTGTTGAGTTGGCATTTTTGCATTTGAGACAGAAATAAGAAGCTGCTAAAGATGCTCCAGTTGAACATTTTTGTACCGTCTTCTTATCAGTTGCAGCAAGCGCAAGAAAAAATGCCAACTGGAGGATATGTGTCTTAGTCAAGGGATTCAGCAAAACTCAGTAATCCTCGAACTTTTGTCTTAGATAATATGTCGAAGTTCAGCTGATATGTGGTTGTGTTTTTTTTAAGCTAGGCAAGAAAAGCCAACTTGGTGAAGCTGCCTAAATGGGGTATGCGAATGGAGTATGAGTGGTGTGAATGGAGTTGCATTTTAGGGTACTTCGAGAGCGCAGTTGTGAAAAAAGTGCAACAACAATTAAACTCTAGAGATCTAGATTAAAATTCTTAAACAGTTTTTGAAAAAAGCAGCTTATTTAAACTATTGAAAGTTGCTTAAAAATCGTACTGCTTTCTTAATACCAATATACTCTAACATGCCTGTTTTGGTATAGAATTTCAATTGTATTCAACCGTTGATCAAAGTCAAGTGAGTTCTTTCAGCAAAAACTTACAGTACAGCAAATTTCACTTCCTTAATATCTTTCCGATAGTGAAAACTAGAACAAGTCTGACAATTTTGATACAGTGTGCTTTGCATCGAAAAGACTGAAGAGGCAGTTGCATTAAAAACGTATAAGTTTTGTTTTAAGATATTAACAGTAAGCTCTGCCATTTTATGTATCTTTATAAAGTAGGTTGAATAAATTGGGAGCCCTATATCATAGAGTTGATATTGCCACAATCGTTCGAATACATTTCATTTGAGCTAACATTTTTTTGTAACCTGAGTTGCAATGGAATAAGGGCTATGAAATATTTGTCCAGCTGAAGATTGCTTTGCTTTACAGCTGCAATTATAATTCATAAACAGTTTCTATTACTTTTTACTCTACTAGTTTCATTTAAATTAGAGTCCCATCTATGCAGCTACTTGTGTCCTTTCCAGTCCTTTTGAGCAAAATAATTACATATGTAGTTTCGTGCTGTAGGAGACATTTCCTTAGGCACATGTCGAGTCGTTGTAGTTAATGCCATACAATCCTTTCAGTTGGCTGCCACAAGTGACATATGTAAATCGGCACATCAAGTATTCTAGACACACACATACACAATCGCACACACTCGCACACGCATTCGCTAGTCACCCACGTGTGTTTAGAACTTGAGCCTACGTGCTTGTCCCGCTTATCCTGCAGCCTGATATCCTTTACCTTTTCTCTGCACATTCTATAGGATTTACACACGCATGATTCGCTTTTTTGCAGTGTTCAATGATTAACATACTTTTCTTATTTTTTTTTTTTATTTGCCAATCCCAAAAAAAAAGGTTCAGCAGCGTCGCGCCCCTTTTTTGCAGTTTTTTGTTTCTTTTTTGTTGTTGAATGCGACCCCTTCAAATATTATATGCGATTATGGGACCCGCATAGCAGCTGATGCCATCGCTGGGATAAGGATAAGGTCGGGAAAAGCATTTATGTTACGCAGTTTCCTTTTATTGAATATGGTTATTGTTGCAATCCCCGCCCCCCAAATGCCCGCCTCGCTGCTGCTGCATTTGTCAATAGAGTTGTAGCGCAATTTTCAGAACGAGTTCAATTGAACTACCCTGATTGTTGTTAAATTTCAAGCATCGAAATTCATTCTTTACAGCCCCAATTCTTTATCAAAACTAAAGTTTAATCTTCACTTTTCATCTAGATTTATTTTACTTTAAAAATTTATTGATTCCATTAAAAAAATGAAAAAAAAATTAAAATCTCAAATTTTTATTTTGAAGCGATTGTGGACATCTAGCAATATAAAACTATTTTTATATAGAACAATTTTTCACATATGTTTAAAGCTCTCAACTCCATAAGATTTGCCTTTCCCATATTTTCAGATTAACTAACTTTTTCAAAACTAAACCTAGTTTCTCGCTGAATATTTCATAAGTTTTATTCTTCAATCATTAAATTTATTTATTTTCAATATATATATTTTTTATTTAATTTTTAATTTTCGGAATGAAAATTTTCCGGTTTGGAACCAGTTTAGTTCACAATCGCTCTACTGATCTCATACTCACAATTGAACAACAATGCACAGACCTAAATGTCACATACGAAAATCGAGAGCGAGTGTGAACTACCCCCTCTACTCCTGCTAAGGGTTGTTCTTTACGGGGGATGGTTAGTTGTAGAGGTATTTATATGGTTTGTTAAATTTCGCTGAATTTCGTTGGATTTTCACTTGGCTCTCATATGGTTCATTAGGCAGGACATTGACGTAGCTGCATAGTTGCCTATGTTTCTTTTGCCCACGCATAAATAATACATCAAAGGAGCTATATAAACTAACTTGGGGGTTTTTGTGTTTTTTGGTACTTACCATCTTCTAGGGTGCGAGCGAGGCGCGAATTTGAAGGTTTACCCTCAACGGATTTGTAAAATGGCACAATGAAAAATTCATAGAGCGTATACTGCAACAATCCTGTCAGCGTACAGGACGAGGCTCCACCACCATTGAGTATCGTTAGCATGCGATATTTGGTGCTATACAACGATGTTAACTGCTGTTGTTGGGCATTGAGATTCGGAGTATCCATTGCATCACGTTTGCCAGCAGCAGCAATATTTGGTTTTGTCGAAATCAAAGCCGATGCTGAGGCGGCAGCCAAAGCAGATGTTGAAGCGGAGGATGAGGATAACAACGGATTGTTATTGGATGTTACGGGAAGCGGCATGTTTGTTATTGGATTTGGCAACTGGCGTGCATAGATGTAGAAACCCTCGACATATTTGCCATTGATGATCTGCATGGATAAACGATTGAACGTTTGTTTTACGTCTAGGCTAGAACAGCAGTTAAAATAGTTACTAACCTGCCAAGTGAGCTTCATGCTGGTGGAGTCCACAACGCTGGCATTGGTAAGTTCCACAACATCGCCAGACAACAGGCTGGCACGTGCCTCACTCAAATCCAGGCCGCTATTGAAATAACGCTGCAGGAGATACAAAGGGCAGATATTAGGATTAAGGATTAGCTAAAGAAGAGCTGTCTTTTACTTACCGTTCCCACAGCAATAGGTTCCGACATGGGACTGGGCAAGGACAAGCCATGTGAGTTCTCCGCACGTATCAAGAAGAAATAGTTAACACCCGACACCAGACCCAGCTGGGTGTACGTCGTATTTTGGATGCGTGTGCCGACAGCAACCCAACCATCCGTTTCATTCTTGCCAAACATTTCGACGACATAGCCAACCAAGCTGGAGGCGCCAACTTTGTTGCTGCGTGTCCAGCTCAAAGTGACAGAATCCTCGCCCTTCTCCACAAGTTGGGGTTTGCCCGGTGGACCGGGATAGGTAGAGAGTTCCGCGGCGCGATAGAACTTAATATTTGGATTGGTGGGCGTGTCCAAGCGTAAATAGCCGCTCCAAGAGGATTTGCCATTGCGATTGCTAGAGACGCAGGTATAAAGTCCTTCGTCCTCATGACGCTGCAAGTCTGAGATGGTTAAAGTGCCTGCATCCGATAGATTACGACGCTCGTGTTCCTGCACATCAATGGGTATGCCATCCAAATACCAGGAGATCTGCGGTGCTGGCGTGCCCAGCGTGCGACAGGGCAGCACGACAATAGACTTGACGGGCAGCGTTTGATTCACAGGACCCTGTTCAATAATGGGCGGTGGCAGCTCAAACTGTGTATCCACATTGACCACTGTGCGGCTGCTGACGCTGCCCACAGCATTAAGAGCATTGCAGACGACCACTTTGCCGGAATCGTCGCGAGCAAAGCGTGCTATGGAAAGCACCGAACGACCCTCGGGGGTAAGTGTAACCTCCAGACGACCATCCCGATAGCCAGGCAGCAGCAGGGAGCTGTTACCCTCAACAGACCAGTACAAAGTGGGTCGTGGATGTCCGCTAGCCTGGCACTCGAAGAGCACTTCATCGCCAATCTCGACAAGCTGATTTTTGGGCCGTGTGATGAATTTGGGTGGAGCTTGAGGTAGGAAGAGTGAAAGAATATTGAAGGAGATTGGGGGGTTAGAGCGCTTGGTGCAATTAACTTACCGTGAACGGTTAGGATGCCTGTGGCTGTAATTGAGCCGACGGCATTGTCCGCCTCACAACTGTATTCGCCCATGTCCTCGAGCGTAACGTCGTCCAGCTTCAAGCTGCGGTCCTCAAGTATGTGCACACGACCTGCAGGAAGGAAGTAAGGCAAGAAAAATAAGAAGGGGGAGCAGCGAAATGAAATCCATGTGAGTTGCGAGTTGAAGGAATTCTAGCAAAAAGGAGAGCAACTAGTCGTCCTGTCTGCTTCTACTTCGTTAGTAGTTCAAGTAGCGTAAAAATGGCCAAAACGGGGAGCGAGAAGCTGGGCAAACAAACCACAGCAAAAGTAAGCCAAGGAAGGTTCTGGAGAAGCTGAGACAAGCCACCTTTTGTGGTTGTTTCTTACAATACCAAAAAGAGACAAGAAGCAGAACTTTGCTTTCTTTTTGCTTGGTTGCCTCACTGTGAAATAGGTTGTTGTTGTTGTTGCTGGTTGTTGTCCTTCTCCAGTGGCCACTGTGCCAATTGTTTGCTTAACAAAAGTTTAGCCCAAGTGCCCAAGTCCTCTCTGTCAGCTGGTTGCTAGAAATGTTTTTCCATAGTATTTTCTTTTACGGCTTTTGACTGCGAGGGCAGTTTAAAGAAGCGTAACTAGCTAAGGGGGGGCAGAACCTTTTGGGGGTATGTAGACTATGTGTGTGTGTAGTTGCACTGCAAGGGTGCGTCGTTCGTCCTGTCTGAAGGACAACAGCATTGCAACAGTCGAGTGTTGTGCAAGCAAAATTGTTGATTGCTGCCAACAGAGATTGGCAATTAACGGAATTAAAAGTTACAGTTCTGTTTGCCCAGTTTGTTGGGTGGGTGGCCCTAACCAACCAACCGCAATCGCACTAACAACAACAGCGACAACAACAACATACTAACTATAACAGCAGCTAACGGACTGTCACTGTAGGTGTTTATTACACTGAGAGATTTTTGTAAATGAGCTTTTGACGCTGATGTTGCTCAGGATTATTGTGAGAAATTTTCCCTATCAAAAAATCCAAATATGTATAAAAGACACAGAAAGGGAATGCCTAAAAGCCTAAATATGGTATAATCCATTAAATTCCAAAATTAATTGCTTTGAAAAAATATTGATTTAATATAGTTTTTGAAAAGATAATCTCTATATGAGTGTATGACTGCACAAAATAAAGTTTTAGAAGGTTTGTTGCCAAACAACTTTCAAAAAATAATAACAACTGAAAGAAAAGAATTATTTTGCATTTGTCTCAGTGTATCTCTGCAAATGCTGACAGTTCAAACATGAAAAGCCACAGGCCAAAGCAACCGCATAAAACAAACTTTTTAACTATTTTTTGTTTGTCATATGCACGCGTACCACGCTATATGAGTTTCTCGGTTGTTGTACAACCCACTCCTTTTGCTGGGCAAATGAAAATATGGTAAACAAAAAGCTTAAATTTCATTTGAAATGAACCAGGCGAATACAAAAAAAAAAATTCCTAACAAAATGGTGGACGCGGCACATCCGTTTAATTGAGTGAAAACTTACGCAGGGGCATATTGCCGCCGGAGGCGGTGCGACGCCACAGGACATCCGGCAGAGGATCACCGCCAATGCGGCATTGAAAGACAACTGAGCTGCCCACCACAGCCGTTTGATTCTGTGGTCCACGTATGAGGAAAGGACGCACTGTAATGAAAAAGAAAGAGAAGCAGGCGATAAGTACAAAAGAAGTAAAAGAGAAAGAAAAAAAAAGATGATGACAAGCAAATCAGAAAAAAACATGAAAAGTAAAAGAGAGGTAATAGAGAAGTTATAGGGAAATTATAAAGAAATTGTAGAGAAGTAAATGAGAAGTTAAAAATAAGTTATAGAGAAGCTATAGAGAAGTTATAGAGAAATTATTGAGAAGTTAAAGGGAAGTTATAGAGAAGTTTTAAAAATAAGTTGTAGAGCAATTATAGAGCAGTTATAG
Organism: Hirtodrosophila cameraria; assembly: GCA_949708635.1. Classification (NCBI taxonomy): domain Eukaryota; kingdom Metazoa; phylum Arthropoda; class Insecta; order Diptera; family Drosophilidae; genus Hirtodrosophila; species Hirtodrosophila cameraria. Next base: position 45,546,216 of record OX453090.1, read on the forward strand.
AGAAGTTAAGAGGAAACAAGTAAGAATACTCTAGTCGAGTGTGCCCGACTACGAGACTCCCTGCTCCCAACTTGCATTTCAAGCAGTTCAGCGGCAACACAAGCAAGCAGCGTACTCAACTTGCACAGTGCATGTCAAACTGTTGTTTCTGCCTGCTGAGACAAGGGCAATAAGTTCTTCCATAACTTTGGTGCTATTTATCCGATCGTGTTGAAATTTACACATCCGAAAGACATTGATTAAACATACATGTGTACCAAAAATCAAAGCTTCTTTAAGCTATAAGCTATCTTTAAAACTGTGGCTGTGGGAGTCTTTTGCGATTTGCGGGGGTGCGGGGGGGGGGGGGGGGGGGTGCATCCGAAATTTGAAATAAACTTGATCTGCGTATGGTATACAGGAACCTACATGCCAAGTTTGGTGTCTCTAGCTCTTATAGTCTCTGAGATCGACGCGATCATACAGACGGACAGACGGACAGACAGACGGACATGGCTAGTTTGTCTCGGCTGTTGATCCTGATCAAGAATATATATAGCTTATATAGTCGGAAATGCCTCCTTCTGACTGTTACACACATTTGCAGAACTTTATAACTCCCTCTTTCCCATTTTTAATGGGAACAGGGAGTAATTATAGGTAAGTTATAGAAGAAGTTATGGAGAAGTTATAGGGAAGTAAAAGAAATACTTTATAGTGTTGCATTTTGATGGTAGAGCTGGGAAAATATCGATGTCAATATAGTGATTATCAATATTTTAAGTTATCTTATAGATATTAATTTCATTTTTATAACGTTGTAGTTTAAAATTTGACCATTAATTATAATAAATGTAGCTCGATTTGGATGCATCCTGTTTTCAAACTTACCATGCACTTTGAGAAAAGCTGTAGCTGATTCGCGTGTGCCAACCACATTTTTGACCACACACTGATACCGTCCATCATCCGATTGACGGGCATCCTGGATGGCCAGATTGCCACCATCAACGATGCGGATACGCTTGTTGCTTGAACCAACGCCCAGATTCAAAGTCTGCCCATTCTTGCGCCAGGAGATTTGGGGTTCGGGTGAGCCGCGTGGTGCACCGCATTCCATCAGTGCCACCTCGCCCTGTGCAACTCGAGTGTTTTGCGGTTCCAAACGAAATTCATCGCGCAGAACTGTAATAGAAGAGATAGAAATAAAGCAATGAAATGTAAGTGGAAAGGTTTACGACTAAGCTTTCTGATTGATTCAATATTAATAACTGTCCGGTGCGGGACGGTGCAGGGGAAGATGGAGTGAGTTGCAAGTAAAACATGATCAGGTGGAACTGTCAGACAACGTTCCGAAGCACTTGCTTTATCCTGGACAAGTGCTGCCTGCCTGGAGTATTCTTCATATTTAATGCGTCTGCTATTTCAAAAACTTCCCTTCCAACTGACATCGCATCCCTTTTTCCTTGACTAGCTTACAATATGCCAATAAAACCTTGATAATGATGCCTTTTCAGGCTTTGAGATGTTGCTGCTGCTTCTTCTACTGCAATATTAATAAGCTTTGGCATTTGCAATGCGTATTTTGTATACTCTGTACTTTTGAAGTATTTAAAATGGGCATAATCAAAAGAAGGATGTTGTGTGTAGAGTTGAATTTTTGTTTAAAAACTGATTTTTATTTATTCTTGATAAGCACCAATAACTGAAATATTTTCTAAACTAACTATACTGTTTTTTTAAATTTACTTACTTACTTTACTTTATTGAATACAATTACAATCCTCATAAAAAAATTGTAATAATCATTTTATATAACTAGCAACTACAGGGTAACCCTAAGTCGAATCTATCTACAGTTCTTTCTTATTGCACAATCGGATATTTGAAAAATTGAAGAATACAAATTGTTAAATGCAAAATGAGAAGCGCACTTCTGTAAAATGCATAATGCGCTTCAGTGCATGCCCAAAGCAAAAGGCAATAAAGCAGACCCTAACTACAAATTGAGATGAAGTTTTACAGCCAAATTCGAATGCATCATATAATGTGCTATACAATGAATGATGTTTGGTAGATAAACACAGTTGAAGAATATCAAATGCCAAAAGTTTGTTAAGCCTTTAAATGTGCTGAAGTACTTGCATTAAATTTGAAATCATTTTCATTTTCTGTTGGGTACGTTATTATTAATTAATCTGCTTGGGAACAGCCCTTGGCAACGCACAGCAAAGCAGCCCTCCAAAAACCAAAAATTTGTTGCCCACAATTCCCCCCTTTTGGCCCCATCGAATTCAATCCCCATCTTGTGTATATCAATTACAAAACATTTTTTGGCGAATGCTTTATTTTATTAATTAGAAAGCAACGTGAATGCATGACGTGCTCTGTCAGCCACACGAACAGTAACAGGAATAGGAATAGGAACAGGAACTGAAACAGAAACAGAAACAGGAATTGTAACTGGACATGCAATGGAGTATATACTGTGTTTAAGGGTTATACCACACATATACATATATGTATAGGGGTTAGAAAACTTCCTGCAAATGTGCAACGTCAATCGATCAACGTCGTTGCATTATTATTGTCCTTTTTATACTCTGTTTTCCAAAATGGAAAAAAAGAGTATATTGGGTTTGTGAAATGTCCGTCTGTCCGTCCGTCTGTCCGTCTGTCCGTCTGTCCGTATGAACGCAGGTTTTTTCCACAGTTTTGAAGCTAGAGCAACCAAACTTGGTGTACATGTTGGTATATACCATAGTCAGACAAAGTGTCAAGATCTCCCCCCCACCCCCACCCCTTCCCCCACAAACCGCAAAAACCTATATCTTCCACAGTTTTACAGCTAGAGTAACCAAATTTGACATAAAGACTTCTGACCACATCCTTGACCGACCTGCCAAAAAAAAATATGCCACGCCCACTACCGCCCCCGCAAATGAGCTAAACCTGTATCTCCTACACCATTATAGCTAGAAACCCCAAATTTTGCAGTATGACTCCATTTGAACTCTTCGATGGATTGGAGAAAAAAATTATGCCACGCCCACCCCCGCCCCAGTAAACGAGCGATCATTTTGACAAGTACGCGTCTCGCTCTGCTTTGGGCGTTTGCAGCGTTCTGCACTTAGTAGAAAGAATTTTATAGCTTGTAGCATATATATATAAGTAGTCTTTAAAAGAATTTAATTTAATATACGTACAGAAAACAGAGTATATCGCAGTTGGGTGAGCCCGACTGCAACGTTCTTACTTGTTATATTTGAAAACTGTAATTACATTTCTAATTATCATAGCTGCAGATATTGTGTTTGTTTTATGATTTAAGCACACAAATTTGTTTGAGTTTTTCGATTGTCTATTGCTTTTGAGACTCGGGTTCGAGCCCGGTTTCGAAAAAGAGAAAATAAATTCATTCCGTTCTGAAGTCGGTGCAGTAATTTGTAAAATTCATTCGTTTATACTTTTTAAAAACTTCTATAACTCGAAACAGGCCTGATATACGGAATAGTCATAATCAAAGACTTTGATATCAATTTATTTGGGTTTTTGACTTGACTTAGATAACTTTGTATAATACTTACATGCGACTTGCAAGGTTGCATTCCTAGAACGCGCCACACCAAACTCATTCTTGGCCTGGCACCAATAAGTGCCCGCATCGCTCTCTCGGCGCGAGTGTATGACCTGGAAAAGAAACAGAGATTAGGGATTAGAGACAGATTAAACGCGTATGTATGGTGCAGTAAGCGTATGAGCATTAAGTAGTTACGAGACTTAAGTTGACACGTGTCACGGAATCACAAAGATCAAAAACAAGTACGAAATTGCTTAAATAAAATGAAATAAAACTAAAAGTGAAAACGTGTCCAGTGCTTGACCCTGTCCATAAACATACACTCTCCGTACTGTCCAGTCTACTCGTCGTATACGCAATTTAATTTAATTAAAAAAAACGACCCCTCCCCCTCCTCCATCCTGATTTTCTGTTGGTTTTGAGGGTATCTGTGCTGTGCCTTAATCATTTGGCCTCTTCAATTTTAATTGGCAACAAACTGGTAAGCTCGACAAGTCACTTAAGATTGGTGAGGAAGGGGGTTTGCTACTGAAGTCCAGAGAAATGCCTGGCATACCCCTCGGGCAAATGCCATTGAGAACAATAAAAATAAACTGGGTAACGTCTGCCTGAACCGAGATATGCCCAAGTAACTGTAAATATGCGAAGTGTACGAGTATGTGATGCAAAGTGGTTTGAGGTGCTTTTTAATGATTTATCCCAAATCCCGGTTATTTTAGGGGTCCTTCTCTCTCTGCCTTTTAAGTGCTTCAAATGGGTCCGGCTTAACACTGTCTGCCAAAATATTGCAACCCATTTTTACATTATTTTCTCAACAATTTAACAAAATTTCAATTCAAAACCCGCTCAGGCTGCAGTAATTCGTTGAATTCCTTTCCAAATTAAAGAAACAAAAAAAATCAAATACATTTTGTTGCATTTAATCAAAAGCGCGGGGGGTGGCACAAAATGTAATATAAACAAAACCAACTGACAAAAATTGCAATGCGGGTGGGGTGTAGCGTGGGTGGTGGGCTGTGAAGGTACCCCTGCTTCTCCACCCCTGAGCACTGCGACTCGTTAGCAAGAAATTGTGAAATGTGCACGCACAAAGGGTAAGCGGGTGGGCGTTTACTCAGAGATGGGCATGGAATGATATGAGGCAGCACGATAAGCAATGGTTTATAGAAGAAAATGTCTCTAAATGTTCTAAAACTTAGAAATTTATTGGATTTTTTTTTAATGTTCGAATATTCTTGACTTTTTGTAACCTCATTCAAAATCTTTTCCAAAAAGAAAAGGTTTTATTTTTAAAAATTTTGAATCATGAGTTGTTTGACTGCCTTTTAACACCAAAATTCGATCCTACCTGTCATGTTCTTGACTTTTTATATCCACGTTCAATTTTTATTTCAAACACTCACTAATTTATGAAGCTAAAAGCTTTTAGTAAAACTCTTAAGACTTTAATCATAGCATTTTTCCAAACATAAAGACTTTTCATAATTCTAGAGCACGCCCATCTCTAAAACTCACACGCAAAGGAAACTAGACAACTCCAAAGTCGTATTTTCAGGCCGAACCTTTGTAAAAAGGGGAAAAATTCCCCTCAGTTCTGCTTCTTGTTATTTTTATGCGCTGTCTGCGTTTTGTTTTGCTTGCCGATCAAAATGCAACCATTCGGAATCGCATAAAATAATATATATGAACGCAAAATTTATGCACAAATGTGGCGTTTCTCAGGAAGATACATATGTACATATCGACAAGGGGGGGAAGGGGATTTTCGAACATATGTAGTATGTAACACGAAAGATGCCGCCACGACGACAGCTGTAACTTAACATAATGATAGAGTTCGGTTCGGTATACTTTTTACTCACCTTTAAAAAGAATAAACCACCCGCGGGTAGCATTATGCGATGTGAGCCTCCATCCGTTTTCAGTTCACGTCCATCCTTGAACCATTGTATGGTTGGTGTTGGATTGCCCTCGGCCTTGCAATTAAATGTAAATGGATCATTTTTTGGCACCGTCGTATCCATGGGATGCTCAATGATGTGTGGATTTTCACCTGGTGAAGATGATGATAACAAAAGAAGAATTGTAATTAGTTGCGAGCGATTGTAAATGTATATGCATAAAAGGAAACCACTTAGAAAACTATACCACCAAGAGCGCTCTTTCTAAGTAGCATATTCAGACTTAAGATCGTATGTACATATGTATATTAATGCACATGTGTTCTTAAGTGCTCCCTCTAGGGACTCTAGTAATAGATCTTATTTACTTTAAACAAGTTTTGTCACTTAACGTTTAGCAATTAATGTGCCATTAGAGTTTTACGAAAGACAAAAAAAAACACCCCCCTCGCCGCAGGAGTATAAAATCTAAGCAGAAATTATGTTAAGGAGCAACGAAAACTCAGTTGAATTTTCTCTGCTCGCCTCAAATTCAATTAACTTCAAGAAAATATTTGCTCGCCCACGGTGCAGACAGAAGAGACAGAAATAAAAGAGGGACAAGACAAGGACTAAACATAAATTTACAGCATGTCGATAAGGATGAAACAAAGGACAACGCTAGATAAACTTTATTAAAAGCAGCAGCAGCACCAACAACAACAACAATGTCCAGTGAAATGGGGAACAGCTGAAATGTAATTACAAAAAGCGCTTATAGGTGAAAAATATATATGTGTGTGTGTGTGTGTAGGAGAATGAAAATGGAAATGGAAGATGCAAGATGCTTTTCGGTAGGCAGGAGGTTGTAGTGGCTTGGTACTACGAAACATCATTCAGCCGGAAATTAAGTTCTGCAGATTTATTGAAAGCGGATAGTAATGCGAGCTGAGCGACAGAGAGCAGAGAACGAGATAGCGATGAGACAGTGATTGAAGAGTCCAAACGGTTTGAACCGGTGGGAGAGGGGGGGGGGGGACTTTAAAGCGGGGTTTCAAATTAAAATGGGTAAATGAAATATGGTGATTTAGACAAGAAGAGAGAGAGAGAGCGAGTGATTAGAAAAGTAAAATTGGGAATGTAAAACTAGAGAATGTGTGTTAAAGAACAGTTACGCTTGGTAAATGTAACAAATTTACGACCCAAATTTTTGTTATGAAAATAGGTTAAGATGATAATTAATACTAACTTTTTTCTTAATTTCTGAGTTAAAAAGATTTAATTCTTTATAAATTGTCCGTTGGTATTTATTTTTTTTTAGGAAATACTTATTTCGTATTATCGCTTACAAAAAAAAATTACTTATTCGTTAGTATTTCAGTTTGATTCGTAGTTTTATAGGCTTGTTTTATATTTATTTGCTCATTGTTGCCAGAAATAGTATTCAAGAACTTTATTAATACAAGTATTGTCAGAAGGTTAAGTTGTTTTAACATAAATATTTAAAATTGGGTACTTTTTAAACAATAATTGGTACAAGTACCTAATATCTGTCAACTAAATGAATATAGTTAAATGAATCAAAAGTGAAAATGTAAAATTGAATGGTGAAATGTGACGCACGTAGTGTAACTGTAAACTAAAACAACAAATGTATCAAATCGCATTGTGACTATGTTTTCACTATGAAAAAATCACGGTTTTTTCAGTATTTTTCTTTTGAGCTTCACGAAACCATTTTTCAAGCGAGTATGTGGGCAGCAGGAAGAAGGAGAGAGAAGGAGGAGCGCGTACCTTGGACATTTGTCAATTGCTTTTGTGCTTTTACTTTGTGATTGCCACCAGCAGCAGAAACAGAAGCAAAAGCATCAGCCTTTTGTGCTGCTTTGCTTTGGTCATTGTCTGATTTGGCCTCTTTGTATATTTACAGCTTTGTTGTTGCTGCTGCTGCTGCTGCTCGCTTTTGCTGCTTCTGTTGTCAAGGCGACTGTGTGCTAATTTAAATGATGAAATGCTTGAGGATGTGCAGAATACAAACTAAAAGGAGAATGTGTAGTGAATAGTTCGCTATCTGAATGCAGCTATGCGGATTATTAAAAATGCGCAAACAAAATCAAATCTCTGCATAATGTAAATTTCTAATTTTTTTTTACCTATAAAAGAAAACCGAGAAAAACGCAAAGAAAATTCTTTAGCAGCAAACAAAATATTTAATTAAGCAAAAATATGTTGCAGCAAAATCAACACAAACATATGCAAAAACAAATTTAAGTGTGTGAGAGAGAAAGAAAAGTGAAGTAAACATAAAACACACACATGCAAACATAAACTTCGATAAGCCAGGGCTGCAAAAAAATAAATAAAATAAAATGCACAAACCGTAAATCAGGTACATACTATAGGTAAAAATATTAATATATGTAAACTTTAACAACAAGAATTTCTAGACGAAGTCTGAAAGTCGAAAGATTTTCATTTTTATTTGCTTTTGCATATTAACATGCAAAAAGGTTTAAAGTATTAGATAACATTGACTTTTGTATACTCTGACTTTCAAGTTGGCAACCGAAAAGTAATTTCTCTAAGTGTCGACAGCAGACTCTTATCAGGAAGCTAACATCTCTGTCAGTTTTTCAACTTAATACCATTACACTCTTTTTCCTCCGTCTTCTTATGCATGTGGCTTGCAGAATGTATCAAAGATGCCAAACAAAGCGAAATTGCAGCACAGAGAAGCCGCAAAACTTTGACAGACAGTGCTCTGCAGTTGCAGCGCAGTCGGCGTCGGCGTCGTTAGCAGCCTGGGCAATGCAAAGAAAATGATAAAGCGAGAGAGTGAGATTAAGAGCGTAAGTCAGCCCTTGCACTTAATTACGCTTATTTGGAGCACGCACTGCATTTGGTGTGGGTGTATCTGTATGTATGAATGTGTGTGTGTGCGTGGGTGGCTGCATGTGTTGGCAATTTATGCATATGAAATAATGTAAAAAAGAAGTCTGTGTAAATAAACAGCAAAGTGCTGCCGGCGTTGAAATCATGCAAGCGTACATACACCTAAGCAAACACACGCACACACACACACACACATAGATTGGCTCTCGAGAGAGTCTTTGGCATGTGCTTGCTCATAATTCGTATAGTTGCGGCAACGCTGCAGCAGCAGCAGCAGCAATAATAACAGGAAATGCATTTGTTGTTGCCGCTGTTAAGAAATCTACGGCTGCTGTTAATACGCCTGTGTTGGGTTGTTGTTCTTGTTGTGTATTTGTGCGTATGTTATTTTAGTTTCTGTGCTTTTGCGCGTTTTGTTGTTGTTTGGAGTTGCTGTGTTGCCGCAGTTGTTGTTGTTTGTCTGGCATAAGCATAAAAATGTCTGCCTTTGAGGCGTATTCCAGCAGCAGTTGCAGCAGCTGTTGTGTGCACCACACTCCCCCACCCCCCACCACCCCATACTATTTCTCTGCTAGACAACATTCTATCTATTCTGCTGCTAATTCGCCGCTGTTATTTGACTTCGGCCAATGGGTGCTAAAAGTTGGGCTCTCTGCTGCAGTTGTGCCAACATATGATCATTATTAGCATGTCAACAGACATAACAACAACAACACAAAATCACAACTTTCCACAAACAACAACAAGCAAACACACACACACACTGAGAGACGGCAACATGAATCGATGCAGTGAGAAGCAGCAGCAGCAGACTCCGCAGGTGCACAGTTGGCATATGCAAATATGTTTCAACTGTGTACTTCTCCTTCTTCTCTCCTTGCCTTCGCTGTCCTTCTCGCTTGCGCTGCTTGTTATCGCACCCACAAGACAGCTTGTAATCAAACAAACACCAAGTCTACAATGCAGGCCCCAACTGCAGCTGGAAAATGTCCAGACAAACAGCTGTTAATGTAAATTGTTGTGTACTTGTAGTTGTAGTTGTAAATGGCAGCCTGCCGGAAAACCCCTGATTATGATATGTCTGTGTATAAAGCAGGTACATATGTATGTACTTCCTCTCTCTCTCGCTCTCTCTCTCTCTATCCACTTTTTACTCTTAACTTAAATTATAATTTGTATATTTTTTATTTTCCATTTTCTAGAACATTTTAAACAAAACCTAAATCAACGTTTCATTTTGATAGGCAGCGAAAGCAAAAAGTCAAATTCTGACAGCTTTTCAAAGGCTGTTAAATCGCTGTTAATGGCGCTCTGGCAACAAGTAACAAGTATCGTTGACATCGCTGCCGCTGTTGCTTTTGCTGCTGCTGTTGACGTCAGCGTCAGCGTTGCTGTTAAAAAGTTAACAAAGCCTGACAAACGGCGTGCTGCGAGTAACTGTTGTTGTTGTTATATCTTTTGCACTGGTTTTAAGATGGGAGGACAACTCAACAATAATTTATAAGCTTTTAGTGCAACGGCAAAGTAACTACAATAACACAACAACAACAAAAACAGCAACAACAACATTTAAGTTTTTGATTTGCCGCTAGCATTTGGCAGTTGGCAGTTGTTGTTGCTTTTATTTGTTGCTGCTATTTCTACTTTTGCTATTTATTTATTTATGCTGAATGTTTAAATTTTAATGTGCATGCAACTTTCGCGAACCTTATGAGAGCGAAGCATGAAAAGCTTGGGAATAACTGAAAGAAACAGGCATTGAGATAGAGGGAGAGAGGAGGAGTGGTATGTGTGGAAAGTTGAGGATAGGGTTGCCTTAGAATTGAATGGGGGGTGGCTTGGGTGGAGGCTGGTGGGTGGCTGGGTGTATAAACTGTGTGTGCTTCGGGAGTTTTGTAAGCCTTTTGCACAACTTTTGCCACTTAAGCTTTGTGTAAGTAAATATGAGTGTAGGGGTGGGTGCGTGTGTGGGAGTAGGGAAGTGCATTGTATGTGTTTACTTTAGATTTGTTGTTTACTTATTGTCGTTCTTGTCGTTCTTGTTGCTGTTGTTGTTGTTGGTGTTGTCGGGCAACTAAATACATGATGGCGCTTATAATTTTGAATCCGCTTTTATGCGCGCTAAGTCGATCAGAAAGTACCTTAAATTGAGCGAATGACATTTTTAATGAAATTGACAATAGTCTGATTTAGTTGAAAGATAGAGAAGAGATCATAACATATATTTGTATATATTCATAAAAGTCTGCTAGAGCTTATATTTATGTATACTTTAAATTTACAATAATGCTTTTGAATTTATAATGTGGGGGTTTTTTTTTTATATATGTGAATTTTTTTAAATATTACTTTTAAATTTAGATCGGAAATATATCTGACTCAGTACTCTTGGACAAATCAATTTAAATAAATACGAAATTTGAATTTCAAGGTAACTTTAGTACGTTAAAAAGTCAGTTCAGAATGTAAGTTTGTAATCGCCAAGCTTTTTATAAAGAAAGCTTTTAATATCAGTAGAAATGTGCAAACAAATTTAAAGATATGACATTTTAGACTTTAAGTTCAGAAAAGAAAAAAGATCTCAGTTTAGTAGGTCTTGAACTGGAAATATCTGTATATCTGATTCCAAAACCTTATTCTTCATACTCAATTTCTATATGAAACCCTGTCAGTCATCAGGAATTCGGTTCAGAAGCCTTAAAATATTTCAGTTTATACTTTATAAATGTGTTAATAGGTAATTCCATTAGTTTTTTACATGTTGTTTCAGTTTCAAGTCGGTCTTGAACTGAAAATATATCTGAGCTCATAACCTCATTCGTCATACCTAATTTCAGTATGAAAACTAAAATACTTGCTAACCCTTTCAGTCATCAAGAATTCTCTTCAGAACCCGTATAATATTGCAGTTTACACTTTGCTATGAAAGAAACAAAAGTACTCCACTCAAAAACTTTCTTCACATAATAGCAGAGTATTTGAGAGTGCAATAAAACTTTTTGAGATGGTGTGTGTGTGCAAGTTGTTGTTTGTATTGTTGTTTGTATTGTTGTTGTTACCCACATTACAATGCAAAGTGTAAGAAAAAATGGTGCAAAGTGCGGCATTGTTGTTCATGTTCCTGTTCCTGTTTACAGTGTTTGTCTTTGTATTTGCGCGCCTCGCTTCTTGTTTGTTTGCTTAGGCGCCGCTGAGAGGGGGCTGCCAGCGAAAGGGGGCATTGGGAGGGTGCAGAGCGAGAGAGAGAGCCTAGAGCGGAAGCTGCCTGGCTGCCAATTATTTAAATGCTGGTATTTACCTAACGTCACGACGCGACGGCGGATGTGGGCCAATGCAGAAGCCTGAACCGGAGACGGAGATGAAGATGGAGACGATACCGGAGACAGAAACAGAAGGAGAGAGAGAGAGAGAGAGTCGGAGACGTAGCTGGAGCATAAATCATTATCACATTTATGTAATATGCACAAGGAGTCGAGGACAAAAACCAGGAGACAGACAGGCAGCATAAAAGCAGCCAAAAATATTTGCCCAGGCATCAGGACACAGAACCATAAAAACCGCAATAAACCAACGGGGATTATGGCCATAATATGGGGATTTCATTTCACTGCGACTAAGGACGAAAGGGAGGACGAAAAAAACACCATGTAAGCAACAGACAATAACCCCTCATTTTGCCGCTAAAGCAAACGAAAAGCCCTCGGCCCAGTCAATTTTATTGTTTTTTATGATTGCAACAAAATGCAAAAAATCAAAAAATCAAATAAATTATTCAAATGTTCAAGCATATTAATATGTACTTAAAACCCTTCAAAACAACATAACCATGTTTGTGTATATATTACAAGGACCCTCGCCTCATTTAATTAGACACAAACTCACACAAAAAACTGCAGACTGCCTGCGGACTTTTGACTCTAAGGGTTTATAATACTTCTCGTACTTCTGGGCAGTTTCGTAGTACGACCATTCAACATTTTCAATGTCAAATTTATGCCAGAGCACGGAAAGGCACAGTCTGGCAACGCTGGCCAAAACGTCGTCTGTGAGTAGCTCTCGCTAATGAGCCAAAACGCCCCAAGGTGCTGGGAATATACTCAGACAGCTTCAGACATTTTCATCATTATCATCAATATCATCAACATCGTCTACATCATCATCACCATCATCATCGTCTTCGTCATCGTCTGCATGCTGTTTGATATTCTTGGCTTTCTTTTTCGCACATTGTACGCATATTGTTAATTTGGCGCCGCCGTTGGGTTCGAACCAATCCTCAATCCTCGAAACCCCAAGCCACAGCAACAGGACCCGTAATAGGAACACCCACTCAAAAACTTCCTTTGTCTGTTTTTCTTATGTTATTTTAATGCTCAACAAACAACAAATCTGCATAGCTTTGAAAGAGATGTTTTTGAATAAAATATATATTCTCGATGTACCTATTTTGACTAAATAAGCAGCATTGAACCAAGAATGTATTGTAGTTTAATATATAAAAAAAGCTAGAATAACGGGCTTATATCATGTCCCTTAAAAAGCAGCGTGAAAAGGTTTTTTGACTTTATTTCCAGATTTTGGAGGCCGCAAAATTCGTGAGCTATTTTCTTCACATTTCTTAAGAAGGGTATTCAAACTTCAATATGGCAAAGATAGCTTTTCTTACTTGTTTGGGTTTGGTTCTTGAGTTCAGGATTTCCCTTAGCGACTTTTGCAACTGTTAATTAAATTCGACATCAGCGCACTTTGCAGTAGGGGGGAGTTGTGGGACGTGGTATAAATAACAGTGTATAAAGTTATAAAGGTTATAAAGTTATAAAGTATAAAGGCTTTTATTATTATTATGAATGTATGGTTGCATGCAACGGCAGCGGAGCAAAGGCTGCCACAAAAAAATAGGGTTTCGCATCCGTATTGCTCTCTTATCAATAATTTCATAAATGTGAAGAAAAACAAGTAAGAATACTCTAGTCGAATGTGCCCGACTACGAGACTCCCTGCTCCCAACTTGCATTTCAAGCAGTTCAGTGGCAACACAAGCAAGCAGTGCACTTAACTCGTAAACTGCTTGTCAAACTGTTGTTGCTGCCAGCTGAGACGGGCGTAATAGATTCTTCTATAATTTTGGTGCTATTTATCCGATCGTGTTGAAATTTACACATCCGAAAGACATTGATTAAACATACATGTGTACCAAAAATTAAAGCTTTATCTTTAAAATTGTGGCTGTGGGAGTCTTTTGCGATTTGCGGGGGTGCGGGGGGGTGCATCCGAAATTTGAAATAAACTTGATCTGCGTATGGTATACACGAACCTGCATGCCAAGTTTGGTGTCTCTAGCTCTTATAGTCTCTGAGATCGACGCGTTCATACAGACGGACAGACAGACGGACATGGCTAGTTCGTCTCGGCTGTTGATCCTGATCAAGAATATATATGGTTTATATAGTCGGAAATGCCTCCTTCTGCCTGTTACACACATTTGCAGTACTTTATAACTCCCTTTTTCCCATTTTTAATGGGAACAGGGAGTAAAAAAACATTGAAATCCTTTTAAAGCTGGGCAGCAAAAAACCTAAAAGCTCCAGCAGTGCCCCTTTTGTCCATAAATATGCGCGCGAGTTTCTGAATAAAAAAAGAGAAGGAATGTTGTAAATATGAAAGGACAGCCTCGCGCACAGGACACAGACACACACAGACACGCACACATTTATAAATGGGACAGCGATCAATGTCATATAGCATATTTTTTTAAGCATCTTCTTGTTGTTGTTCTTTATCAACTCTATAGTTTATATCTTTGTTTTCTATCTCTGTGTTATATCTTTACATTGCGGAATTTTTCGCTTTTGTTTGCTACGAAACTTTTTTTTTTATTTTTTGGCATATTGAAAAATTGCATTGGGATTGGTCAGAGAAATAAATGGAATCAAAAGGGAGTGGGGTGGAGGGGGGCTTTTAAGAACTTACGTTTATCTGTTCAGCTCTTGATGATGGTCATAAACTTATAAAGTGCTTTATCAGATGGCATATGTATATGCAAATAGCATCCAATTTGATGTAACCAACCAGCCGAGGCTGTTTTCGTTTTTTTTTTTTTAAGCCAGTTAAGGTCTCGAGTTACGAGCTAAAACCAAAATCTGCATTACAATGTGTGTTCCATTTGTCAAAAAAGTTGAATTATTTTTTAAGATAAGAGAGTTGAGGTTATGTGAATGGCTAACTGCACTTCAGAAAACTTATAAAAAGTGTGAATAATATAATTTTTTAAAATGCTCTTTTCTATTTGCAGAGTTATATCTATAATAAATAAATCAAGTGTTATAAAGTGTGGAGTGAACTCAATAAAAATAATGTGACCTTGGAGAACAAAAGTGAGCAGTTAATCAACGTAAATGCTGCATTGAATATTTTGAATAACTACGAGTATATACTTATAAATAATGTGACTATGGAGCTGAACTCTGTAGTGAAAGCTAAATACAGGGGGATTGTCTAATTAAATATTAAACAACTGATAATTTGACCATGGAGAACAAATGTGTACAAAACAAGATATAGTTTGATGCAACTGAATGTTTAATGCTAAAATAAAAAGTCAAAATCAAGTAAATCTAAAATATAATGTCACCATGGAGGACAAATGTGTATGAAATTATTTTTTTTAAATTATATTTTTAATTTAAATTTTTTAAAAAGTCTTGATTTTTGCTTCGAATTCCTGGCGACGTACTAAATATTATGACCTATTTTTTCAAGTGTAGGAGCATTTTCATTTTGCTTTTAAGGCGATTTTCAAATAGTTATGTAAAAAAATTCTTAAAATGGTATAAAATTCAAAGTAGCAATCCAGCTTAAAAGTTTGTAACAAATATCCAACTATTTTCCGCAATTTTTTTAAGTGTACATCATGTATTCCTACATACTTAATCTTATTCAATTATTAAAAAAAGTAAAGAAAAGAAAGAAAAATATATACTAAATTGAATGGCTGACAAGCTGTTTATATTGACGACATGCATCAGATAAGAACAGACAACAAATATATGCTAGTAAATATAGACTGTCATTTGTGATACTGATAAGTCTGCCCTACCCTAACATTATAATAAGTATAAATAACATATTGCATACAA
The DNA here is from genome assembly GCA_949708635.1 of Hirtodrosophila cameraria. Classification (NCBI taxonomy): domain Eukaryota; kingdom Metazoa; phylum Arthropoda; class Insecta; order Diptera; family Drosophilidae; genus Hirtodrosophila; species Hirtodrosophila cameraria. The sequence continues at coordinate 45,561,683 of OX453090.1, forward strand.
CTAAAAAAAAAAAGAAACATCAAAGCAAATACAAGCAAAAAAGCAATTAATCATTTGCCTAATCTCTTAATTGTATTCTATTTAGATTTTAATTTGTTTATTTCGTAAGCCGATTGAATACAAATTTCATAGTTCACACAGCGATAAGCTATAACAACAACTTTGAACTGTCTGAAATCAAAAACACAAATGTGTAAAATCATATTTATTTATTTTTTTTTTTGTATTTTATAAAGCAACATTCATAATTTTGACAAATAACTTTTGTTGTTGTCTCTTTTGTAGAAAAAAAGACACAACTTGAAATTAATTAGATTTGTCATTCCCATTGACATTTCGACAACTTTTCTATTAATTATTATTTTTTGTATTTTGTTGTTGTTTTGTGATAGATGTTGTTGGACTCTGGAAATTGTGAATGTGTCAGTTTCTAGGCTGATTTATGGGCGCGACATAGTTTTTGAAAATGCTCCACATCTACTTGCCTGCGCACATAGACATATAAAACCGATCTATAGTCTATATGTACTACATACGTATGTGTTTCTGGAATTTCTGAATACAGATGATAATATTTTGTAAGACATCGTTTTTTATTTGCTTACCTGCAAGTAAAGAGAAAGAGAATAGAGTATGTTATTTATGGCTAATCATGTTGTGGCTTACGAGTAGTGCATATATAATTAGAGGAGAGTATGGGCAGGGGGCAAGGTTTTCTTATAAATACTACTATTCTCTAGAAATCTCGAAAAAATATAAATAAAAACTAGTAGCCATAAACCTTTTTTCATTTTGTTTTTGGTTTTGTTTTGTTTTTATACTCTGTTTTCCAAAATGGAAAAAAAGAGTATATTGGGTTTGTGAAATGTCCGTCTGTCCGTCCGTCTGTCCGTATGAACGCAGTTTTTTTCCACAGTTTTGAAGCTAGAGCAACCAAACTTGGTATACATGTTGGTATATACCATAGGCAGACAAAGTGTCAAGATTCTCCCCCCACCCCCACCCCTTCCACCACAAGCCGCAAAAATCTATATCTTCTGCAGTTTTGCAGCTAGAGTCACCAAATTTGGCATGAAGACATTCTCGACCGATCTGTAAAAAAAAAATGCCACGCCCACTACCGCCCCTGCAAATGAGAAAAATCTGTATCTCCCCATCTGTACACCCTTATAGCTAGAAACCCCAAATTTTGCAGTATGAATACTTTTGATCTCATCGATAGTTTGGAGAAAAAAATTTTGACACGCCCACCCCCGCCCCAGTAAACAGAAAACAGAGTATATCGCAGTCGGGTGAGCCTGACTGCAACGTTCTTACTTGTTTTTTTTTTGCATTTAGCCCGGGAACTGTCGCATGTGCAGCATAAATTATGTGTATAGAGTATTTCTTTATGTTGGATTTATGGCTTGTCGTCATTTTGACATCCCTGACAGATATGCATCGAACTGGCAGAGACGAGCGACCTCTTTGCTAACCCCTGGATTTCAGCTGCCCAGCTGCTCTCTGGGCTTAACAACAAAGAGATCATTATCGTCGAGGGCAGAGGAAAACGAGAAAACGACCGGAGAGAGAGAGAGAGATGTGAGAGATGAGGAAAATATAAAAATGCACACAGATGTCGTTTATTGAATATCGATTTACGCTGACTTCGTTAGCGGATAGTTTGAGAACGCATGTTTAATGTAAATATGAATAAATGAGCTGAAAAGCCAGGCATACCATAAATACAGTGAATGCTCGTTAAATGAAAATACGTTGTTTTCGAACGTTTATCTGGAACTGCTAAAATTTAAATAGATTTATCAATAATCACATAATAATACGAATCAGCGATATGTTTCACAAAATATTGATAATAAAAACCAATAGTTCTAGCTCAAACATGTTATTAAAAAATTTCCTTTTATTATATTTACCTAGCAATTAAGTAAAAGTTTAACTTTTTATTAAAGCGTTTGTTAATAGATTACCGATCCGATTAGGTGAAAAATCATCGATAACACTTTTGTATAAGCCCACAAATCGATTATAGCAATAATATTTACAACTAAATGAAAAATCTAACGGCCAAAATCTAATAACAGCTTTAATTAAAGAATGTTTACTGTACGTCGCTGTGGAGGGTAGAAATTGAAGTTCAAGTTCTGGTTCTGGTTTCAATGTCACATGTTGCATGCCACGGAAGCGACAAATGTCCTGCAGGCAATAACAATCGTTATCGTTCTCGTCATCGTATATCGTATATCGTCATACACTTCGACTCATTTGAGAGGAGGGGCCTGGTTCGGGCCACTTCAAGCGCGAAACTCAACACTGCTCAACGACGACAATGCCGCCAGGGCAAGATTTAAGCAAAGGATAAGAGGACAGAGTCAGGACAAACAGGAGTACAACCAGAACTCAGAGCCCGAGACCAGGCCCAGACCCGAAACAGCAAAACAAAGAAAAAAGAAGGCACATAAAATTGAAAGGGCTCGCTGCACAGAGCCGTCTACATCGATGATTGATTTCATGGCAAAGTTGATTTCAATCAGCAAATGTTTATGCAGTTTTCGTTTGTGTTTTTGTTGTTGTTGTTGTTCATCTTGGTCGCTTGGGGGCTTGCAAACTGACAAGAATTATGACACTATCCATATTTGGAGCGCTATCTGGACACAGACTTGGGGGACTTGGGGCTGTCATTTAATTGCAAAAAGCGCATGATTAAGCGACGTACATTGAACCCAAAAAATAACCAAAACTTAATAGGCTTTCTGGCACTGGCCCATTGTTCGACATAAAAAAAAAAAATTAATCAAGCGCCATGAAATCGGCTTCAAATGAAAGAGAAACCAAGAAAACAAGCTAAAAATGCCATAAAAGAAATCAAAAATGCTTAGCAAAAGTTATTATTGAGCTTGATGATGATACAAATTGCTGCTATTATGGTTTAGAGCATAAAAGAGAGCCTCATATAAGCCTTAAAAAACAAAATTAAAGTGCAAAAGCGGCTAAAGGCAAAGAGCAAAAGAGAGAGAGAGACAAAGAGGTAGAAAGGGAGAGAGAGATACATATGTGTATTATGATAGCAATAACAAAAGTAAATTAGAAACACAAAGAGAATTAATTGTTTGATTGAAAAAAGAAAGAGAGAGAAATACATAAACAGAGGGAGAGAGATAGAGACATGTTAAAAACTTAAAAACTAAACAAAAACTTAGAGAACATAACAGAATTATAGCTTAAGCATAGTAAAAGATAGTTAGATTAATATAGAGATTATATATATATATTATATATTAACAAGAAAATATTGAAGCAGATAATAAAAGTAAAAGTGTAAGAAGGAGAATAAAAGTGAGAAAAAGCACAGTTACAATATGAATAGTTAGAGGGGAGCTTAACTCTTTAAACAGACCTCAATATCTTCTAGAATTATCAGACTAAATCAAATTTGAAGTATTATGCGTCCTGATATGTTTCCAAATTCATTTCGAATAGGTCTTCAATTCAATTATCATAAAATAAAAATTAACAGACTTTGATGAAGTACAAAATAGTCTTGAACTTTAAAAACAGCGTCCTTTATATAACAAATAGTCAGCGTTTGTACTTGAGTTGAGCACAGAAATTTTGAATTTTTTTCTTTCTTATTTCTTTCAGGCTTTCACGTCATTTCGTCAAGTGTACACCCGGCACATGGTGCAGCACATTTTAGCGAATAGCCAGGAGGCAGGAGCGTGATGTCCTGCATCCCTTTGCTACACTAGCATGTCCAGCTAACTGATTTAAGCTGCTCACACAACATTTAATAAACGTTGAAAGTAAATGTCATTAGAGAAATTCTCGCTCCAAGGAGCACTTGGGATGCGAGAAGAGATGGGATGCGATGCGAAATGGGCTGTTAGAGTTCGAGTTGAAGTTGGAGTTCGGGGTCGACGCCGTTCCGCTCTGACACTTGATGAGCTGTCATAACATTAGATCATGTCTGGATAGCATGTGAAGGAGAAGGAGCAAGCAGCAGCAGCAGCTCATTAGGCTTGGAAAACTGTTTACTCTGCTTATTATTATAAACATTAAAAATGAGGAAAATGTAAGGGAAAATTAGAAAAGTAGCAGCAGCTACTTTAACAGCTACAACTAAAAATGCACTTTAAGTTTGAATTTCTGTGCGGCGTAGAAGTCAGCAAAGACAACTGGCCTAATTGATTGATTGATTGATGGATTGATGCATTTGAGTCAATCACACTCGACTGTCTGGCTAACTGTTTGAGCTATAGCCGCCATATGCCAATGTCAAAGGTGTCAAATAAAGTTTTTATCCTTTAAAAAATAAAAAAACCACAAAAACAAAAACATTTACACACAGCTGAAATATTTATTTTTTTGACTTGTTGAAATATTTTTCAGCATTTGAAAAAAACATATTTTCTTTTGAGACTTTTTCTCGCAGCTGTCATTGCTTTTAAGTGATTAGACGGAAGAAGCGGGGACAGAGAACGAGTAGGGGGGAAATTCGATGTGCTTAATGAAAGCGACACTTGACGGGATAGGGAAGAGACTTGCTTCTATTCAAAAGATATTATTATTATTATTATTATTATTATTATTACTATTTTCATACACAGCTGCCTATTTGGTAGCCTGACTAATCAAAAAATGATGAGACGATTTGTTACACCAAATATTAAGTTCATTGGCAGAGCGACTACGAGTACCAAAGTACTTATTAATGAGAGAGATTGTTGTAGGGCAATATGTGAGAAATGTTGAGAATTGAATGTCTGCGTCTTGATTGAGATGTGGGCGCAGGCAGCACAAATAATCACAACTTTTGTTGGCTCTAAAAGAGAAACTGAGATCAAGCAAGATGAAACAAAAAAACAAACAAAAAGAAAAACATTTCTAAAAGCAAAGAATTTTACAAGAGATAAAACCAAGAATTCAAGCAAAATCAATGGCAATAACAAAAAAAAAAAAAAATGTTATTAAAGCTTTGTAGAGGTGAATTCTGTGATTGAAAAACAGTGAAAATATCATAGAAAACACAATGATAATAGCATAAAATGTTATTAAAGCTTAAGATTAATCTTGGAGTAGAGAAAAAACACATTAATTGTAAAGAAAAGTACATGAAATATTACGATTGCACATGAAATGCCATTAAAGCACATAAAGTCATTTAACAATTGTTAATAAATATTATTGCAAGATTAAAATTAAAGAAATAATATGATTTAAGACTTTTAAAACGTAATAAAGTTCAAACTATTTTATAGAGAATAATGCCAAGATAGATATAAGCTAAACAAGCTTAAGGTATATATATATGTATGTATATTATATAATAAAGTCTGTAATAAAACCAGATTTACAGAGACAACAACAAGCCAATTGAACTGGCCAGAGCCACAAATGACTTCCGTTACAGACACAAATTATAATGTAAATCGATGCAACATGAACATGAAATATAATTGAATTGAAAAGTTTGCCACACGCAGCAGCAGCAGCAGCAGTAGCAACATGGGCAACAGCAGCAACTGACAAGCAACAGCAGCAGCAGCAGCAGCGGACAACTGAGGACAAAAACAAACGTCAACGACAGCAAGAACCACATGGCGGACTAAGTAAAGGGCAAAATGCTAATAAATGCTAAAAAAAAAGAAGAAAAAAAAAAAACGAAACACAGCAGAAGCAGCAAAAATAAATAGAAAGAAAGAAACTTAAAACACAACATTGTGGCTCGTTTGGCCAATGATGAGACAACGAGGAACGTCTTGTAACATGTAACTGCACATCAAATATGGATGGCAGAGCAGCGTACGGGAAAGGGGGACAGAGGTGGGTTATAGAGGGATCAGTTGAGTATCTTTGGCGGCGATATATCATCAAAGTGCAGCAAGCAGCAAGCAGCGGGCAGCAGGCAGCAAACAGCAGATCAGCGAGCAGCACAGAAGTTGCAACAGCAGCAGCAGCAGCAACAACTGAAAAATCAATGCAATTTCTATTTGTAAATGACCAAAATGAGCAGAGAATGTTGCTTGTTGTAGTTGTTATTGATGTTGTTGTCAGTCACATTGCATACAATTTGAGAAAACAGGCATGTTGCTGCTGCTACTGCTGTTATTGCAGTTGTCTGCAATTGCTGTTTGAAATTATAAGACCACCTTTGAGCAATGCAACTGCTGCAACAGCAGCAGCAACTGTTGCTGGCTTGCATTTCTATTTATTTCACAATAATTAATAAACACATTGCACACAATTTATCAGTGGCATGTTATTTGTTGCGTTGCAAGTTGCTCTTGCAAAGTTGCTAGTGTTGTTGCCGGCAAATCGATTAAGCTATCTTTGGAGCCAGATGAGTCTCGAGCGAAAACGAATTAAAAACGCAACAAAAAAACACATGTGAGCACAAAAAGGAAGGAATATGAAAAACGGGCGCCGGCTTTTGATGCATGTTGCTGCAGGGCGCTGCAAAAAAAACTTGACTTGCCGCAACGCTTTGCTCGTATTTGTTTTTATTTTGCTTGCTGCGAACAACAACAAAAATTCAATTTAAAAATTATTGCTGCACTTGGCTTTGGTTGCTGCTGCACGGCGGCAACATGTGCCTGTGCCTGCCTCCAAACATGTTGATTATTTTGCAGCAACATGCAGCGTGCAATGTGCGAGGCGTGCATGACAAGTAAGCGCGCGGGGTTGCCGTACGCAGCAGCAGCAACAACAGCAACATAATTTGTTGCCAGCAACATGGATGTGCTGTGTCTCTGCCTCAGTCTCTGTCTCTGTCTCGGTGTCTGTCTCTCTGTCTGCCTTTAAGTTTAACTTCGCATTTCGCATTTGGCATTTGGCTCATTTGCATTTTACTGTCAAATTAATCCAATTTAAAACAACAGCACAAGAGTTGCTGTCGGGTAGACCAGGTTGTTGCTTGGCTTGGCATGGCTTGGCATGGCTTGGATTGTTGTTAGGGCTACGCAAAAAAGCGCTGCTTGCTGCCAAAACGAACAACATAATTACCGTTAAGAATTGCGCGCGAGCAGCAGCAGCAGCAACAAAAACAACAGAAAAGAACATTTTAGTTGTCGGCTGGTTCCCTTCTGTCCCCTTAATTGCCAGCAATGTCCACTGGCAACCATTTGAGGCAACAGCAACAACAACAGCATCTGCAGCAGCTGCCCCATGGCCAGTCAGCCAGCCAGCCAGCCGCACGATTCTTTCTTAGTCTTGGGGCATTAGCAATATGGGAAACGAATCGCTGACCAAACGCTCCACTCAACATTGTGGCATGTGCAACATGTTGCTGCTGCCGCTGCTCCTGCTGCTGCTACGGCTGCAACTGTTGCTGCTACTACTTAGCTGCAGGAGATGACCGCACGTATCGATCGCATTCCGCGTTCCTAATTCGCCAAAGAGGCCCAGGCTAAGACTTTTACCATATTCAGCCAGATAGCGCAAAAGTCTCTCGACTGTCGCAAATCAGATACGAACACTGCTGCATGGCAGAAGAAGAGCGAAAAGGGGGGCAACTTGTGGTTCTGGAATCTCTCTCTCTCTCTCTCTCTTTCTTGGGGGATTTAGTTTAGCATATGCAGATGGGGCTTAGCTGAGTTAGCTTGGGATAGTTAGTATAGGCCTTTACGCAACGCTTGATTTGCACACAAAATTATTTGCATACAGTGGCTGGAGCTGACTCTGTTGTTGCTACACTGAGAGAAAAAGTGTGCATTGAAATTTGGAATATTATACTTTATTTAAATGTATTTATATAAATATATTTGAAGCTTAAAAACATCATAATATATTTAAGAATTTCTACAATTTTGGTTTACATGACTTTAAAATTAAATAGAAAATATTTCAGTTTTAACAATATTTTTAATTAGAGTAGTTTAGCTGGCTTGAGGTCACTGTTTTGTTAAAAAAAGAAAAACAAAAGTTTTTGTTTTTTCCACCAATATATTTCGGCAATCTTCGATAGCCGTCTTCAGGGCATAGATTTTTACACGTCCGCTCTGTGTGGCGTGGAGTTGTCAACTGTTATATATTATATTATTAAATGTTATATATTATTTCTGGTTTTGGAGTACTTTTCAAAATATATTTCTAAATAGTTTAAAGGCAAACGCTACACAAAATGTTGAGAAATTTAAATTCAAAATTTTAGTAAAATCAAGATTGCTTTTTAGAAATGAGATCAACAATTTGAAAAATTGGTTTTGATTGATTTTTTATAGAATTGTTTTTATTTTTTAAATTGAGTTTATTTGGCTGTGTTATAAGAGTGCCTTAAATTTCAAAATGCAATCAGTTATGTAGCAGTGTAGCATTTACAATATTAAATTGAAAACGCGCAGACAAAACGAAACGAAATATGTTAAACGCGTGACTAATGTGAGAACGTTCCAAGAGATACATTTTGTTCGTTAGCCAAGGCTTGATCAATGATCAGACACCGACATCAGCAACAGGCAACAGCAACAGGGAGCAGGCAACAACAACAACAACAGCAATACAGACAACGGCAACAGCAATCGCAACAGGCAACAACAACAGCAGCAACTTGAACTGCTCGACTCGCTTTTGGCTAATTAGCTATGCAAACTATGAGATACACAGCAAAAGATACGCGCAAATCTTCTAGAGTTTAAACTGTTTTTTTTTTAAAAGACTGTTTTTATTTTTTTTTTCCAACTGATTCTCTGTTTTTTTTTTTTGGCATGTTATTTGCAAAAATGCCTGCAGCGTCATGCGTGTAATCCGTGTCGTATAGCCAAAGTTGAAAAGAAAGTTTAACTCGATTTACTTCCAATTAGCTGCCATTTTCGGTTTTGTATCTGTATCTTTTTTTTTGATTTTTGTTTTTCTGCTGTGTGTGGGCGCCAAATTTGTAGCTAAGTGGCGGCTCAAAAATTGCTTAGACGATTTTCAAAAGCCAAACTCCACTCGCAGCTCGCAACTCACAATGTTGCAAGGCCTTTAAGCCTGTAATTTAACTAAACACTGATATTTGTTGCCCCAAACTAAGTGGCATTGTGTTTGTGGCATGAGGAAATCTCTTTCAAAGCTCCGCATACCAAATGTGAAGTATCATCAGAGGCAGCCAACGAGATACTTTACGATACCAACAGGTATTTATGCCCATTATCAGCTAAATTAAGATGTGTTTAAGACGCCAGCTCAGCGCTTGAAAGATTAACCAAAACACAACAAAAATTGTATATAGAGTGGAATGTTTTTTAAACTGCCGTTTAGTGCATTCCTACGTTAAATATAATTGCTATTCATTATAATTATATATAATTATAATTATAATTATAATTATATATATATATATATATATATATATATATATATATATATATATATATATATATATATATATATATATATATATATATATATATAGTTTTAAGTGTTGCTGAACAAAGGCTTTTTTGTTTTAAAATTCAATCGATTAAGCTTTAAATTTCGCTAATTTTCTATTAGCTAACAGGGAGAAATCTTTTACTTTGATTGGTTTTTTAATAAATTTTTTTTTTTATAAGTTTCTTAATATCATTTGAACTTTTTTTTCTAAATTTCTTTACCATCATTTGAGCTTTACGAGGAATTATTAACGAGTATAGTTTGAATTGTACACTGAAAATGTACGAAATATTGAATGACATTTTTCTTAGATAGTTTTCTGAACAAAAAATAAAATTTATTAAATTTTCGAAGTTTTTTTTTTTAATTAAAATTTGATTCACAAGTCAGCATTTTCAGAATGGAAACTTGAGAAATTTGGTTTAAAAAACTATATGCTAATTTTGCAGTTAAAATTATAGCATCAAATGAAGTTCAGAAATGTAATTCGGTTCTATAACCGAAACAAATTTTTCAGTTGTATGCACAATTTAATACGATATATAAATTTCAGTTTCTTTCAATATATAACTTCCTGCTAAAAAAAATTGTCTACCTAAACTCTTGAAAATGCAATGAAACAATGTTGTGCGACGAGTTTGTTGTTGTTGTTGAAGAAGAACCTTTTCTATTATTTTTATGTCTAGTTTGCTTTTCTATTTCTATTTCTATTTCGTTTTTCTTTTGCTTTTACTATTTCTGTTTCTATTTCTATTGTGTATGTGTCGTTTTTCGACTATTTGGTTTTTATTATTTTTTGTTGGTTAAATTTATGACTCGTTGCCGCCAGTCGAGTCGAGTCGAGTCGCTGCCATGTGTTGCATTCAACATGAGAATGCGTTTCTTGTTGTTCATTCTTGGATTGAGTTTTCTTTGGTAGCTCCATCCCTCTCTGTCTCTATCTCTAGCTCTATCTCACTCCATTGTTTGAACATTCGTTTAGCGAGCTGCAGCTAATCGCCTTGCTCTACCTACGTAGACGAATCTTAAGAGACCGCATCCAAAGACCGAAAATTTTCTACTCTGTTTGGCGGCACAAATTGCCTTTGACCTTGTCTATGTGTATGTGTGTGTGTGGAAAACCTGACGGCCATTTTTGAAGTTTTTCTGGCGTTGGATTTGGAGTTTGAGGCCATTGAAATAATTTTGCCGCCTTTGCATTGTTGCTTCAATTAGGCAGCATTTTGAAGCCAAAGTAAAGGAAAACTTTGCACATTAAATGAAAATGGAAATGGCAATGGCAATGGCAATGGAAATGCCAATGGCCACTGTGCAATGGTAATGGAGAATGGAAATTGCTTTAACAGTCTCACTTTACTTCACTCTCTCTCTCTCTCTCTCTCTCTGTCGTTATATCTCTTCTGCTGTCTCCGTCTCTGTCTCTGGGATTCAACTGTTAAAACAGATAATCATAAAAATTTAGCAGCATGAAAATTGTTAAATTTTATTAGCAAAGTTTGTTTTTTGGTATAAGTTTTTTTTTGGTTTTTTGTTTTTTATATGAACAACAAATTTAATTTGTAACACTGGCCAGAACATCAAAAGCAGCTGCTTTTGGTTAAGTCTCTTCAAATGCTGTCAATCTACCCAAAACTCCACTAAGTAATAAGTGTGTGGTATGCTCGAATTAGTAATACCCTGTAGCGTAGTTTAACATGATATGATGTAACGATTTTCGGTAAAATGTTTGTTGCTGGAAGTGCATGCATATTTGCTATGCACATTTTAATTAATTATTTATAAATTAATTCATTAATGAATAATATTTACAAAATGTATATTTATTTGTATATAAGTGTTAAGTTATTATTGAGTTTCGTGGTAATTATTTCTGTTGTTTCATTTAAGGAAATTGTGAATTCTAAGTAAGAAAAAATTAAAGATAAGGAAGATCGAACATATCGACATAATTATATATTTTGCAAAAGTGTATATATACTTTAAAAATATCGTATAAGAATTGTGACAACTTTAAAATACCCTTATAATGCATTGTCATAATAGAATCATAAATACGTATAATATTATTATTATTTTTATATATTTTTTTTCGAATTTCTTTTGAGCTGCTATTGTTGTTATTGCAATTGTGTATGTACAGTTTATTTGCGTGTATATTTCTATATAGTTGTAGCATTACACACATATATATATATATATATATATATATATATATATATATATATAGATTACATTGTGTGTGTGGGTTTTACCTGACTCTGTGTGGGATTATGCCTGCCAATGCGAAATTATACAACTTTGGCAACTTTGGCTTTGTTTTTTGTTATTGTTGCTGTTGTTGTTGTTGTTCTCTTTGTTTTCTTCACGTTCTACGAAAAATTGGTGCTTATTGCTTTTGGGCTGTACGTATAAGCCCCTGCTTGGTTTTTATTTTCATCTCTCTTGCTATCTCTCTTTATATGCTCTCTCTCTCTCTCTCTGTCACTCTGCTGGCTTATGTGAGTTATTGTGTGGATGCAGGTAAGCGTGAAAATTTGCTAAGCCAACTTAATGCAACTTCTTTCTACAGTTCGTTTTCTTGGAATTGCTGCTGCTGCTGTTTCCTGCTGACCCCTACGCATTGTTTTTATATATTTATTTGATTTCTTTTCTTTTGTTTTCGGGATGCTGCTGACCCTGTGTGTGCACCCTCTCTCAATCCTTAACCCCCTGTCTCGTTGCCTGTCCCTGTGCCTGTTCGACTGTCTCCTTTCCCGCTGCGTCTGCAATTTATGCGGCATTGTAAGAAAGACTCGCACCGACTTTTTATCGCTAAGTTGTATCTGTATCTGCAACTGTTGCTGCTGTTGCTGTTGCCTCTCCCATGCCTAATAGAGATATGACTGAGCCTGTGCCTGAACCTGAACCTGAACCTAAACCTGAACCTGAACCTGGGTTTTATTTAATTTATACATTAACCCTTTGGCTGCGTCGATGTGCTTGTTGCTGTTGTTGTCGTCGTGTCACACGATTTACATTGCATGTTGTCACGTCATACTGTCAACAGCAACACATAGACACAACAGCAACACTTGCAGCCTGGACACGCCCCAGCCAACAGACACAACTCCCCCTCTCTCCCTCTTCTACTGATCAACATGCTTTTTTTTTTTTTTTTTTGCGCCTTAGCTACCGTGAGTAATTAAGCTGCATGCCTTTTTCCTTATTGCCAACTTGCCTCATGCCGCAGCAGCAGCTTCAAAAGTCGAAAGCCGCGCTGTGTTGCTCAGTTTGGCTTTGACGCACTTCTCGGCCCATTCCTAGATCCAATTAAAGTGCTATAAAAATCACTTAAGGGCCGCATTTGACAATCAACTTTAATAAAGACCATGAATGGGCTGCCCCTGCCTCCTTATGCTGCCCCTGGCTGCTTATCCCCCCCTTCTAAATGACTCAACCTTGACCCGAGAGTGGCAGCAAATGGCGTTGACAATAAATGGGCAACAGGATTCAAAATACAGCAAAGAATGTTGCAGGCATAGAGCAGAGTCATGCCACAGATAGAAAGAGAGAGAGAGAGGGGAGCAGAGAGTCGTCCCACAAGCCAAGGGGAAACAAGTTGCGATAACAACAGCAAAACAGCAGCAACAACAACAAAAAGGGCGCAAAAAAATTATGAAAAATTAATTTCTGCCCGACGGCAGTCACTGTTTTTATTTTCTTTTTTTTTGTGTGGAGTGCGGGGCGCGCAAAATCAGGGGCAGACAGACACATGGAAAAGTGATTCGCAGGGTCAGGAAATTTCATTATTGTTGTTGTTGCTTATGTTTATGCGTTGCGAGAAAATAAAGTGAATCATGTAATGTTGCCAGATGTGTAATAAATGTGTTTTAAGCGTTTTATGTGCAAATGAAATTAAGCTAAAATAATAATAATAAAAATATACAATTGTTATAAGTGCCAGCTTTCTTTTGAATAGCAAGGTTGCCATATTGCTCAACTTATGAAAATTAAGTGCTAAAAAGCAACCCTAAAATTTGTAGATTTGACAACAAAATTAGTTTCGAAATATTTTTATATTTGGTATGCAATTATTTTGATTTATTTTAGAATATTTTCTGTAAAACAAAAGCTTGTTAAAGTTACCATATCGTTGCTAAAATCATTTATGTATATTCATTTTATGGTAAACTTCGTTCAACGTTTTTTTAATATCAAATTTGCATGTGTTGCGAAATTGTTTGTCGATTTTATTCGTAGAATTTGAAATAGTTTAAAAATTTATGAAGCTGCCAGACTGTTAAAATGTTTGCAATAAAGACAACACTGTTTCAATATTCGATTTAATTTACTATTTTCGCAATTTTTTTTAAACGACCCTATTGCCAATTTCAAACTCCTTTTATGTCAGGTACAATTAAAACAATTATTAATTATTATATGATTATATTAAAACAATTAATTAACAATTAAAATTCCAAATGATTCAATCAGAAAAATCAGTTCCGTCTTTAACAGCTAAGTTGATACATCTTATTTTTTCATAGTTTTTTTTTTGATATTGAAAATGTTATCAATTTCCATGCAAAGCCTTTTATGAACATCATGAATAGCTCGCAAACACGCATAAACTTCCCAAGGGTATCAAAAATGCAAAGATCACGCTTGAATTTACCCTTAGTTGATGTTGTTGTTGTTGCTGTTGCTGCGCTTTTGTGTGAATGTTTAACAATACATTCCACTGTTGCGGTAACGATGGCGACTGCCACCACCAACATAAGCAACAGCAGCAACAGCAACAACTTTGGCTGCAGGCTTGCCCTTACATTGCCCCTCCTAACCCTCTCTCCACCGCTCTTCTCACTCTTTATCCAATTGCTTGGGATATGGGCGCATTTTGCGCGTTCCCTTCGATTTGTTGGTCTGTCATCATGCCTCATCATTGTCAGCCGCCTGGACGCTTGACTCTGTTGCTTTGGTGAATGCCTGCTGCCTGTTCCCTGTACCCTATCTGCTGTCTCCTGTCCTCTGTCTCTCTGCTCAACAACATGCATGTTGTCGTTGTCGTCGTCGTCAGCATGTGCAACATTTTCATCATCATTATTTTATGTTGCAGGCAGTTGGCAAGAAGGCTTTACCTTACACACTTTTTTTTTGTTTCTTCTTTCTTCTGCTGCTGCTGCTACTTCTTATTTATGCATTATTGAATTTTGTTTAGAAAGCGACATGTTGCTGTTGTGTCTACACACAGCGGCAGCAATTGCTGTTGCTGTTGTCGCGCAATTATGATTGAGTTTTTTGTTTTTTTTTTTTTTGTTTTTTGTTTACTTTGCAAGCCTGGGAATGTTTATGGCTGCTAAATATTTACAAAAACTCCCGCAACGACAACATCTGCTTGTGCAGCAGCAGCAGCAACAGTTGCTGCTGTCACAGTTAAATCTGACTGAAGTTTCATTTGAATTGAGCCATCAAATGCCAGCCAATTGTCACCAATGGCCAAATCACAGCAAGTGCCAAACAATGTCAGTTTGCCAGCCGATCAACGATCACAGCGATCAGTGATCAGCGATCTTCAACTGATCCTCGCAGCAATCTGCAGTCTTGCCAGCAATCATCGTCTCCTGTTCCCGTCTAGAACTTTGCAACGCGACGTTGATTTTTATTGACAGCTCACAGCGGTTTATTAATGATCGTGCTGGGTGCGCGATCTTCAGCTTAAGCAAGAGCGAGATAGATCAAGGGACAGAGACAACGACAGAGACAGAGACAGCGACAGAGACAGCGACTCCAGAGAAAACACGCGAAGCAACACATCAAGCTGATCAAGGCAAGCATCAATGTTGTCTGTCTCTCCGTCAGTCTGTCTGTCTGTCTCTCTTGGCAGACAGGACCACTTCAAGCTGTCCTGAAGATCTCCCAACTCTAAAGATCGTCATGCAAATTCTTGATTTTTTTTTTTTTTTGGTATGATTAATTAACCGCACAAATTGCAGCTGCAGCTGTAATTAATTTTTAAAATTTATGAAGCAAGTCGCAGCAACATTTAAATCGTTTTCCACATTCCCATTCCCATCACGTAGCAACTTTGCATGCCTAATTAGCCAGCCAGCCAGGCACAAATTCCAGATTCCGAGACAGTCAATAAACGAGCAAACGATTAATCGAATAATCGATCTGACAATTTAGACAAAGTCATGTTAAATCAATTAGTAATCAACTCCAAGCCACACACATGTTCTTCGTCTACAAAATGTTGCAATGTGAATTCTGATGACAAAATTATCGATGGTTAATTGTGTTTTTCTTTTTTTTGCAGACTACGCTGTGAAAAAGAAGAAGACTTGCAATTTAGTTAAACGCCATAAATCAGAAACATTTTTTTTTAATGGAATACAAATATATAATTTTACAAGTTGACATAATAAGTTTAAGATTTCAAAATTTATCAACTTTTATAACATTTATGATTTATATATAATACGATTTTGATGATTTATAAAAATGTGATTTTCATATAAAGCTTCGAGAGCTTTGAGATAAACTTGATCTGTGTATGGTACACAGGAACCTGCATGCCAAGTTTGGTGTCTATCGATAGATCTGCCTTTGCATGACTTGGCATTATATTTGAGAATAAAGATTGATGTTTCCTAGAACATGATCTAAAAGACATGCCGCCATTTGTAGCATGAGCTAACTTGCTAGTTGAAAATGTATATGTTTGTATATTGAAATTTCCCACAAGGTGCGTCACTAATTAAATATTTACTTTTCTCTTGGAAAAGGCCACACCCGGCTAACCCAGTTCTAGTTTCAGTTTTAGTTCTGATTTTGATTGCAATGTTTGCTTTAACAGAAAAACAACAGAAAAAAAAAAAAGGAATGTAAACAATTCCACAACGCAACTCTCTAAACAAATGTAATTTGAGCATAGCTAAATAAAATAAAATAAAACAAAGAAAAGGCCTTTGCCTGTCAGTCAAGATGGTTCGGCTCTTAAAATGTAAATAATGCTGAAAAAAAAAGAAAAGAGAGGAAGAAGATAGAAAATGCCAAGGCGACGGCGACAAGTGACGCCTTATCTTAAATGCATGCCTCGAGTGCCTGCAACTGCCCCTGCCCCAGCCCCAGCCGCTGCCACACAGCAAAGTGTCGCAGCACTCTCAAAGTGATTGGCCTATCGCATTTCTCTCCCCATTTGCCACAGCAAAAGTGCAATAAATTAGACTACAAAACCCGCCTCGCATACTGTCTTTGCCACTTTTCGCTTATGGAAAAAAAATTACTGAATAG
Organism: Hirtodrosophila cameraria; assembly: GCA_949708635.1. NCBI lineage: Eukaryota > Metazoa > Arthropoda > Insecta > Diptera > Drosophilidae > Hirtodrosophila > Hirtodrosophila cameraria. The sequence goes on from OX453090.1 coordinate 45,578,306, forward strand.
TGAATACTGAATAACGAATAACGAATAACGAATAGTGAATAGTGCTATATGACAGACTTTAGGAGCCTATCTTTGCACTTCTATGCGTATGCAGCTAAAGCTAAAACTAATGAATTTGATGACAAAAGTCGTTGAATTGAAAGCTACCAGGTTTATGTCATCTAAGTGGGCTGTTTGAAAAGTTTCTTGTGCAAGTTGCTGTAATAAGAACAAACAGGCGAATGAAAGCAATTAACAAACAAATATGAGCTAATTATTTAATATGAAGACATGCCATTCAGAAAATTGTTGTTTCTTAAACACAAAATAGATTTTATCTACAACAAATTTATTACAATCATAATATTGTTTGGCTAAGTTTTCCATAAATTTTCAAAATCAATCTACAAAAAATGTACTTGAGTAAAAGTGCAGAATTTTTAACAGTTTAAATTAAGTGATTTCTTCATTTCGAAATATCACTTTATTACAATCATCAAATTTGATATATTCAAAATAAAATTAAAATTATAATTTGAAATGCTCAAAATCAATTTGGAAATAAAATATTTTTGTATTATTATTAAGTAAATTATTATGTGTACATTTTAATCAACGCCCAGAAAATTTCACAAATTCTTTAATGAATTTTCTAAATTTAAATGTTTTTGATATTCGTATTTCTGAAATTATTTTATTGTGCATACTCATATTATTCGTACTTCAAATTCATTTCTTTTCCAATTAATTTAGCTAAGTAGTAAAAACTACATATGTAAACGTCTGTAGCTACCCTCGCTGGCAGCAACAAACAAAATTTCGTATGCAATAACTAAAGTTTTAATGTTTATGGTAAATGCGATGGCAGCGCAATATCAATATCAAGTTCTTAACATATTTCAGTGTCTTATCAGGCGGCGGCAAATGAGTTTGTGTTCTAAGTCTTTGAGTCTCAAGAGGTTTGCGAGACTTGGACAGAGACTTGGACTGAGACTTGGACAGAGACTTCGACAGAGACTTCGACTGAGGCTGAGACTTCGACTGAGACTTCGGCTGAGACTTCGACTGAGACTGAGACTTCGACCGAGACTTCGACTGAGACTAAGACAGAGTTCGACTTGGACTGAGAGAGTGGGCAACATGTTGCAAGAGCTGGAGCTGGGCATTGTAGCTTGTTGCATGGGTTGACAGTCATTTAGATTTATGGCTGATTGTCTGCGTGGCAGCCAGCGCCTGTTTATAGTTGTTGTCGTTGTTGCTGTTGTTGTTGCTGTTGTTGTTGCTGTTCTTGTTGCTGTCCCAGTACTTGTTGTAGTTGTTGCCGTTTTAGCCTTATTTGCACGCAGCGCAGTCCAATTTTGCATGTTGCTGCTGCTGCTGCCGCTGCAACGTTGTTGTTGTTGTTATTGCCAGTTGTTGCCAGTTTGATCGTTGTCGTTGTCGTTGTCGCTTACGCAGGTGACTACAAGAAAGCAGTGCCCAGAGCATAGCACAGCATAGTCAGTTAAGCCAACGTCAAGAGACAAACTTGTTTAGCAACATGGCCAATTTGCATGTGTCGCACTCGGTCGAGCCGAAAGATGTTTAGTGGGGGGGGGGGGGGATTATGGGGACTGCTCAGTATTAGATATCACAAATGCGATAAAAAAAAAACGAAAAAGCCAAACGTTGCATCTTTTATTGATTTAAAGTTAAATGCCAATGCAAATGCTGCAAACGCTTTTCATTTAAGCCACAAAATCGCACAGTTTATGTGGCAAAGAGTTAAGAAGAGTCGCTGGGAAAGAGATTAGGATTAAGCCGTTTGTCAACTTGTCATAATTGCAGACTGCGATGGCGGCGGCGCCGTCGATCGGCTTGTTAACAAATTATAAAAGTTTTTTTTTTCTGCTTTTTCTGTTTTCTTGCTTGTTGTTGTTGTTGTTGTTGCTGTTCGCAACGTGCCACAAACGCCAACGTTGGCAAATGTTTGTAGCAACGTGGACACAAACGATGACTCAAGGCAATTCTTTGGAAAATATTTTTCATAATTTTTTTGTTGTTGCTTTCGCGTAGGCAGCACAGTAAAATTCAAATCTCAGCTGGCTAAACTTGCAACGGGCAACTTGCAACTGGCAACTTGCAACTTGCAACCGCTGGCGGCAACAGCAAAAACTGTAAAACTGCAGCATAGCCAAACTTCAACTTCATCAAGTGCAAATATGCAAATCTCTGTGGCTTCACTCCGCTGCCTTGTCAAAAACTAAATGACAAACCTACTCAGTTTCGCAAATCGCAAATCGCAAATCTACCTGTCTGCGTTCAAATATCATATTATATATATATATATAATATATATATATATATATATATTCTGTGCGTCTCTAAAGAGATTAGTTATTTATGTTTATGCTTAATTATGCACGAAAGAGGTTTGAAAGACTTGAGTTCAATATTAACTTAGATTGTTTAAAGTCTGCATTAAAACTATTGCTAGAAATATGAATAACTTGACTAAGTGCTTAATACTTTATTAAAAACTAGATTCAATATCTTGAGTATTCTTTTATTGTATTTTGTATCGATTAACAATTAATTAATTATTACTCGTTACCGATTGCAAAAGTTATTATTAAACAGTTTTCTTCTTAAAAATTTATCGTTACTTGAAGTACATTTTTTTTTAAATTAACTATCGATTTCTACAATTTATCGAACAACCTGCGATTGTAATTTGGTATTATTTTATTTTGGTGATTAACTAAAGCATTTAGTATTCTATAAAGTTAAAACAGCCTTATTATTTGAAAGAAATTCTTATGTCCATGAATATATATATATAGTATTTAGACAAGATTCTTTTGAAACGATTTGAAATTAGAAACTTAAGAAACTATCAATAATATTTCTTTATTAAAACAGGATTATAGAAACAATATATGGTTTTACCGCATGCAGATTTAAAACTAGGTGTAGTAGAAACGAAAAAATGAAGATTTTTATAAAGGTATTAATTGTTTTTGAAAGTTTAAAAACTGTAACACAAATTGTTAAACTAGTTAGCCATGATAAATAGTACTAAACAAAAGTTAGTATAAATAAAAACATTAATATATTGACTGTTCTCCATTACATGTTCAAATAAAAATCCAACAACATACAAAAGTAAGTTTCTCTTCAAAAATTATGGCAAACAGCAAAGAAACTGGCATCGAAACCGATGCAAGGATCATCAAACAGCTGCAACTTAACAAATCTGATACGGATGCTTTAAAGGATCTGCTGCAGCAGCGTCTCGATGATTGCGGCTGGCGTCAGAATATTCGAACAATGGTGCGCAACATTCTGGAGGAGCGTGGTATACAAAATATATCGTATGAGCAGCTTGCAGCTGAAGTAATACCACAAGCAAGGGCTTTGGTGCCTGAAGAGGTCAAGAAGGAGTTGCAGTTGCGCGTCATGGAGTCCTTGGAGTCGACAGTAATACCACTTGAGGAGGACTAATCGTTGAAGCAAGTTTGGCAAGTTTATTGATTTGTTTTTCAGAGTTGCGAATCTAGACAAGTTGTATTTGGAATTCAGCTACAGAATAAATACACGCAAACTGTAAATCTGACATTTTATCTAAATATATATATATGGAAACACTTCGTTTAGAATCTGTGTTACTTGCAGCTTCCTTTTCGTCCTTATATTGAGAACTTTCTATATATTGGCTGGCTGTAAATTTTTAAATTTGACTATGCTCCTCTATAAATGCTCTCTTGAAGCCATTCTACCGTTATAATTCAACAGAAATCTAGCTGCCACATCACCTTTCAACTTTCAAAGCAGCTGAAAAAACGCTTCGAGCTTTAGCAGCAGCATTTTGAAGTACCAGAAACGCCTTCTCTCTCGAAAAAAAAAACTATGAATATATATATAAAAACCCATTTTCCGAGCGATGTTGCATGCAAAAATGTGGCAGGCAACAACAGCAACAACAATTTAAACGCCAACTGCAACATTTGGGCAACCAAAAATGAAAAGGAAAAAAAAAAACAACGGCTGCAAGTTTGCATTTAACGCTGCTGCCAGGCTTAATTTTTAGCTTATTTTTAATATTGCAGCGCTCAAGAAAAATAGTAAAAAAAAAAATAAAAATGAGCTGGAAAAAAACCCACGGCAATGTGCAGCAACAACAACAACAACTACAAAAGGCAACTCGTTGCATTTTTCCAACACACACAGATACACATATACACTTGCAACGGATTTCAGCCGGTCTCTCTCTAGTCTCTCTAGAGCCCAAGTTGCAAGTTCCATGTCCATGTCCAGAATCACGTCCATGTCCAGGAAGCAAAACTCTTGCGTATTTGCGTAGGCAAAACTTGGCGCTTGTCTGCTCTGAGACGTTAACTGAGACTGAGACTGCGACTGCGACTGCGACTGAGACGCAGACTAAAGACTAAAGACTGCAACTGCGACGTTGACTTCAACTACGACTGCAACTGCAACTTGTGCACTGCTCGCTAGTTGTTTTTCCATAATTAATTATTATTTAGCTGGAAAGTACCCCTGGCAGATCAAATAACTCAGCTCAGCGTACTAGACACACACAAAATGCAAGCGCTTAATTAAAAAGAACTAAGAAAGCAATTAGCATCGACATTACAAAACATTAAATACACTTGCAGTTCCTATTCAATCATTTATAATCCTGTGAAATATCAGGTTTATAATTATTATTATATATTTATTTCAAATCTCTAGCACTAAAACTATAAGCTTATTATTTAATGTGATATTATAGTAGATTTATTTAATTTTGTTTTTATTAAAAAAAGTTTTTTTAGCTTAATTCCTGACACATTTTTAATCCCTGTTCCCATTAAAAGGGAGTATTAAAGTACCGCAAATGTATGTAACAGGCAGAAGGACACATTCCCGACTATATAAGCTATATATATTCTTGATCAGCATCAACAGCCGAGTTGATGTAGCCATGTCCGTCCGTCCGTTCGTCCGTATGAACACACATATCTCGGAGACTACAAGAGGTAGAAACACCAAACTTGGCATGCAGGTTCCTCAATACCATTCGCAGATCAAGTTTATTTCAAATTTTTGATAGAGGCCCCCGCAAATTGCAAAAATCCCACACCCACAATTTTGAATATATATCTTTGAAATTCGGTACACATATATGTTTAATCAAGGTTGATCAGTTGCGTAAATTTCATTACGATCGGATAACAAACACCAAAGTTATTGAAGAATACATTTTCCCCTGTCTCAGCAGGCAGAAATAACAGTTTGACAGGCACTGGACAAGTTATGTGCGCTGCTTGCTTGTGTTGCCGATGAACTGCTTGAAGTGCAAGTTGGGAGCAGGGAGTCTCGTAGTCGGGCATACTTGACTAGAGCATTCTTACTTGTTTTAATGCAGTAGTCGCTCGAAAATGAGCATTTTCGGATATTCGAATTTAGAGTTTTTAGTGAATCGAAAATTCGAATTGGCCAGCGTTTCAAATTTTTCTTTTTTTTATTAAAAACAGAACATGAATATCAACATTTTACAAACTATTATTTTAGTCAGATTCAAGTGGTTTGTAAACTCTTGTCAGTTTATCTATAAAATATTAGCAAAGTCGAGTTTGGAAAGAACTTAGTTTGTTAGGTTCAAGCTCAACTATTGGTACTATTAAATTCTGTACAAAATGGCGCAGTATTCTTTATAAAAATGCAACTACAGCATAGAATCGGATACATATGTCAATTTTTTAAAACTTAGCCATATAATAAAATAAACTAATTCTGTTTGTTCTAAAAAACTACAGTCAAATTAAACATAATTATTTTTTAAGAAGCTGACTGAGCAACTTATATGTGAGTTTAAATCTTATATATATTGTATATCGTGACAAATTCTATAATATGAATCAGTAAGGGTATTCAATTATAAAAGATCTCTGTTTTTTCCCAGGCAGCTACGTGATTTAACAATTCAGTAAGCCAATTAAGTGATTGTTAAAATAAAATGTTGTGTTGCAGCAGCACTTGACTTCATTTACATGACTCCAAAGGTTGCAACACCCCTCTTCCTCACACCCTTCCTTCCAGTCGACCAAAAACGAAACGACCCCAAATCAAAAGCCGAACTGCTACTTAGCCCAATTTCGCATAATGCACATGAGTGTTCCCTACATAGTTCCCTACACAGTTCCCTACACAGTTACTTATACAATCTCCTATACAGTCTCCTATAAAGAAACAATCTACAGTTTTCCACTTTGTGGCTCTGGCAAACTCTTGAAAATTACACAAAAAAAAAGGCCAACGGGCATCGTTCGAAAAATTGAGCCGCAGCAATTGTAACACTTTTTTTTGTTGCTCTTGCAACAACAACTACAACAACAACCACAACAACAACAGGAATCTAAACTAGGCAACAAATAACAAAAAAGATTTTCATGAAATTCCCTCGAGACAAACTGCACGCCAGGCTGCAGTCCGCTTTTCCGCCTGCTCAGCTCAACACCCCCTTCGCCTGCTCCAGCACTGCTGTGCTCTGCAGCATCTTGTGGAAAATCGCACAGGCTAGCTGGAAAAACGCTCCCTGGAGTAACATTACAAGTATTTTGCTACGCTCAAAGAAATAACTGTATATGAACTTGGAAAATACAGCAGGAAAATAAACCAGACCCTGTTTCTATTTCTATTTATAAAACTTTTGAAAAAATTACACATTTTTTCTGAAAGTAGAAAACAAACTTTTTTACTAGTTAGAAAACCTTGCTGAAAAGAAAAAAACTGCAAATTCTTGAAAACACATTTATACATTTTTTTTTATACTTCTTAAGTAGATTCAACTTAATTTTCGAAAATATTTCTGGTGTTTTCATCGTTTTTCAAATTTTAAAGCCAATAAAGCTGACAAATCAAAGCCCTGAAAATCTGAAAATAGAAATGTTTTCTAGTTTCAGAAATGCAAATTCCTGAACAAAAACTTTAAGATACTTTGCATATAAATTTTGAACAGATCTATCTTGTTTTTTTTTTCAATTTTTGAGTATTGTATAAACTTCTGAGCCATAAATGTAAGAAAATTATTTTTCAATTTTTTTTTTGTCTTAGTTTTTTTAAATGTTAGATTTCAAAATAATGCTTTTCAGAAGAACAAAGTTTGTTATCGTTAAAAACAAGTACTGAACATTTTAGTTTTCAAAAGGGTTTATTGAAAAAGTAGTTCATAAGTTTTTTTAAAGTGTATAGTGGTTGCTGTTGTTGCTTTTATTGCTGCTGTTGCTCATTTTTCTCAGTGTCAACCCTCGGCACAACATGTTGAGGGCGTTTAGCAGCAGATAATTTTTATGACCCGCTTCGCGTTCTATGTGTGTGTTTGTGTGTGAGATATGTTCTGGAAAGTGTGTTGCACAAGCAGCACAGGATTGACCCACCACCCGAGATTGGTCACACCATCAAGAACAGCAACAGCAAACGCTCCAATCCCTTCCTTTCACACCCCACTCCGTTTAACAGTAGCCTGCCGTGTGCCGTGCAAGATAATTTTATACAATTTATTATCAACGTGCGACGGCGTCGCGTGCAACACTTGCCACATGGCCACACAGCTCATCAGAGAGGCAGCTTTGGTGCTGCTCGTTCTGCTTGTTGTTGTTGTTGCGTGTTAAATGTTTTCACGTGGCGCAATTGGAATCTGTGTATATATACGCTATATAGCATACAACAAAAATCGGGCATCATTGGAATCCCCCAAATCTTCAAATCCTTGCGTGTGTTGCTTCTTGTTGTTGTTGCTTGTTGCATTAAAAAGCGTTTAATAAGCATTAGATTACACATTTATTCTGTATTTGAGCTAATACTTAACGTGAACGTTTGCCCAGCTTTTAATCGGGGGCAGAGTGCAGCCAGAATGTGGCAGAGTGACGTGTGGGGTGCGGGGTGTTAGGGTGAGCGAATCTGCGACTTTGGTATTATCTCATTTACCGACTGCAATTGCGTCAAATTTAACGGTAAGCTTTGCAGTCAGAGATAGCCTTTTTGAGGGTCAGCTGAGATTGCTCTCGGGTTATGCGCTTATCAGATTCTAAAATATTCTAAAATTTATGAATATATATGTTTTGTATGAAATAAATGCGAGATAGTGCAATCAAAATGTGTTGAACCCGGAGTTATACTTTGGGGAGTTTTCTTTTGAAGGTCTTTATGACACATTTTGAATTATATATGTAACTTTTACTGTTACTGTTATCAACATTTTTTTTTAAATATAAATATGTTTGCATTCAATATTGCTGTATTTTCAGTTATCTAATTATTCACATTTTATCATTTTATTAAAAAAATATAAAAGATATTAAGGCTTGTTCACTTTTTCGGATGCAGTTTCGAAATGTCGAATATCAATGAAAAATTTGGCTTAGAAAGTTTTGCTTTTGAGACAATCGAATGAAAAGTGTTCAAATTTATCTTTAACAAGAAATAACGTTTGCCTTTTTTATTCAACGAATCGAAATAGATTCTAAAAGAGAAGTTATCGGAAATACTTAGTAACAGTCAAAAGTTAACTTTATATTAATTCACTAAACATTTCGATTGTTTCGAAACTTAATCAGCACATTTCTAAAGTACCTACTTAATTACTAAATATATTTCATATATTTTTCTGTAAGCCGTTTCCTCATTTTTCTTGCTTTAGTTTCAATTTATAACAAACATGTGATGTTGCACATTTTCCGCTTAAAACCACAACGCAAAGTCTACTAATAATTGACTTTTTGTTAAAAGTCTATGACTTTATCTATAAATGGCTTGTATATAGCATTTGGAAATTTCTTAAAAACTCGCACAAAAAAAATAAAAACTAAACCGCAAAAACCACAAAAAAGCAAACCGAAATAGCTACATTTGTTTCTTCTTCTTTTTATTTTTGTATTAAGTATGCGTCGATATTTGTTTTGCCTTTTGATGTAATTTTGACCAAAAAGAAAGAAAAAAAAACCGAAAAAAAACTGTAAAAGCAACGCAATCAGTTTTATGATATTGTGTGCTGATTGTGGACACTGTAATTGCTTTCAAAGGAAATATAAAACAAATGTGTATAAACAAAATGTTTACAGTTGTGTGTTTTGAGTGAATTTTTTGTAGGAAATTTGTAGTTCAAATGATATCAAACACATGACAATGCTAAAGTAAAGATCACCCCTTACAAACAAAGCTATTTGTGAGAAATCGTTGCATTTGTTCAACAATTTTGGTAATATGATCTTTACTGGCATTTATTCAGCTGAAATTTGAAAGCCAAGTTATATTTTTAGGTAAAAAATTTATAGTTAAAAATGATTTGAGCCATTTTATTAAAAAATACTAATAATATCTAGAAGTCTGTTCAAGTATAAGTCACATAACTTCTCAAGAACCGACGGCAAACAGTTGTGTATATATGTACATATATAAAGCAGAAAAGATGAAAAAAAAAGAAGAAGCAAAGATTTGAATTATGTCTGATGTCATGTGCACTATAAAATGGCATTAAAATCCATTAGCGAACCCGACGCATAAATAAAACCGCAGCAGTGCCTTAATTTTCAGTTGTTGTTGCAACCAAAAATAGCCAAAACAACACACCAAATGTGGCAACTAGAAAACGCAGATAGATAGAGCGAGGGAGAGGTAGACGTAGAGATAGAGGGAGCAACAACAAATGACACTAATAAATATTGAGGAAAAGCTGCATTTCCACAAAGGATTTGTGTAGGCTATTAGCGGAAATGCTATATCATATTTAGAATGAACTTGTGAATGGTATTCGTATCGTATATGAATACTTAAATGAATATAAGAAGGAACTTACCCTTGAGCGCAGAAACTACTGTTAATCCATTTAATCCAGCGTTTAGCAGCAACAGCATTAACAGCAGCAGTGGCAGTGGCAGTGGCAGAGGCAGTCGCAGCGGCAGCGGCAACTTGCAACCGTTTGCTGTTGCATGAACTGACAATGGAGGTGAAGAATGACGCTGACGCATCTTTTGGCTGCTGTCAACTTGGCGTATTTTTAGCTGCTTAGCTGGCGACGCTGCGGCGACATTTTGATTGTTTCTGTTTCTGTTTGTGTGTCCTCTTTTGATCTTCTCGCTGCTGACGTTGTTATTTTGGTTAAATTTATATTTATTTTTAATTTTTATTTGATATTCATGCGTGGCACGCATTTCATTTGAATGCATTTTGTCAAAGAGTCTTTTCAATACACACAATATTTTACTCGAAAAAAAATAGTTTAGTATTATTTCACTTTGGCACTCGTTTTGATTTATTGGCAACTGTTGATCTCGGAATATATTTCGCAAATAACTAAGCCATGGCGCCTTAACCGGAAACCGGAACTGGCCAAACCGCGCAGCCAATCGAAATTGCCGACGAACCGAACCGAACCGTAATTCTCGTGCACAGTCAAAAAAAATCACCGAATCGTACCCGTAACGAAACCGAATCCGAATCGAAGCGAAGCGAAACGAAACGCAAGGAATCCGTTCGCACAACCGTTGCGACTGAGTTCCAGCAGCAAATTGAACACTTCGAGGTGTATGTTAACAGCGTCATGTTAAGCTAACAGCGCATGCAGTCCACAACGTTTCACATACACATTCCACACTCCATAGCCTGCTCAATATGGCACTGTTATGCGTTGTAAGTAATGCACTTAGGCGCTGTTAAACTTGTTGCATGCTGTGGATGCTAAATGTTGCTGTTGTTGTCGCTCTGTTATTGCTTTGTTTACAATCGTTTGTTTTGTTTCATTTGCCAGTTGTTCCACAGCTGCTGCCTCAAATGTTGCCCAACATTATCATTTGTGGTATGTTGCTGGCCAAGCGCAGCAAATATGTTGACAAGCAAGAAGAACTGTGTTTGATATTCAGTTTTAATAGTTTTTATTGTTGTTGTAATCTTATAATAAATCTATTCCTGTGTTGATTTTTAGAAAAAGCTTTGTATATTTTTTTGGTATTATTGGCTTAAAATGTTTCATGTTTCTATATGTATCACATATGTATGTATTTTTGTCGTTTGAATAATTATTTTTATAGCTGTCATAAAACATGACAAACGGTAAACATAATGAACATGCTCTAATAATTTTCAATAGCTATAGCTAGCTAGTTAGACGCTCAGTTCTGATATTGCATATTTAGTGTTGCACTATGCCACAAAGTTGGTCGGATCAAAAAACTTTATTGCAAATTATTTTTGTTTGTTTTCAAGATATATATATACATCAATTTAAAAAGTAAAATTTTCCATAGCTTGGTACACAGCCAGTCGTATCGAACAACTTTATGTTATAGCAACCTGATGAACTTTCATTCCTAGAACTTATTATTATATGTCTTTTTTAAAACATTGTTGACCCAAAAGTTGACTTAGAGTAACAAATTTAGGTAAAACGCGCAATGCATACTTTTAAAATACTGAAAAACAAAATAAAAAAAATAACCAATAAAATAATTCATTCTTACAAAGGGTTTAAAAATGGTAAAATACGTCAAAAATTATTTTTTCAGTTGACCTTATAGTAACTTAATATATTGTATGATATTCAATTAAGAACATCATTTCAGACATATTCGCTGAAATTCAAAAGCATTAAGATACATACATACGTACATATGGATATGTTGTTATTTTGCTTTTAAGATCATTTTAAGATTAACAAATAACTCCAATTTGAGTCTGATTATATATTTTCCAAAACTGTTAGAATTGTTAACGATGCCTTTTGTTGACACTTTGTTATTTCTTTTTTAAATTTGATTAAATTGTTTTGTAATTTCTTAGACTAAGTGCCTTTTGGATGTCTGGTATCTTAACTCATTAACGTGTTGCTTGTTGGTTATTTTTCCACTTTAAACATATAAAAATGTTACTCATTTGTTAGAATGTTTTTTTTTTTTTGTTTTATATACCAAAATGTTGTTCGCTCATTGGCAACATGTTTTCTTTGACCAATCCACAGACAAATTTTCTTGCTAGGTTCTTAATGTAAGCCGTCAAGCAGCGGTGACCATTTGCTATCTAATCTCAACGAGTGCCCCACTCGCTCTCCAGCTGTTAGCTCATCCATTTTCCATCCAAACTGCAATAAACGCCAGACAAACTGACAAACTTTTGAACGCATTTCACAACAATTCGAAAGAGAAAGACACAGATATAGAGACAGAGACAGAGGCAGAGACAGTGAGAATCATAGACATATACTACCATAGATAGAACCGTTTTGGGTCAATATCCATATCAAGAAGACGCCTAGTCGCTAATGAATTTCCAAAAATAAATTGAATGAACAATGATATTGTATTAATTTATCAAAAGTGCATATCCGAAAGGCTATTTTTTTTTTTTTTTTTATATAAATCGCTGCCTAATTTCCCAACGTTTGTTAAATAATCAATAACTTGTTTAGGGCCCAGGTAGGTTCTTTTTACATCTAGAGTGTGAACTTAGTTCATTAATGCACAGGGCCTATGCATAGATACAGATACACATTTACCAAGTGTAAAATAAAGGTGTGTATCTTTTATAGAAAATTGTGCGTGTTATGTTCCAAAGTACAGGCAGGTGTTGGTCTTCGTACCGAAGTCCGATTCTCAACAATGTGCATTGTCTTTCAGGAAAGGTCACAGTGCGTACAATGCACGTACCCTGCAGTGCCCAAAAAAAAGAGAAGAAGAAAACAGGCAGGTAAAACTACATCCAGGTAAACCATATTTCAAATGCTGATAATTGGCCAATTTACAGCGACGCTGAAACTCGATTTGAGTGCATTGTTGCCGCACTTCAACACGCGCTAGCACTGAAGTTTGACAACGGCGCACGACTTGCTTGGTTGGCTAATTGCAATCAACTCTGAATTTCGATATTTGCGCGCTATTGCCATATTTCAAAACGCTCCTGAAACTGAAGTTTGACAACGTCGCACGACTTGCGTGGTTGGCCAATTACAATCGACTCTGAATTTCGATATTTGTGCGCTATTGCCGCATTTCAACACGCGCTAAGATTGAAGTTTGACAACGTCGCACAACTTGCTTTATGTTGGCAAAATATTGACATGGCTTAGGACCTGGCAAGGACAAGACACATTTAAATGTTTCTGTTGGCCCTAACTTGTCATTGTTGGCTATCTGGCTGTCTATCTTTCTGTCTGTCTGTCTTGTTTATCTGCCTCTCTGTCTGTCTTGTCTATCTGTCGCTCAGCCTGCCTTGTCTATCTGGTGGATGGTCCTAAGCCCATGTTAATGACATGTAAGTTGCGTCTCAATTGCGGATTTGCAGCTGATACTTTACTTTACTTACAAATGAAATGACATTTGAAATTTGCCAGACAACAACTTTTTGGCACAAATTTCGTATTCATACTCACACATACTCGTACTACTTGTAAGTAGACTCTTTAACATGACTTTTACTTTCGGAATTAATTTATAATGCCTGCTAATTTGCCAATCAAAAACATTTATAAGGCGTTAATGGCCACAGCGGGCGGTCGTTCTTAAAGAAAAGTATTTAAAAAGGGGGCATAAGAGCTTTGTTGTGCAGCTTGTCAGAGAATATTTAAAAATATATATTTTGCTTGTAAATACAATTTGGATATATATTATTTTGTTTTAATTAAACTAGTTTTAGATATATACATATCATTTATACTTTCTTTAGTTATATAAATCGGAAACCGAAAAAAATGTTCAATAACAATTTAAATAAAACCAATACTTAAATTTTAGTCAAACCGCAATATTCTATTATTTTATTTGTATTATACAAATTATTTGTATGCTTAAATCTCCAAAATGTCAACTAAAATTTAATTTTAAATATTTATATTAATGTTGCAAACTAAAAAAAGTGGTCTGTTCCGACTTCCACTTTCGCTAATATATTGGGAAAGTAATTCCTCCATAAATGTTCCCATTTTCACTTTAAGTAAGATTTCGCCGACTTTTTTATAAAGTACTGCAAATGTGTGTAACAGACAGAAAAAGGCATTTCCGACTATATAAAGTACATATATTCTTGATCAGGATCAACAGCCGAGATGAACTAGCCATGTCCGTCTGTCTGTCTGTCTGTCCGTCTGTCCGTATGAACACACAGATCTCGAAGACTACAAGAGCTAGAGACACCAAACTTGGCATGTAGATTCCTGTATACCATACGCAGAACAAGTTTATTTCAAATTTCGGATGCACCCCCCCGCACCCCCGCAAATCGCAAAAATCTCCCACAGCCACAGTTTTAAAGATAAAGCTTTAATTTTTGGTACACATGTATGTTTAATCAATGTCTTTCGCATGTGTAAATTTCAACACGATCGGATAAATAGCACCAAAGTTATAGAAGAATCTATTACGCCCATCTTAGCTGGCAGCAACAACAGTTTGACAAGCAGCTTACGAGTTAAGTGCACTGCTTGCTTGTGTTGCCGCTGAACTGCTTGAAATGCAAGTTGGGAGCAGGGAGTCTCGTAGTCGGGCACACTCGACTAGAGTATTCTTACTTGTTTTTACTTGCATTTGATCAAGAATTGAATAAATAGGATTCCATTCACAAGAAGAACAGCAACAATGCAATTTTGGTCCGTTAATGAAATTTTAAATCCACAAAATTTTGGCGAAAGTGGAAACCAGAACAGGCCTGATGGGTATGTTGTTTTTGTTTTATTTTATTTTTTCTAGTTTTTTGGGATGCTCTTTATGAAAACTCTCGTCAAAATTACCGTTAAAAGCTTTTTCTTGAATTTTATTGAATTCAGTAAATTTTGCAGCTGATTTAACTTTAATATATGTCTTATCTATAATTCTTTTGGCTGTGCAAAAATATATTTTACAACTCTCTTAAAAATGTAGTTCCTTTAATTATATTTAACCGTCAAGCTACTACATACTTGGCCAAGCTCGCTGGCCATCCAAACCAACTGGCGCAAAGGCTCCTGAGAGCGCGACGGATTAACGGAGTGAGGGCGAGAAGGAGACTCCGGAGAGTTCACCCAAATGACTTGCCGAACCGGATTTTACAATAATCTTATTTAAATTATTCACCCTATTATCAAGGCTGATGTACATATGTATATATTAGAATTATTATTATTCACTATAGAATAAGTTACTAATAATAGTAACAGCAATCTATAAAATATATAAACACTTTAAAAAAAAAAAAAAAAAAAAAAAAAAAAAAAATTTAATTATAT
The DNA here is from genome assembly GCA_949708635.1 of Hirtodrosophila cameraria. Taxonomy (NCBI): domain Eukaryota; kingdom Metazoa; phylum Arthropoda; class Insecta; order Diptera; family Drosophilidae; genus Hirtodrosophila; species Hirtodrosophila cameraria. The sequence goes on from OX453090.1 coordinate 45,593,511, forward strand.
TGTTAAGTTTATTTCCGTTTTTATTGTTTTTAAGAGTATTTCTGGTTTTGAGTTAACCCAAACAAAAAACAAAACCATTCCCTACACAGTTTTTTTTTTTTAATCAAAAGCCGAGAATCTGCACAGGCAATATACCGACACCGATCCAAAGAAAGATACACACACACACACAGAAAACTGGCTCAAGAGAGGAGACCCAAAAGTGTTTCCGCATTTAAGTTTTAAGTTGCCGCCAATGCAAAAAAAGTCTCATATTGTGGGGGGGGGGAGTTACATTTGGTTAAATTTTGGGGTCTGCTGTTGCAGCGTCTTCAAAAGTAAACAAATTACTCGTACGCATACGCTCAAGATAATTGAAATTAGCGGCTGTGACAGCCTGATTGCCTTCTCCGCCAGAATCTCCTGGGTACAACAACAACATGCTCGTAAACCCAAAACCTGCACCTCATGTCTGTCTCTCTCTCTATCTCTCTCTATCGCTCTAACTCTCTCTGTCTTTCTATGGCCAGACGCGTCGCCCACTCGCAAAAGCCAAACCCAAATTGAGTGGGCTTCTTTGGACAGCCCAGCATATCCACAAGGAACTGTGTGTGGATTGGGTCTGGGTCTGGGCTTAGGTTTGAGTCCGGGTCTGGGTCTGGGTTTGACTCTCTGTCTCTGTCTCAAATGCGTGTAAAGATTTTGTGTGTGTGGTGTTGTTGTGTGGATGAAATGCATTGGGATATGCTCTACGCATGCTCATCTAACTCTTAGAGATTGTATAATGTGTATAGGGATATGATAATGAGCAGGAAATGAGTTGAGTGTGAAATTTATGTACAGGAGTGTTTAACTTCTTATGTCTTTGGCACAACAGCCACAGCCAACCCCATCTCTAGTTAGCCAACATGAGTGATGGTTATAATTAAAATTTGGTGTGTCCCTCTCTGTCTATGTGTTTGTAAATGAATTATGTTTAAATTATGTACTCCATTGATATATGACAAAACAAATCGTGTTTTGATTAAGTAAGACAAAAGGTTAAAGCATTTGTAGGACATAATTCAATCAAAAGCATAGGCAACATATAAAATGAAACAATGTAAAATCAAAAACCTTTTCGACACATTTTAAGGATCGAAAACAAGTTATTTTTTGATTTATTTAATAATAAATATAAATAAATATGTTGAAATAATAAATTAATAAGCAAAGAATTTTAATTTCAAAACAAGAAAGAAATGTTATATTCGGCATGCCGAAGATATATACTCTTGCAGAAAAGATTTGAATAAGAAAACTTATTTTTCATCTGACTGTTCCTATGGCAGCTATAAGATATAGTGATCCGTTCTTGATAAAATTTGGTCAACATGTGTAGAACATGCTTTAATTTAGATATAATGAGTTTGGTCAATATATTTTGAAAAACACAAAAGTTTTTCATACAAAAAATAATTTTTGAACCGATCGTTCCTATGACAGACAGACAGACAGACAGACAGACAGACAGACAGACAGACAGACAGACAGACAGACAGACAGACAGACAGACAGACAGACAGACAGACAGACAGACAGACAGACAGACAGACAGACAGACAGACAGACAGACAGACAGACAGACAGACAGACAGACAGACAGACAGACAGACAGACAGACAGACAGACAGACAGACAGACAGACAGACAGACAGACAGACAGACAGACAGACAGACAGACAGACAGACAGACAGACAGACAGACAGACAGACAGACAGACAGACAGACAGACAGACAGACAGACAGACAGACAGACAGACAGACAGACTGACAGACAGACAGGCAGACAGACTGACTGACTGACTGACAGACAGACAGACAGACAGACAGACAGACAGACAGACAGACAGACAGACAGACAGACAGACAGACAGACAGACAGACCTACATGACGCGGCTGTTGATCAGCCGTTTTTATCATTCGTCGTCTACATGAGCGTCTTATCTTGCGCGAAAGTGCAACTTGCACAGAAATAGAAACGTCTTTGAAGTCTGTAAAATTTGACAAATTGGTGTTGAAGAGTATGCCAAGAGTTTGAAATGTCGATGACACATTTTCAAGAAAGATCCCGAATTTAAGAATTTTGAATTTCGCTGAATCCAACTTATTAAGCTCAGCGAAGCTACTTCGGAAGCTTAACCGGAATTTGCTGCCACTGAATGACTCATGCACAGAAAACTTTCAAAATGCGTATACATGTTTTGTAAAACATTTTGAAGTGCCTTGTTTATTACACAAAACAAAAAAGTTTATTTGAAATTGAGTTGTATAAACATAAATTTGACTTTTATGTACAGAGTAACCCAATACGAGGCACAAAAAATCAACCCGCTGCGCAATAGTAGCAAAAAAAAAAAAAACAGACAGCAAACAAGCATAAATACAAGTATGTAAAAAAAAGAAAGAAAATTAAAATTTCGTAATCCAAATGTCACACAATTGAAATATGTAATTAATTATACAGAAATAAACAAAAAATATATATGTATATACAAATATCTAGATATGGAGATATGGGCTGCATTTATGCCGCCTGCTGTTTATTTGGTGCTACCAAAAACTTCGATAGAAATCTACAAAACTATTTGCCACACAAAAAGTCTGCTCTAGAGTCAGAGTTTTATAGGGAAGAGGGGGCTAGAGAGGGTGAGGAGTTAGACCGCCAGCAGCTGTAGGCTCCATAAATGTGGCGGTCTTTTGTTTTGTTGTTGTTGCTGTCGCTGTTGCTGTTTTTGTTGTTACTGTTGCTCATATTTCGTTTTAATGAATCCACACACTCTATGATTATCTTGATTTCGAAACATTTTTAAAGCTCACAAATATACAAACATACATACATGTATTCAAATAAAAGACTCACACCCACGCACATTTAGACTCATTGAATAAATGAACGAATGAATTTGAATGCGCTGTTATCAAAAACTCCGTCGGTGGTCGTTTTGACTACCGAAAATATTAATTAAAAGCCATAAAACATACAAAATGTGTATTGATAAATAGTTATCAAGCGTATTGAATTAAAGGCCCATGAAATTGTTACAAACTATGTATGCAAATAATTTTTCAACTAGTTTTCATAATTTGATGTACCCTGTTAATGTGGAGTCTATAAGTGTTTCAACTTTAAAGGTATTTGCACTTGGTTGTTTAGGTTGTTTAACTTTAGATATACCATAGTTACTTTGATGTTCGGACCTTATGTATTTCAGCATGGTCGGAAAGTTTCATCATGTTTTGAATACCTTATATTAATGTACATTCCGGTTATAAAGTTTTATAATGACAAGTACCCGAGTATTTATTTAAAAAGCAAGAATTGTTGCTACAGCATTCATAAACAGGAGCATATAATCAAAAATGATTCGGAATGAAAAGTACTCAGAAATAGGCAGTGATCTGATCATTATTTTGTCTTCAATAAATGCACTTTTTAAAACCGAATTTTGAGCAAACCCAGCTAACCAGAGGAGTCGCAAAGGTACACCGTTATGACTCCCTGTGCGGAGTGCTAATCCTCCTAGGTACGGTCATAAATAAGGGTATCCGACGGAGAAAAAGTCACGTTCAAAATATATGAAAACAGCAACCCTACGGGTGTCCGAAAATGAGCTAATTCGTTAATCCGAAATAACAAATAGATATTAACATTTATTGTAAGTTTTACAAATATTTAAGAAGCGCCAATCATCAATCCGCGGTCAGGCAGATTCGAACTCTAGATCCCTTCACAACCAGTCGGTCTGTTAGACACCTAAGCTACCGACCAATTCAAATATACTAGTGCTTGTGTTTCTCTACATTGAGAATTTAAGTATAATACAGAAAAAAAAAGTGGCTCCCAGCCTATTCTGTCAAGGCATAAGATGATACAATAAAGAGTTGGGAATTTTAGTGATTGTAAACTCCCCAAAACACAATTGTAAAAATTTCAAAATTATATTACAATTGCCAAAAATAGTAATTATTTTTGAGAATTATTTTTAATCTAGTATTTAATCTTTCTAAAAATGTATTTTTGCCATATTGGAAAGTGTTTTGAAAAAATATTATATCTATTTTTTAGAGATATTTGAAATTTAAGCTAATTTTTAGAAACTTTGTTTCTGCTGAGTGTAGTTCCTACTATAGTATAATATAGTAATATTTACATTTACCTTAGGACTCTATACAGGATATCCTACAAGTCGACTTTATCTTTTATGCTTGTGTTTTTTATCAATTGATGCAATGTAAATATTAGTATAATCATGCCATATAATACGTGTATATAAGCTAAATAATGCGCTTGTTTTTGTTTTTGTTTGCCTTATTGAAATGTTTATCTTTAGTGTTTCAATCTATGAATGTTTATGCAATAATACGATTTGACCAAGTTGAAAATTTAATTGACTTTTAATTTCATTAGTTTTTATTTGCTGAGCTAATATTTATGAACAGTTTGAAATTAAATTGCCAAATGAATAAATACTTAAAATTTTTATGATTTTGGGTGTAAAAATTGCGATTTAGTCATGGGAAAAAGAGTAGACAAAAAATGTTTGCATTAAAAATAATATCATTAAACACACGCTGTGAATTTTAAATTAAGAAAAAATACCCGGCTATAAAATTCTTCTCTGAAATGAGAGTAAACACTTTATTAAATTACTTTATTGTAAGTATTATATTAGAATTAAGAAAAATCTTTAAGCTTATATGTTTGTACATTTAAGAAAAGACTGTGTGATTTGAAATGAAAACTCCTTTATAAGTGTATAGACTTTAAGTTAAGTTCAGGCTACTGAGATGCCACACATAAGCATTAATCAGCTTAAACTCAATTCATTAACATTAAATGCATTCTGGTAGTGAGTAGCAAGTAGTACAATGATCTGGGGCAATTCCTATAATCACTTAATATACCCCAGACCTAATGATGCCCAAGTTTAAGGAGCGTAGCCAACAATTTAACAACCATATATCATTAAATAATTTGTTAAATTTTCAAACTAAAAGCGCCACGCAGATACAGATACACACGGAGGGACAGGGCTGCCCTCCAGGGCAGCATAAACATGGTCTTGATCTCGAACCCAGTCTCTAGAACTGGTAAAGAATGGGTATATGTATGGGTATAGCTATTGAGTATGAGTATGAGTATGAATACGAATGTGAGTCTGAAGCGTTTTTTAATTAGTTGTGTGTGCAGTCGATAAAAATGCGCTGAAAATGAAGCGAGCGAACCGAAGCGAAGCATATAAAAAACAAGTAGAGAGAGAGAAGAAAGAAAACAGAAGAAAAAAAAAACAGAATGAGCTGGTAAAAAGATTCGCACGCAGCAAAAGATCAGGACCGGCATCGGCATCGTCATCGGCATCGGTTGATGGTCTGTACGTGATCGGTTCATAAAACTAAAAGCAGCCCATAAACTGATAATTTGAGAATTTATAAATTTAAAACGCAGACGTGGCATTATGGGACTTGAAATGAAAATCGGCGACCAATCGATCGATTCAATCCGATCCGATCCAAGTCTGAACTGAACTCAACTCAACAGAACACAACACAACACAGTTGAGCTAAGCTTAACTGAGCAGACGACTTCAAATTGGCAGACAGGAAGCGTTGATGTTAGTAATGATGATGATCATGGACTCTGGGTGCGACTAACAGAGTGCCAGACAGATAAAACAGAAAGAAAGACAGACTGTTGTTGTTGGATTCTTAGAGACTTCCAAGAAGCTGGCCATGCGCCATAAACGCTTCTAATATTTCAGGGCTGAGACCAAGTCAAGCGTAGTACAGTACATATGTACAAACATACAAACATCCAAACATACATATATGTATGTAGGGCAAACTTGTCAGGCATTTAGCTAAGAATCGAAAGACACAAGCTTAAAGTATGGAAAAACTCTCACTTTCAGCTTTGCGCATGCTTCAGGTAGGCAAAAGCTTTAAGCTTTAATGTGCTTTTTCTTATATTTATAGTTATGATTCTGAATTCTCTGCGATTGGGTTATAAAAATAATTAAGCTTTTATGTGCCATTTTGCTAATATCAAATCTTAAAAAATTTAACTCTACAAGTGTGCTTAATTGTAAGGATGCACAATAATTCCGATTAATCGATTATTATCGTGTTTTTTACTAAAATCGATGTTCCCAAGTGAGCTTCCATTCTGAAATGATGATAAGTTTAATGTTAATAACATATATTCAAATACATAAATACTATTTACGCTAAGACTATAACTTGATAGATTTTGAACAAGTTTGTGCTTTGATGAGAGTAATTTTTTGTAATGTAGTTTGATAGACTATAAATTGCTGTCCATTAAATTTTGCTCAGAAAATTATTTTGAGCTAAAATTCTTCAATGGTTTCCAAAATATTTATATTTTATCCTATAAATTGCTTATTCACTCGACTTAAATTAGTTAAAAGAGCAAAAATCGATTAATTCAATATGAGCAAGCCCACTTTTTTAAACTTATATTTAAGTGACATATTCAGCTCGTGTCATTTGGTAATTATAACAAAGAAAAGAAACTGTAGAAAAACAGTTTGTTCAGTGCGTGTGATAGAGCATAGAAATATTTAACTCTTAACCCACATGATTGTTTTTTATGTGTTCAAGTTAATGTGCGTTTTTTAAGTCGATTTTTTACGCGCATTTAAGTATTTATTTTTTTTTTTTGCTTTTGTTTTTTTGTTGTTTTTGTTTTTGTTGTTAATATTTTGAGCCGCCTTCTATGTGGATTTAGTCGATGTTTGGATACATACATACATATGCATACTTAGCTGTAAGACCTGCTACTGCCAGGTCGTTAAGTTTGCCACATCTTCTGCCTTTTATTTTTACGCAACGCGCGCGAGTTTTATGACCGTTGCACTAATTAAAATATTAAGCAGAAATGCAAAGCCCAACACAACAAAAAACACAAAACAAAATCGTGTTCATTTTTATTGGACGTCTGCTCTCTCGATATGCAATTTGCAATAATTAAGCATTAACTTGAGGATCTGCTGGCCATAAATCTCAGGAAAAAAAACCCCGTCGTCTTAAGAACCAAACAAAAGTTGGCACAAATCACACATTTGTTGTGGTCTGCCTGATAAGCCGAGGGGTTTGAAACGGGATTGGCATGGAGGGGTATTGAAACGGAGCGTATAGTAGAACGCTATCTTCTATCTGCTCTCTGGGGTCAAGAGCATCGACGACCCTCAACGACTATAAAATATATGTATATTGAAAATTACCCAAAGGCGTCTCAAATCACAGACATGAATGAAATCTGTGTGCTGAATGAAGTGGGTACAGTGGTAACAGACTATGTTCATCGAAATGGTAACAAGACCTTTTTTATTCTTTAAAACAAACTCTCTGCCTAAACAGAACATCCTCATTTTTATATTTCTGTTTTTTTTTTGTTCAAACTATGACAATTGTTCTCGTTGTTGTTGTTGGCATCATTCAACTGCTTTTCAATCGCAGTCCGAGGGTTGCCTTTTGACAGAGGCGTCGATAAAGCCACAGGGGGTCATAAATACTTGAGCTTCTTGCTTCTTCGTTTGCCACTGCAAACAGATATCAATGAAAATGCCGACAACGTCGCGACATCGTCTTGCCACATTGTCTCCCTTAAGTTATCGCCAAAAAACAAAAAAAAAATGAAAAGAAACACGAAAAAAAAACATATACGTGTATATAGTATACAATAATAACAAAAAACAAGGAATGTTTTGAGGTTTCTGTTTTTAGGCTCTGCAACATTTTGAATGCATTATTATTTACTCTTTTTTTGTTGTTGTTTAAGCAAGCATGTGTCATGTTTTTATGCCGCATAAAGTAATCAGTAAATTTATTTAAGGGGTATATCAAATTGATATACATTTGCTTAGCAAACAATAATTATTATTATAATCAAAGATGCAGCAGAATGTATGAATGATTTCCACTTTCGGCAAGGTTAAGTTAGAATTTACTTCGAATATACGCATTAAGATTTTTGAACCGATTATACGAATTAAATACAATTGATTTTTATCTATGAATGAATTGACTTGCCATTAAGATAGTATATAGCTCAACCAAAATAGTACTTAAGAATTTTAATATTAGCCGAATGAAATTTGAAAGACGAAACAGGTTGGGTAATACTTAAAAAGCGATGTTTAAACTATGCAAATTCTTAATAACAACACATATTTTTCCATTTTTATACTCTTTTTTTAACTTTTTTGAAAAAAAAAGGAAAAAAGAGTATATTGGGTTTGTGAAATGTCCGTCCGTCCGTCTGTCTGTCCGTCTGTCCGTCTGTATGAACGCAGGTTTTTTCCACAGTTTTGAAGCTAGAGCAACCAAACTTGGTATACATGTTGGTATATACCATAGTAAGACAAAGTGTCAAGATCTCCCCCCCACCCCCACCCCTTCCCCCACAAACCGCAAAAACCTATATCTTCCACAGTTTTATAGCTAGAGTAACCAAATTTGGCACAAGGGCTACTTATCACATCCTTCATTGATCTGGAAAAAAAAATTCGGCCACGCCCACCCCCGCCCCCACAAATAGGCAAAGTCTGTATCTCCCCCACCCCTTTAGCTAGAATCACCAAATTTTGCAGGTTGAATTCTGTTGCCCTATTTAATAGATTGGATAAAAATATTTTTGCCACGCCCACCCCCGCCCTTGCAATCAAGCAATGTTTGTTTCTCCCAAACCTGTAGAACAGGCCCAACCAAATTTTAATTGATGGCAAAACTTTAAAGATTTGAACAGAAATTCAATTGCCACGTCCACTGACTCCGCAAAGAGGCGAAAAAAAGAGTATATCGCAGTCGGGTGCATCCGACTGCAACGTTCTTACTTGTTAAAGATAAATCTGCTCTCAAGATAATGCATGAAAAAATTGCATCGTCTGAACACTACTTAAACTATCTTTAAAGTAAAGAATAAAAATAAAGTTGCATTTGACACTATGCTATTAACCATAATTGAATATGAAAAGAAAACAAGTAAGAAGGCTCTAGTCTAGTCTAGTCCCATTTTTAATGGGAACAGCGAGTAAAAACATTTTCATGATAAAGATCTTAATAGCAGCTAAGGAAACAAAAAGAAAAAAAAAAAACAATCAAGATGACAAATGACAAAGTCATGTGCAAATTCAAGAAGATCTTTTTCTATTGATTTGATCACATTAAAAATGGGAAAAGGGAGTATTCAAGTACTGCAAATGTATGTAACAGGCAGAAGCAAGCTTTTTACTCCCTGTTCCCATTAAAAATGAGAAATAGGGAGTTATAAAGTACTGCAAATGTGTGTAACAGACAGAAGGAGGCATTTCCGACTATATAAACCATATATATTCTTGATCAGGATCAACAGCCGAGACAAACTAGCCATGTCCGTCTGTCTGTCTGTCTGTCCGTCTGTCCGTATGAACACACAGATCCCGGAGACTACAAGAGCTAGAGACACCAAACTTGGCATGTAGATTCCTGTATACCATACGCAGATCAAGTTTATTTAAAATTTCGGATACACCCCCCCGCACCCCCGCAAATCGCAAAAGACTCCCACGGCCACAATATTAAAGATAAAGCTTTAATTTTTGGTACACATGTATGTTTAATCAATGTCTTTCGGATGTGTAAATCGGATAAATAGCACCAAAGTTATGGAAGAATCTATTTCCCCTGTCTCAGCAGCCAGAAACAGCAGTTTGACATGCACTGTGCAAGTTGAGTACGCTGCTTGCTTGTGTTGCCGCTGAACTGCTTGAAATACAAGTTGGGAGCAGGGAGTCTCGTAGTCGGGCACACTCGACTAGAGTATTCTTACTTGTTTGAATATATGAACTATATATATATTCTTGATCAACATTAATAGCCGAGTCGATCGAACCATGTCCGTCCGTATGAACACACAGATCTCGGAGACTAAAGGGGCATGCAGGGTCCTGTATACCACATGCAGATAAAGTTAATTTCAAATTTCTACCTTACTTTACATATGCTAACCATGAAATGATATTCTTATATTTCAGAAGGATTATAAATTCACCGACAAGTGCATTCAACTCTTTGTTTACTTTGACTTCTTTATCAAGTTAGATCATAAAACGTACAGGGCATATAATAGTCGATCATATACTACTGTCTGAAATGTGCACTTTTGATATTCGTTTTTATTTTGTATTTCTGTTGCTATCGCATACGATTTAGTGTCGTCTTTGGCGCTTATCTGTGGCTTGCTTTCTTTCAACCAAAAAGCAGCTCTTCACTTCTCGGGAGTATACTCCGAAAGTTAGACTGGAATGGGGATGGGGTGTATTTCTGGAGGCGAATACACACATATACTTATACACACTTCTCGGCGCATGTGTCATCGGCGTTAAGTGCCACGGCAAAGAGTTAATCTCGTCGATAATTATAATTTATGGCATGTTGTGTGCGTTTCACCTACCTCAAAAATACAAGTACGAGCTTAGAGTTTTATTTTGTTGTTTTTGTATTTTTTGTATTTTTTGTGTGCTTCATCATAATCACAGTTTTTTAATTGGGGTTTGGGTCGAAATAACGCAAAAAAGCACAACATCAAAAAAACGCACTCCATTTTGAGTTTTTTGTTCATTTATTATACTCTTTTTTTAACTTTTTTGAAAAAAAAGGAAAAAAGAGTATATTGGGTTTGTGAAATGTCCGTCTGTCCGTCTGTCCGTCTGTCTGTCCGTCTGTCTGTATGAACGCAGGTTTTTTCCACAATTTTGAAGCTAGAGCAACCAAACTTGGTATACATGTTGGTATATACCATAGGCAGACAAAGTGTCAAGATCTCCCCCCCACCCCCACCCCTTCCCCCACAAACCGCAAAAACCTATATCTTCTACAGTTTTATAGCTAGAGTAACCAAATTTGGCACAAGGGCTACTTATCACATCCTTCATTGATCTGGAAAAAAAAATTCGGCCACGCCCACCCCCGCCCCCACAAATAGGCAAAGTCTGTATCTCCCCCACCCCTTTAGCTAGAATCACCAAATTTTGCAGGTTGAATTCTGTTGCCCTATTTAATAGATTGGATAAAAATATTTTTGCCACGCCCACCCCCGCCCTTGCAATCAAGCAATGTTTGTTTCTCCCAAACCTGTAGAACAGGCCCAACCAAATTTTAATTGATGGCAAAACTTTAAAGATTTGAGCAGAAATTCAATTGCCACGCCCACTGACTCCGCAAAGAGGCGAAAAAAAGAGTATATCGCAGTCGGGTGCATCCGACTGCAACGTTCTTACTTGTTTTTTTTTTGTTTTCTTGTCAAAAACTGACAATATTTATGATTCAGATTGCTCATTGTAATTGATCATTGTCTGTATGATCATAAACTATATAAACGAATGCGATATCTTTATGTTTTGTTGTTGCTGTTGCTCATGTTGTTGTTGTGTATGTGTCTTGTGGGCTTTATTTGTAAGCCCAATTATGTCAATCAGTGCCTGGTGGCTACCGTTTTCACTTTCACCTACTTAGATAGGAGTACGAGAGTAGAAGCTAGACGAGTTATACGAGCTATACACAACTGTGCTGGCCCATTGTGATATCTGTATCGTAATTTATCATATTGATAAGCTCCAAAAATGTTGCGACGTCAAAGCGGCTTTTGATTTAACCCAACTTCCCTCACATACACACAAATACACACACACACAAGACTGGTAGCTGAGAGATAAGTTTTACTTGCACAGTTCCAGTTCTTAAATGATCACAATGCGCCTTTATGATCTCAGCCGCTGTTTAATCTTAGCCACATTAAGTTAATTGAAGCGATAAATATTGTAGAAAGAGACAGAGAGATAACGAAGAGAGAGAGAGAGAGAGAGAGAAGCAAACAGACAGCTAGATAGCAAAGAGTAGTCAAAACAAATGTGCAGACATTTTCACAGGCAGACTTCATAATCATAATTCATCAGTCTAGAAAACTAGGCAAAATGTTTCTATTTAAAGGCCAACACAACTTCCCCTCTGTGCCTCCCTCAGTTCTGGGCAAATCAACGCTGCTTGAAGCACTTAATCATGCGAAGACTCTGCGCAGATTAACTCATAACTTAACACTTTTTTTTTTTTGTTTTTTCACTGACAACATCTCTTTCTGTCTTACGAGAATCTGCTCTCTGCCCTTGTTAACGGATGCTGCAGATAATTGTGTGGCCACAGCTGAAAATCTTAAATCTTGACTGGCCCCCACAAAATGGGGGAGGCGACACCTAATGCGCGGGGGCGTGCCATGGATTTGGAGGCAGCATATGAAACAAAAAAAAAAAAAACATGTCAGGAAATACAATTTTGATTTTGGGTGACGAAAGTTAAATGCTCTTGCAGAGCTGCTAATTAAATAAATGCTAAATATATAGTTGTAAATATATATGTTTATTGCAGAAAAACTGAATTGTGAGCCGAACCTTGCTATGACAGCTATATAATGTAGTTTTCTGATTCAATTTTGAACAAATTTGTAATAGTTTGTTCTTAAACAATAGCTGACTTTTCGACTGATCGTTGCGTATAATATAGTTAATTGATTTTGAATAAAAATTTCAAACTATCAAACTATATAAATGTATAGAAAACAAACAACCTGAAAAGGTTTTTTCAAACAACAGTTGAGTTTTTGATCACTTGCTCTATTATCAGCTATCGTATATAATATAGTGATCCGTGAACAGAGATGGGGAATCATGCATCATATACGCCTAGTTTTATATAGCGTTAAGGCAGAGACTAGTTTTCATTTTTAAAACTCATCTCATCCTTTGGATTGTGATCTATGCTTCATAAAAGCGAAAACACTTTATTGAATGCATTACACATTGCATAACAAAACTATAGCATCCTCTGAAAGGGTACACAAAAAAAAAGAATGTTTCAAAATTGATGAGCACCTTCTGCCACCTTTCGCAGTGACAGAGCGACACTAGTGGTGGCCGCAACCCAACCCAAACCCAACCCGCGCCTCTGCTGCCACACCCCTCCAGCAGTGAGCCTAATGACTCGGCGACATTTGTAGCTTTTGGTTGTGTGCCGCATTAACATTCCAACAGTTGTTGTTGTTGTTGTTGTTTTTGTTGGGGGTGTTGCACAAACAGCGCAGCTTAAGTGGCGACTCTTTAATAGCAGCTACTCTGCTTTACTTGCCACCACATGCCAACACAAATACTCACTTGTTGTTTTTGTTGTTTTGAACGAACTCACAACGTTTACTTAATCCACTCTACGGTTGTCCCCAAGGAATACTCAAAACTAAAGATCACTTAAGAAAATGTTCTACGTTTTTAAAGTAACATACACTTTAAGCATTTTCAATTAATATTAATTAATGTTGCAGAAATCTTATAACGATGGAAATTTCGAATAAAGTTATGAAAGAGACAGGTGAAAAAGAAGTAAAGTTTATACTATGTCCGGAATTTAAAATATATTCCATCAGGGATATTCTAATACTTATATGTTCTCGATTATGAAAAAGGATCAAGTTCATGCAGCCAAGTCTATGCTTATTGCGACTTTCTCTGCTCCCAAATTGCATTTCAAGCAGTTCAGCGGCAACACAAGCAAGCAGCGCACTTAGCTTGTCCAGTGCCTGTCAAACTGTTGTGCCTGCTTGCTGAGACGGGGATAATAGATTTTCGATAACTTTGGTGTTATGTATCCGATCGTAATGAGCTGATCAACATTCATAAAACGTATCTGTGTACCAAAAATCAAAGCTATATCTTTAAAATTGTGGCTTTTTTCGATTTGCGTCCGAAATTTGAAATAAACTTGATCTGCGTATGGTATACAGGAACCTGCATGCCAAGTTTAGTGCCTCTAGCTCTTAAAGTCTCCGAGATCTGAGTGTTCATACGGACGGACGGGCAGACGGACATGGCTACATGGACTCGGCTGTTGATGCTGATCAAGAATATATATATATAGCTTATATAGTTGGAAATGCTTCCTTCTGCGTGTTACATACATTTGCAGTACTTTAACTCTCCCTTTTTTCCAATAACATTTTTTTTTGCTTGTTAAATTCTTTTTGTTTTTAAAATATGCTCAAGTTGACGTTAATTAAGTTATATTAAGTAAATCTAAAGCGAAATTATATTTGAATTTGAATTTTTGTTTTAAATTCAATTTGTTTATTACAAAAGCATAATTTACAACAAATTGTTGGTCGTAAATATTTCACACTAAAGTTCAAATTGAATTAAAATGCAATTTGCTAAAATAAACAAATTCTATTACTAATTTTTTTACAATTTACTTTAGCTGTTTATAGCTTTTATAGGTATTTTCAAAAAACGAAAATTTACACTCCAATATTTACGAAATAAAAGGCATTTTCTTTGCCACTTCTTAAATAAACGACGCCCATCAAAAGAATTTGTTATGTGTGTCATTTTGTTATTTATGTTATTGCTGAACGAATTTACAGCAATAATTAAATAAAAGATACACACAAGCATATAAAGTGACATAAAATGTATCTGTATCTGACAGACGTCAAACTCGAAATGCGTGCATAAGAACTGAGAAATCAAAGACTGCAGGCAGCCAGACAAATCGGTGGGAAAAGTCGAGTGGTATTGTCTATGTATTTGATTTCCCCCCTCTTATGTCTAGCCACTCTACAATGCTGGCTACCCTTACAGTAGTGTTGGCCATGTGGGATTGGCATACCCATAACCAATTATTTACCAACACTCTCGTGTCCTGCACATCCTGCACAATCGCAAAATCTGAAAATCTGAAAATCGGAAATGCAGTCAATGCATTCAAGATGTGCCGTTAGCAGCCCATCCACTGCCACTACCCGATTGCTTCTCTTTCCCTCTGCATATCCCTGGCCATTTCGTGTAATTATAGACATTTTCACAACTATTGTGTTACATTTTAATGGCTCTCTACCTGAGCAAGCAAAAAATATATACATATTTGTGCATGTTTCTGCTTTATATTACAGAAATTCGCAAAACAAAAAAACATATAAGAGCGTTGCAGTTGTATGCTACCGACTGCGAGCTACTCTATTTCTGAAGTTTTCTCAGTATATATTGCAGAATAGCATTTTCGATTAACCATTCAAATTCCGATCTGATCGGTTTCGACATATGTATCGCCTGCATCAAAAAAAAGCATCTGCTTCAAGTTTCATCAAGATAGTTTTGAAACCAAAATCACTAATTCGCATAGAAACAGGCAGAAGGACATGGCAAGTTCGACTAGGCTGTTGATGCTGATACTTATTGGGTTGGGAGACGTACAAATGTATGGTATATATGTTCAGTTACAGCTGCTGCAAATTAAATGATAAATTAGTAAATATAATTTAAAATAAATTTAAAGAACTTTAAAAGCCCTATGCAAAGCATATGCAATTCTCTTAAGTCGCAAATCATCTGAACAATCACACGAAATCACAATAAAAACTTGAAGCAAAGTTAAGAACCCTTTAAAAAAAGATAGCCCATAATTTATAATCCTTTAATAGGCGTCTATGTATAAGGTACTAAGCTAACAATGCAGCTGATAAATTTCTGTTCATTTCTTTAGTTTACCTTTGGGTTAAGCCTCATGCCACATTGTTGCATAAATAAGCACTTCAAGTTCTTGTTCTTATTGTTGTTGCTGTTGTTGTCAGTAAGGAAAATGTCAGAGCATCTATAGAAATGCGCAAAGATGTTTATAGTCAAGAATGTGTGGGCTGCTAAATTGACATTTTAAATTTGTATAAATGCGTAAGCACTTTTTTAGAAGACGGGCACTTGCTTTAAATTGGAAAAAAAATAGGTTTTATTAAAGGATTTAAATATTTATATTTTGGATAAAACAAATTTAACTCATATAAGCCAATATATAAATAGTCCAATAACAAAATGTATTTCAAAGTCCCTGCTCGGGCGCCATATAACTTTTTAACAGTCATAGATTTCAAATGCATTTGATAAGTTACTTGATAAATTATTATAACAATAATAATGAGAATTATGTAAGTACTGAAATAAGAATTACAAATTGTTAGTTTCGGTCATATATAAAAAGTACAGCCACATTCATTAAAAGGCCCCTGCTCGGGCGCCATACAAATACAAATTTTTTGTTTTGTTTTTTTTTTTTTTTTTTTTTGTGTTTTCTTTGTCGTTGTCATTTCTTTCAAATTCCCATTCGATTTGCCATCAATATAGGCAGAGTCAACTTGGAGTGTCTGGACAGGCGAAGAAAGCAATGCATATGATTAATTGCTGAGCAACATCTAAAAGTGTGACAGCAACAACAAACGGACATTCCTCATACAGCACCGCCCCTCATACTACACTCGTATAACCAAAAATAAACATCAAAGCAAACAAAGGCCACTGAAAATATGAAGTGCAAACTGCGATGATGTACCAAAAGCGAGGAGGATGCAACAACAGCAACAGCAAAAGCAACAGCAACAAGACAACTCAGATGGAAATCTTGGCGACAGTTGAAAAGTTGAACAACTGTTGTTGTAGCTGAGAGTATCACAGATCGGTGATCGTATATGTTGCTTTCGAGGGGTAGGGGACGGCAGTAATACGAATGGTAAGTTGGGGCAACTTGTTTCACTTTTTGGGTCTGACTGTCGCCTGTCGCCGCTGACAGCCGCGGAGACATTTCGCTTCCTACTTGGCTGCCAAATTCCAATGGCGATGGCAGCATGCAAATTGCATTTGGACGCGCATTGGGGGCATGGGGAGTGACTGAGGGGCTGACGCACAAATCGAGTTGTCGTAAAATTAGCACTTAATGCTTTAATTAATTACGGCGACGTGCGTTGGGCCTGTCTTTTTGTTGTTGCTGTTGATGTTGTATTTGTTGCTGTTGTATTTGCTGCCATCTCTGTTGTTTTTGTTGCCTCGCCGTTTAATGCATTTCGCATTTATTTATGGCCAGTGCATGCGCGTAACTCAACTCCTCCCGAGCGGTACAACGGCTCCTCCCTCTTTCATTGCCTGCCTGTAGATTGTCTCATGTTTTGGGGCAACGTCAAGTGTCAGGCCATTTCACCAGCGCAGAAAGAAAGAAATTCATTGGCATTCCTCGAACACGTTTCACACTTTCACAGGAGGCAGCTACGTGTTGCACCCTTCCCCCCTCCTCCTTTTCATTGGCCCTACTTGACTCTCTTGCAGTTCCACCTTTTTGTGCTGTGCAAGCATTTCATGAATGAGTTTTCGACCTTAAAAACTTTGTACCTATACCAATAATAATAATAACAGTTGTTGTCTTGTGTATCTTTTGGGTTGCACAGCTAAACGTACTTTTAAGTAGAAGTATCTTTGTATCTTCGTCTAGTTATATCATCATTTTATCAACGTCTTGCTGTCGCCTTAGCCTCGCTTCAGCTGAAATTTCAGGGTTTCAGTTTAAGAAATACATTTATTACTTAAGCATCCTTTTGGTATTTTTACAGTTATCTCGTTTTATTGATTTACGTGCAATACACAAAGTATCTGCAAGTGGAACACACAGGCTATTTAACGGTCAGTGCATAGATCCTTCTGATTGAGAGTCACCTTTTTATACTCTGTTTTCCAAAATGGAAAAAAAGAGTATATTGGGTTTGTGAAATGTCCGTCCGTCCGTCCGTTCGTCCGTCTGTCCGTCTATATGAACGCTGTTTCTTTCCACAGTTTTACAGCTAGAGTAACCAAATTTGACATAAAGACTACTGACCACATCCTTGACCGACCTGCCAAAAAAAAATATGCAACGCCCACTACCGCCCCCGCAAATGAGCTAAACCTGTATCTCCTACACACTTATAGCTGGAAGCCCCAAATTTTGCAGTATGACTCTATTTGAACTCTTCGATAGATTGGAGAAAAAAAAATTTGACACGCCCACCCCCGGCCCAGTAAACGAGCGATCATTTTGCCAAGCACCCGTCTCGATTTGCTTTGGGCGTTTGCAGCGTTCTGCACTTAGTAGAAAGAATTTTATAGTTCGTAGCATATATATATATATAAGTAGTCTTTAAAAGAATTTAATTTAATATAGGTACAGAAAACAGAGTATATCGCAGTTGGGTGAGCCCGACTGCAACGTTCTTAGAGAAAGACAACGTTAATGAGAAAGACAATTGTGTATATCCTAAAGAAATGTCTATTAATAGTTGAATCTGCTTTTCAAAATCCAGCTCTTTCATGAAATAGAAATCTTTAATATTAATTTGCTATTTTTGCTTATAAGAATATACATTTGAATTGCATGTCATCGATAATATCGATTGTTCAAGCTATTACTGTCGAAATAATCGAAAAATGGCTGAATTGATTTGGAGGCTTCAATTCATTACTGAATGAATTGTTTTGTTTTTCAGAACATTTCTTAAGGTTCATTCTATCGAATCGATAACAATATTGATGGTTCAATGGTTTCGAGCCACACGTTTTCATTCTCTAAAGCAATCAAAAATTCTGCTCGCTAGTTTTTAAAAATTTTCACATTTGTATGCTTCGATGCGCCGAAAATCAATCGATTTAACTGTCGATAGTTTTGTTGTTATTCCTTAGCCTCTTTCGATTTATGAATTTCCGTTCCATCGATAGTATCAATCTTAAAGAATCGAAACTCTTGAGTAGCGACGCTTTTTAATCGCTTTCACTATACTATCTACCCACATAAGCTCAGCTTACTTGCCTTAATCAAAACAATCTCTCAGTTTTAAGCCTAGTCTTAGCCAAAAACTAAAGTCAAAAGCTAGCCGCGTGCAGTGCACACTCAAAGATACATTTGTATCTGATTGCGATTGTAACATGATTAATTAAACAAATAATGCGCATTGGAAGCCACAGACAGCAGCCGCAATAATAGCAACACCTTGAATGTGCCACGCCCCAAAATGAATGAATGAATGAATGACTGTATGAATAATTGATAGAGCCCACAAAAGCATATGGCAATAGTAGCTTGAAATGTAGAATCATCTCTCTCAACCCGCTTATCGTCTTGTCTTGAACCTAAGATGACATTAACAATGTTTTTGTCGTTGTTGTTGTTGTTGCTGTTGTGTGTCTGTCGGTCTGTCTGCGTGCTTGGGCCATGATTCATTCTCGCATACAATTTATCTGGACTGAGGATTAGCCCGGACATGTGTCCAGACACAACGCACCCACAAAATCCTTTTGGCCACTTGACTCATTAGGCGCACATTGATACGGCGGACACATCATCATTATTGTCAATATCATCATCATCATTATTATCATTGTGAACACAGCAGCATCTTTTCGCTGTTCGCATGATTTGCATTAATTTGGCAAATGCTGTCAATGAACGAACCCGGCCGATAGCGCGCTGACATGGCCAGATCCGATCCGTTTCAAAACCAAACCAAAGCAAACTGTTGCCCATTAATTAGCCCCCACGCCATGACTGCGCATAATAAATTACCAATTCATTTGGGGCTTTTTGCATCTGTTTTTGTGTCTCATCTCATCTCATCTGATTTGCTTTCGCCGTGTGTGTGCCCACACAAAGCTCGACTCCATGTCCATGTCCAACAAGTAAACTGCATTTCGCATAATACAACTTTAAGTTTGCGAATTTAAAAAAAAAAAAAAATACTTATGATAAACAGCGCTGCTTAATTGAAATGTATTTGAATTTCAAAAGTCATAACTTTGGGAGTAGGAATCGATAGTAGCCCTGTTGTGTACTTAAGTTGATGTATTGTATTTTGAAATACATATTTATTAACAACTTATGCCGTATCACGCCGAATCTCATTATTATTACACAAATTCTGCTTTCTAGTTTTATTAAGATTTTGCGGATTTGGAGAACAGTTAAATATTTCAATTTGTTTCATTTCCGTTGAGCTAGAATTCTTAATACTAAATCAATGGCTAAACTATTAAATTCTTCATCAAAGTTAAGTCATTTCAATCCGCAAAATCTAAACAAATCTTGTCAATTTCACTTTTGAAATATCATTTCGAAAGTGGAAACGTAAAAATTACATATTCTACAATTTTGAATTGAACTAAATATGAGAGTTGAAAGTTTAGAAGAAGCGTTGAGAATACAAGTTCTTTGAAATACTTAGAATTAAAAATAGTCTAACAAATATTATTGGAATATTAATGTTTTTTTAATACTTATTAAAAACCCTTTCTAAAAAGTAAATTATAGATAAGCTTATAAACAGTTTTGTTTCTCGCACTACTGTTGCCACTCACAGAAAACTTTTACGCTTAAACAAAAAGTTTCCAAGAAAAAATTGTAAGTTTGTGTCAAGTAAATTGATCGCTTCAACATTGACAGACTTATTAGGCATATCGGTAACAACAACAACAACTACAATGCATGTGTGGCCTCACTGTGCCTATGCAAATGAGAGCACAAAGCACACACAAGAACACATACATATACACCACAGTCTCTCCCAAAATTTAATTTATGCGCCGGCAATTAAACATGCATCATTTACAGTCGCAGCAGCAGCGGAGGCGTCGCAACATCGACACATGCGGCATCCACACAGATCTGTCAACACTCGGGGCATGTAACGGAAACCCAGAGTGGAAGACCCCAGTGTTATATGGTCGTCAGACAGCTTCTTGACATTGTCCAATGCCATCATTTGTCAATATTAACTTTAATTAGCAAAAATTTGGTTCACATTGCGGCTGCTGGTTATGTACAGTTCAGCTTGATATATACTGATGTATATCTGTTCTATCCGTAATGTATGTACTATATACAATTTGTTTGCTTTTATTTCAATAAACCACAATTTGTTTTATTGAATTTGTCGAAAGGCAGCGCCCAGTTTCCTTATTGTTGTGGGCGGCTGCAAAGATCGTTTATTTTCATTTCGATTTCCAGACACATTTTTGTAAACTCAACAGATTTATTAAGTTACAAATTTGGGCAGACATGATTAAGAAAACTTTCATATAAATAACATAAGTCGAGACAGCTTAGCAATAATTCTTCAGGGAGCTTAAAAAAACAGTTTATGGTTCTGTGTCGGTTACCATTTTCACTTAAATGTACCAAATTACATGATTACAATGAAATTGGCAAACAATTTGAGGAAATTGACGTTCGCAGAGATCTAGTGGAAATTGAAAATCGCAAAACCGTCAAAGTATTGTTTTTTATTTAAATAAAAATAAACAAATATATTTAAAATTTTCTTTTAAGTACTTTGCGAAAGACCAAGATTAATTAGAGCATTTAAAAGCCTTTTGACATAGAAATATTTACAAACCTACTGTAAAAAATTATATTTTCCATATTTAATTGAAACACCCCCTTTCAATAAACATTTCGAAACTCATGCTATTAAATATTTAAAAGAAAATATGCTTTACTATTAATGTATCCAAAGTTTTACTAAAAAACACACATAAAACATAAAAACTTGATCGATTACTCAGCTAAAATTGCAGCGTAACTAAACGCGTAGCGCATACGCCCCATTAACCCTTTCAACAAAATGCATAAATTTCATTTTTCATGCTCATGTTGTGTTTTATGTGTCAGCGACATACACAACACAAAACAGAACAAAAAACGTAGAACTAAAGAAATAAGAATGTTTGAATCGCGAATGTGAAATACCCTAGTTTTTAGCCAAGTCCAGAACTGTTAATTGCTTATAATTTGATCATATATATTTAAAATAGAAACTTATAGCTAAGAACTAAAATAAAGTAAAAATTCTCGAGTCTTCAAATCCGAATTTAATAAAATTTTCTTACATGTACAGATTTCTAACAACATATGTTATACTGATACATCGATAGGTATCTCAATTTGAAATACATTTGAAATGGAAATGCTATATTAAAAGTTCTTATTAAGAAATGTGATGACAGTTATATGATCGATTTCAGAGATTGAAATGCTCAAAAAGCAGATCAGCTGAGTCTTATGAAATTACGCTTCATATCGACTATACAAAAATGATACCCACTATAAACATTCATGTGTTTACAGGGTATAGAAACCGAATCAGTTATAAAGTCTAGCGAAAGAACATTTGCAATTGACACTCGGAATGCATTTTTAATTGTTGTTTTAATATTTTGCCAAATTAACACATCATTTTTTCACAGTCACTTCAAAAGCCCGCCCCTCGCTCTCTTTGCTAATGTGTTGATTTTGGGTGATCGCAGCCGCATAAATCATAAATACCTAATGCAGTCGTAAGGCAAACAGAAAGAAATAGCATTCAAAGGAGGGGGACTGTGGAATTGAGAGGAGGTGGGCTGCCGCACTCGAAGACATTTTACCATAGACAAATACGAAAAAAAAAACTTTTAAAATTTCAAATCTAAAAGAAAATATTTTGCCGCCAAGTGGGTGGCAACTGAATTAATTTGCGGCTCTTCAGCTGCCCCTCGCCCCTTGCGACTGCGCTCTTTTCCCCGCCTGTGCTCTCAAACAGTTTCATCAATTTTGAATTTTTCTTGTTTTTATACTCTTTTTTTAACTTTTTTGAAAAAAAAGGAAAAAAGAGTATATTGGGTTTGTGAAATGTCCGTCCGTCCGTCTGTCTGTCCGTCTGTCCGTCTGTCCGTCTGTATGAACGCAGGTTTTTTCCACAGTTTTGAAGCTAGAGCAACCAAACTTGGTATACATGTTGGTATATACCATAGTAAGACAAAGTGTCAAGATCTCCCACCGAAACTTTAAAGATTTGAGCAGAAATTCAATTGCCACGTCCACTGACTCCGCAAAGAGGCGAAAAAAAGAGTATATCGCAGTCGGGTGCATCCGACTGCAACGTTCTTACTTGTTTTTTTTGGATTTTATGTTTGCGTGTCGAGCAGACGCAAAATAAATAAACTTTAAGTACTTTTCGAAATTGCTGTTGGCTGTTGTGTAATCTTAAGTAGTGCGCCGTGCACTCAGCCAAACACTCACACACACTCACACACACTCACAATCACACTCATATTCACATTCACATTCACATTCACATTCACATTCACACTCACATTCACAGACAGCGCAGCATGTTGACATATTAATGCAATTAGTTTAGGGCGCACTTCGTGCTAATTTTATAGTCCTGCTCTTTGGTCTATTTACATAATTCATATTTCTGACTCCCCCCCTTTCTACCCCCCTCGACAGCCCACTCTACAGTTGTCATTTCATCGGCTGGCACGCACTGCAACCATTTTTCAAGGGGGTGTATTAAAGGGGGAGCTGCTGCAGTTGGCTTTCAGCTGCAGCTGTTTGTACTCCCAAAATTTATGAGCTATGCTCCAAGTTAATGCATCGCATTGTCATCGTTAATGAAAACAAAATATTATAAATACAGCAAAAGCCTTGAATATTTTGAACTAACGTTTAAGTGGATCCTTGAGCCTGACGATTTGAAGTTCTGATTCGTTTGCTTAACTTTCAGATTGCTTGTTGGCAACGTTTTTGACTTGAGTAGAATGCCTAATTAAAATTAAATTGCAGTTTTAGAACTTTAGTTATTGTTAAGTTATTGTAGTAATTTTGAAAACAACTTTAACTATGTTCATTATGAAGGTCTTTGAAAACTTATTATATTTATGCATAAAATTTAAGATATCTTATATTATAAATTATAATTATATTTATGGATTGAAAAAATAAAATCAATTTTCAAAAGTTATTTCTTAACTTTTTTAATAAAAAATAAAAAATAACTGCTATCTTATGAGGAATTATTTAAAAATCCAAAATAACTGTTACTTATTGATTTTTAATATAAAAGATTAAAATTAACTATTAAATATTGATTTTTGTGATAAAAGTTATAACCGTTACGGTCCCTGATTATAATATATTAATTTTATTATACACTTGCAGAGGGTATTATAATTATGTCCCGAAATGTGTAAAGTATTTATCGAGATGTCTCAGAAAAATTTTTATAATCAGCATCAACAGCCGAGTCATATCCGTCATGTCCATCTGTCCGTCTGCCTGCTTACATGCGTTTTTCAGAACTTTATTCTAGAGATATGCTTCTTATTTCTGCAGGTAGTACCCATAGTTGGATTGAACAGATCGGACCACTATAATATATAGTTGCCATAGGAACGATCGGTTAAAAAATAAGTTTTTGCATAAAAAACTTTTTTGTTTTTCAAAATAGCTCAACCAAACTCATTATACCTAAGTCTAAGCACGTTCCACGTAAATTAATAAAATTTCATCAAAATCGGACTTTTATATCTTATAGCTGCCAAAGGAACAGTTTGTTGAAAAATTAGTTTTTCCATGCAAAACTTTTCTGCAACGGTATATATCTTGGGCACGCCAAAGATAACAATTCTGTCTTGTTTTTATTTTTTAACACTTTTATAAATTGTTTATCCACGATTTATATGTAATTTTTCAATTATTATTATAATTTTTTGTATTACAATCTAGTTTGGTATACTTTCTTACTTTGCATCTTTTTTGCTTCTGATATGAACGAAAATGTATTTCAATTTACCATAAAAGAGAAATGTCTGTTTAAACTTACGAAAAAGTGACTATTACAAGTATATAATAATTTATAAGTTTTAATCAATGCTATACCCATATAAAATATATATACAAACATAAAATATATATACATATATAAAATATTTATACATATATAAGAAATATATATACATATATAATTACCATGCAGCTATAATATAAAAACCAATCTTTTCAACAACATTTTCTTATAAATAACTCATAACAGTTATTTTTCTAGTACAACAGTATTTAATCCAAAAAAAACTGTTTGCGATCTTTTAGATTGCCTATTTCGAATACCAAAGGTCACATATAGAAAACTGCAAGTATATGCAATAATATGTGTGTCCCATTCTTCATTGTTTAGCCAAACACAATTTACACAAGTCTCGTTGCAATTATCCTGCACAGTTTGTTATTTTTTGATTAAGGGAAGCCCCTAACTTACCACCACCATCAAAAAAGAAAAAAAAAAACAAAAATTGCACCTTGGCAGCCGCCGTGATAAACCAAATTACATGGCTACAACAAAAGGGCGAAGCAAGTTTAGTTATAATTTATGGGAGCAGCACATAAAAAAGCAAAGAGACAAAAAAAAAAAAAAAAAACAACAAAACGGGACACAGCCAGCCCATTTCCGTTGCGCAGAAGGCTAATCAACAAATTTCTAACCCCTCGATTAACATGGTACTAGAGCCAGCTTTGAACTCATATGAACCACCCGGGGAGAAACCTTCTCAATTCAACTCAACTCCTCTCCTCTCAACTGAACTCATTTCATCTGGTCTCGTGCTGTGTGCTCAGCATCCCGTGTGTAATCCCAGCTGTAAATATGCCGCTGATCCCGCACGATCTTAAATCATGTTTCTATTTATGTTGTCACAAAAGATTTGCGTTTTTTTTTTTTTTGCTGCTTCTCCCGGCTATGCACCAGTTAATAAATCTGCATAGTAGCTGTAGCTTAACTGGAGCTAAAAAACTATCGATAGAATTATCGATTTCTAAAAAAATAACTATATATAAGCAATATAATAAATTTCTACTCAAGAATACTTTTCTCTTATGCATAACTTTGAAACATTAACTACTTATGGTTTCGATGCTGACTATTAATCTGATATTATTTATGAGGGAATTATAATTTTTGCTATTTTAAATTTTAATTTTATGTTAAAGCTGAATCGGTAGATCTATAAGTATGTATCATTCAAAGAAAGTTTCAAAAGTTTCGTGTGAAACTTATAAGTTATCGAAAACTTATAGAATTAATAGTCCCGATGAAAGTAAATGATCGATATTGGCATCGATAGTTTGACATCACTAAGCCAGAGAAGGACAGAGCTCAGCTTGTATAATAGTAGAAGTGTGGCTAAGCTGGATTAAGAGCAACACGAGTTTGCTTTCTTTTAAAAACACCCTCTGCTACCCTTAGTCTTGGGCTTTGGTAATTTCCGGTTCTCAAGGGTTGCACATCGTTGCTTTTTTTATAGCTACCCTACAGCCTCTGATCCATCGATCATCTATTTTAATTAGTAACAGCGTGTCGCTGGCATTTCACAAACTATCAATTTCACTCTTGAACACCCTTCGAATATACTATTTACATAGCAGCACAAATGATATGAGACGAATCTGAAGTGCAATTCCAGTTACAGTTACAGTTTGGGATACATATTGTACTATCGCACTCGATATCGAGATTCCTGGCCAGTGGGCGTGGCTCGGTTTACTTGAAGACTGTGAAAGACACTTTAGCTATGGATATGCTTTGTCACCATGAGCATGTTGTGACTCTTCCCTCTTTTCTTTTTTCTTTTTTTTAAGTAACTGAGTGTACGACAGCTGTGGAGTGCATTTGATATATGTGAACCCAATGAGAAAGAGAGATAACTACGAGCAATTCAGGCACACATAAAGGCACACTCTCAATCGAAAACAGAGACACGGGTTACACACAGGAAGCGCCTGATGCTGTTAACAACTCTTCATATATCTTTGTATGCTATACACTTTCTTGAGGGTATTTCCGATTTGTTGTGACAAAAACTTTTTTAAAAATGCTGATTGAAATTTGAAGTTTTAAGTAAACGATACTTAAACGATATTAAATCATTTATAAAATGTTCATCTGGCATCATACATTTTTTATGTTTATATTATTTATGTGCATTACTTTTTTTTTAATCCAAAATTATGTTTTTTCAGCTTACAAAGGAAATTATATAATTATTTTATTTTCAAATTTCCTAATTCCTATGCACGGAAATGTAAGGTGGGATGATCACTTTTCATCCTCCCAATTCGGAAACTCACCATTTTGCCTTGTTCTGGTTGATAATTCTTATCTTGTATTCATTTTTAATTCCAGCTTGTTCTATATTTTAATTAAGTACATTCATTTTGACATTTTTCTTAGTATTATATGCCGTACCAAGCTGCATCATATTCTGCACATTCAAATAAAAAGTTAGGGTATTTAAACTTCACCCACACAAACAATTATCTGTTCGTTTCCAGGTTACTTCTGTTGATGATTCATTGTTAAGCACCTTTCATCATTGTTTACTCGTTCGTTTTTGTTATACGAAAAGGTGCTCTCCAAGGATTAGTCTTTCATATAACCATGTTCTTTGCAATGAGTTTCAAGTTTTGATAATTATGTTCTCAATTTTTTTTGGAAAAAATTGAAAAGATCGTATGAGTAATTATATTTATTGATCGTTATTGTTAATTGAATGAGTTTTCAATTAATATGTATTATATAGTTGATGTGGTTTTTGGTTAACCGAATGCTGTTATTGTTTAGAGTATCGTCAATAGAGCTCCCCTGTTTCATTTACAGTCTGTTCTCTCCTTCAACACTTGTCCTTCTTCTCCTTCTTCTTGTTCTTCTACTGCTGTTCCGTTTGCTGCTGTTATTGCATTTTGTAAAGTAAACATGCCAAGTGCTGCTGTCGCCCATTGCCACCCACAAATTACACACAAACACATACGAGTACACCCAGACACACACACTCACACACACACAGCTGCATATTATGCAAATATTTACTTTGCGTTGATGAGGCTGATGAACAGGACGCCGATGCTGAAGTCGATGCCACTGCCGATGCCAAAGCCGATGCCGTTTGAGGCTGTCCATTGATGAAGCCACTCTGCCACAAAAAGGGGGTAAAAAAGAAAAAGTGCTGCACAAATAATGTCATACGGCTGCCTCATTTGCTTTGCCAACTACCCCACACTCCACATCCCACATCCCTCCCAACCCACAATCATCAAGCCGCTCAACCTGCAGCTGCCCTGTGACAACCCCTTGGCAACCTGCTGACTGCGTTTTTTCTATACCCTGTATTTTAAATATTTTCTAAATGTGTTGCATTTATATATCAAGTGGGCTGAAAGCGACATCGTAGAACTCTAAAAGGTTTACTGGTTCCTATTTGTATATGTCATAAGAACATAAAAGTACATAAAACCTGAATTTTTACTTTGATTTAATCTCGTAAGTGTGTAAAATGCATTAGCCAATTTTTTTTTTTTTTTTTTTTGATTTTTTGATACATATTTCACCGACTTTGGAAAATTTAATTTCGGAAAATGTGGAATCTTAGATTCAATCTCTTTTTTAAAGTTCTAACTTAAACAATTTTTCCCACCAGCAGAAAATTGTTGCAAAACTAATTTGTAGAACTTTTCATTATCTGTCGATTAGCTTTGCACTTATTTTCAGATATACTCTGTTTCTCAGTTGGGTGAGCCCAGGTTTCTAGCTATAAGGGTGTAGGAGATACAGGTTTAGCTCATTTGCGGGGGCGGTAGTGGGCGTGGCATATTTTTTTTTGCAGGTCGGTCAAGGATGTTGTCAGTAGTCTTTATGTCAAATTTGGTTACTCTAGCTGTAAAACTGTGGAAGATATAGGTTTTTGCGGTTTGTGGGGGAAGGGGTGGGGGTGGGGGGGAAATCTTGACACTTTGTCTGACTATGGTATATACCAACATGTATGCCAAGTTTGGATGCTCTAGCTTCAAAACTGTGGAAAAAACCTGCGTTCATACGGACAGACGGACGGACAGACGGACGGACAGACGGACGGACGGACGGACATTTCACAAACCCAATATACTCTTTTTTTCCATTTTGGAAAACAGAGTATAATCATTGCAGTGGGTCAACTCTTTGAAAAAATGTACTCCGACGTGCATGAAATGGTGATCAATTATATCACAGCACCGCCATTTTCTCATTTCGAAGAATTTTTCATTGCACACAAGATTCGATTTGTTATTCCTGTTGTCGATGGAAATGATGGAAATATCAGCCGATCTTTCTTTAACACATTATTTCCTATAATTCTCATTCCATTATCTCAAAAGCAAAACTTTTTAAATTGAATATTACATCAATATTCGGATTTCAGAGCAGCTTCAAGTTTCAATTCCGAATCAGGCCCGATTGCTTTCCTTGGAAAATGAGTCTTTGTCTACTGTTTAGCGTATACATTTCAACATTTCACAATTTAAAATTATTTTGGAAAGTCCAATATAGTTTTAAAATTACCTAAGAGGTATCTTTTAGTCGAATACCGCCACAAGTTGCAATCTAACTTGCGTTTCTTTTTTTGTTTCTCTGTTGCTTTGCAGTTTCTCCAACTGCTGTTAGCATAAATTTCAAAATTAAAATCGCAACGGCGACATATGCGCGCAGGCTACCAAGGAGTTTGGGTGGGTGGCTAAAAGGGGGGATGGAGTTAGCTAAGCCAAGGGGTTGCATACAGTAGGAGGGGTATGAGGAGGGGGAAGGGGTGGTACGGGTTACACTCTCAAAAAGTAATTATTTCAAGCAAAAGAAGGCGCCAGGGGTTTTGTTGTTTGCGATGTGTGTGTGTGTGTGTGTGTGTCTTTGTTCAGATCCTCGATGCTGCTTTTGTTGCAGCTGTCACTTTACTTTGACATTTCGCAAGCTCTCTCTTTCTCTCTCTCTCTCATAGCCATCTCTCTCACTCTCTGGACTCCCTCCCTCTGCTTACCCTGGCTCACCGGTGTGCTCACTCAATGCTTGTTTACATGCGCAATAATTATAAAATTTACGTTTGTTGTAAATTGTTAAATAAATCAATGTCACGGCATTTTCACAAACTGCATTGTTCAACTCTCCAGCTCTTCTCTCTACCCTCTTCTACCCCCCTTCCCCTCTCTACGCCTGAGGGGTTGACTGCTCAGAGTCTTTTTTGTTTCGATTTAATTGCTTGTTA
The DNA here is from genome assembly GCA_949708635.1 of Hirtodrosophila cameraria. NCBI lineage: Eukaryota > Metazoa > Arthropoda > Insecta > Diptera > Drosophilidae > Hirtodrosophila > Hirtodrosophila cameraria. The sequence continues at coordinate 45,623,290 of OX453090.1, forward strand.
AAGGCGAATTGTGCAGCCATTGCACGTTGAGTTAATGATCCAGGAATGTGCTGACTTGCAATGGCCTGCAAAGTGCCATGCTAAGGGGGGAATGTAACAGAGGGGGGAGGTTGGTAGTATCCAGGGGGTTGAGCTAAACCAGCATTTCTCATTGCTTGAAATTTGATTTTGATGCATTTCAAGTGCAATTTTAGATGAAATGCCGCACTTAAAGTGAATGTTTACGAAGTTGGGGATTGGTTGGTTTGACCATCTCTCAGTCTGAATATTTGTAAGCTTTAGGAAAATGTTCATGCAAATGCGAGAAATCATTGTGTCAGCTTACACTTTTCTTTCATTTAAACGCACTTTCTCAAAATGTTGATGTACTTGGCTGTGCAGATGTTATTAAACCTTAAAAGTTGGAATTATGATAAGGATTTATAAAAAAAAAACTAAATACTGATTATTGTCTAATATAGTAATAATTAGATATCTTAACCATACTCTCCAATTGCAAGTTTTATTTAACTTTATTTTTAGTTCGTACAAATTTGATCAAAATCGGTTGATCATATCCAACAGCTTGCTTCCAAAGAATAATAAAATAATTTTTTTATAAGTGTATAACAAGTATTCGGCATACCGATGACATATAAAGATTAGAAATAAATAGATGTTTTATAAAATAAGCGGATTGACACAGGAAACTTTTGCAATATTCTATTTAGTTGTTTTCAATTATTCACTGTGAAAAAAAATAAAATTGAATCTCAAAATCATGTCAAGATATTGAACATTGCTTCTGGTCATCTCATAAAAAAATACGTAGTTCTTATAATAACTACTAATTAACTCAAACAATATTTGTCACAACACTTACAGTCTTACAGGCCATAAGAAAGACTTGTAAAATCCACTACATAAATTCTAAATAATTTTAAAAATTCAATTAAAATTATTTCATTACATAAAAATTACTTTGAAATCACGCGAATGGCTTAAGGCTGGGTAATTGCAATAAATTATTGCAATTACTTTCGTTGAAAGCTCTCATAGCTGCCAAGAGTAAGAAGTTATTTTTGAGTTGTTCCAGCTTTTCTAGCCTTGTTTGAAGAGCAACAAAATGTCGGCATATTGCCAAAAGTAAGTTGCCTCATTTGTTGCATAGACAAACATCAAGTCACATAGTACAATCAATTTGATGTCAAATATTTTTTTTGGGGAATCACAACAATAGAAATGCAGCTTCATTAAATATGAAATTCAAAGTAAAAGCAATTGCAGATTGTATTCAAAGCAAATGGGAAAGGGAAAGAGAACTCTACGATTTGGATTCGGACTGGGACTGGGACAACATTCATGCTGTGTGCAACTTACGAGTATGACATGTCCCTGGGCCTGGATACCAACTTCATCTTGCTCTGCACATCCTACATCCTATCCAGCTACAGAGAAATTTTACAATTTTTGCAATTGCTGGGCGAGCACAAAAAGCGGACAGCAGCCAAAGCGGCGACTTGCACACAGATTAACAAATACAGACACAGAAACAGACACAGATACAAAATACAGATACAGATACAGATGCATATGTATGCAGATAGAAATACAGACACTTGAAGTATTAAATAATTTGGTGCCATTGTGTTGACACCACGACTGAGAAATGGAACTAGAACTGGAACTAAGTATGTATATAAATATACTCTATGTGTGTGTGTGTGTGTGTGTGTGTGTGTGTGTGTGTGTGTGTGTGTGTGTGTGTGTGTGTGTGTGTGTGTGTATGTGTGTGTGTGGTTATGATTTCAAATTATTTCTTCATTTTGTGTAAAAGTATGCAAAAAACAACAAGAAACTGGCACAAGACATCATCGCTGGCGTCATTCTCAAAAGTCCTCACAAAGGGTATTCAAAATTTATAAGAAATCAAATGGATTATATTTAAGATACAGAAGCTACGATAACGTGTATTAAATAAATTGAAAAACAAAACTATAGAACTTATTTGAGCAAGTTTTTGTACTTAAAAAAAATATAAAAATGGCCAAAAAGTTTGAATAGGTTTGATCAACAATTGTGCTTACATTTGGAAAAAAAAACGAATGTTTTTAAACGAATGTTTTTAAATTGAAAATTGATTCAACCTTTCTGGCAAGAATGGGGGAAAACTTGGAATAATCCCAATTATTAAAAATGATAATAAAGCAAAATGTAAGCTACCAATTTTGAACAGAGTTTTTGAATTGAATACGCGACAATGTCTGATGCAATCAGCACAGAGAACAATGATTTAATTGGAAACGGTTACAGAACTTATAAATAAAATATTAACCAATAATGTATCTGATTATAACATATATATAATTTAGCTAAGTTACATTTGAATTACATTAGTTGTGCCTTTTTATAATAATGGGTATTCAAGTGGTCGTTTTTCAATTTTAGTCTATAGTTCATATTTACTTTATGCTTATGTTATTGTTGGCATTGCCGTTGTCTGCATTATTTGCCATTTGATTCCTTCCATTTTTCATCCATGTCTGCATGTTTGCATGCACTGACAAAAGGATAATAACGATGATGATAATGTTGTTGCTGTTGTTGTTGGTGTTGGTGTTGGATGCCAGACTTGGATGCTGACTTAGTTTTTATACTAGCAATGCATACGAGTACGAGTACGAGTTTGACTTCGAGTATGAGTATTACAAGTATTTGTATGCATTTCCCCTTAGCTATTGTCATCTATAATAAACAACGTAATTGCAAGCTTGCGTGGGCGACACAAAACGCTGGCGACAAATAATGAAAATATACAAATATACATATATATACATATACTATATGTATATATATAAATATTTCAACATACTTTGGAGCTGGCATATTTGATTCTAAATGCGACTCTTAACTAGCTGGACAGAGTCTTATAGCTGAGTATCGTAAATGTCAGAGGGACTTTATGATGCAACGACCTTTTGACTGGACAGCGTCTTTAAAAGAAAACCCGGAAAAGCTAAATTCAAACTCAAACTCTAACAACATGCAACATGCTACATGCTACATGCAACATGCCATATAATATTTATGGCACACGTGTATATGCGGCACGCGGCCTCCCTTCCCCTTCTCATCCCACCCATCCCACTCTTCCTATTCCCATTTCCCGTTCCCGGAACACATGTGGACTGCGTCATCTGCTCCTATGACATTTTTCAAGTTCCAAGTTTTTTGCTGTTGTTGCTGTGTTTACTTCATAATTTTTCAAAACCCCAAAACCTTTTGCTTTATGCCGCAGTTTTACGAGCTTATCTCACTGATTGTTGTCGCTCTGCCTGTTTATACCCTGTACTTATTAAGTTGCTTTCACAAGGTATCAAAAAGTTGTGCTTATTTATGTCACAAGCAGTTGGAGAAATCTAGACATTTACATAAGTATATAGCCAAAGCAGTCATAGTCGGCATCAACAGCCGATTCTGTCTGTACGGAAGCACATAAGGTTAGAGGATGCCGCGGACAGTCTAAATCACATCTAGGAAACGACGATCAGAAAAGATTCAGAAAATTAATACCAATGGGAAGGAACGCAATCAGAATGCTCACTGGACTACTGACACGACTCCGTAGTCTAAAATGCCAGCTTAGCTAACTGTATATAGTCAGTAGCGGAACAGGTGGATTCCGCAACATTGAGGAGGAAACCTCAACTCTTATTCTGACAGAATGTGCTGCACTCCAGAGTAAGATTACACTCAGAAAAAATTAAGGATTTTGTACTCAAATCAAGAACAAACAGTGCCAAAATCCGGCCGAATACAAAATAACTTCCTTTAAGAACAACACTTTTTCAAGACATATTTTTTTAAAGTTCGAAGCTTTTTATTCTTATGTTAAACGGTCGCGTTTGAATTGAAGACATGTACTGAATTTAAGAATATATAAGGACGTATAATACTTCTAATTTAAAGAAGAAACCGCTATGAATTCTAGCCTGATAATTATAAAACGATCATTTTTTCTTAAGGAAGCATAATCTGGGAACACAAGATATAAGAATCCTCATCCTAATGCAGACTCTGGTTTTCGTTGAGGAAGTTGGGCTGATTTGGGATGCTTTAGGCTCAAAAAAAGGCTACAGTAGATCTAATTGTGCCTACCCAAAATGTTTGCATACAGGGTATCTGCAGGGCTAGCATTCACGGCTATCATATTTTCATATGTTTATTTTTTATATTTAGCTATTCTTCCGCCGGCATCGTGTGTCACTTCCCAAAGCGCCTCTCTCATTTTTGTTGGGCAATTAAAATGCAGTTTTGCTTTGAGATATTTATGCGCCGCAGTCGGCGACTTGTTGAATGTCTTGAACTTTTCTTCTTTTTTTTTTTAGGGACAGTGTGTGGGCGTGGCCATGTGGCAAATTTGTTGCTAAGCTATAAAGTTGTCAAATGTCTTTATTTGCTGCAACTACACACACACACACACACACAAATCCACACACAGACAAGACTGTGTTCAAAAGTCAAATTCCATTTACAAATTTAATTTCAATTGTTTGCAAATTTCATTTGCCAGTAGCAGCAGCAGGATTAGAAGTGGGAGTAAGGGAGTCAGGAGCAAGATCAGAAGCAGCTGGTCACCACCATGACGAGCATGCGACTAATGTGAGCAGCTCAGTGACATTTCGTTAGTTTCATAGTGCTCAGATCACCCTGCATATACTATATAGTCCTAGTCTTTGTTTTCTATGCACACGCTTAGTTTTCCTCAGTTTATCCATTAGCAGTTTTGAAGCTGTTGGTTTTTCGCACTTGAACGCATAACAAAATATATACAAAAAAAAAAAAAACCATTTCGATTGCGTGTTTGTTGCCCCTATTTCACATGGGTCAGCGGTGGCGGTCCAGGGGATTACACAAAATAATTACCCAGAAATCCGGCAAGGGCAAAATGCATTCAGCATTCACACTGATTGCCGACTTGCCAAAGCCTGAGTGGGTGAGGGTTCTGCGGAGTGCGGGGCTTGGGGTGGTTGCTGCTAATATGTAACCATATTCACAATGATCACTCTTGATATAATGTTTTACTTTGCAGTTTTACTTTTCAAAACGTAGCAGCTGTTGTACATCTGGTTCAGAGCTGAGAATTATAATAGAAAATTGTAATGTCTTTGCATACCACTCGTCTCATTTCATATACTGTTGAAGAAAATGATCTACTTCTTCTGGTTCAGTTTGAATTTGTTAAGGTCCTCTATAAAATGTGAAAAAAGCATGTCAGACTAGTTGTCTAAAAAATCGCTCATAACAGATAAAAATTGGTTTTTGGAAAATATCGTTTAATTCAATATATTCAACTTAAATATACTTTTCTGTTGAAGTTAAGTTCCATCTATCTATTCTCTACCTCCCACAAAATGAAACAATTTATCTTTAATCTTCCAATTTAAAGACGAAAAAAAAAGTTTGTTTATAGGATTGTCTGTTAAACCAAACCGTTGATCTAAAACTTATGAGCCTAGAAATGATACACAAAGTGGCTCTACTGCAGCCCCACATGTTGCATATAATTCTGAAATATAACGATAATAATACAGGATATGCTAATTATTACAAATTTTTTATTGGTATAGAAGAGGAGAGCTACGGACTTAAATCGCTCGGTAACTACTCGATAAGCATTGCAGACTATTTGCGAGATTTGGAAGAGCAAAAGTTCACTACATTTAATCAATGTGATTATTGTGTTTGCGCTCAGGTCAATAATAAAAGTGGTTGGTGGTACAATAACAATAATATTTATACTCTTTTTTAATTTTTTTTGAAAAAAAGAAAATGAAAAAAGAGTATATTGGGTTTGTGAAATGTCCGTCTGTCTGTATGAACGCAGTTTTTTTTCCACAGTTTTGGAGCTAGAGCAACCAAACTTGATATACATGTTGGCATATACCATAGTCAGACACAGTGTCAAGATCACCCCCCACCCCTACCCCTTTTGCAGGTTGAATTCTGTCCCTTGCAATCGAGCAATGTTTGTTTTTCCCAAACCTGTAGAACTATCCCAACCAAACTTAAATTGATTGCAAAACTTGAAAGATTTGGGCAAAAACATAATTGCCACGCCCACTTCTGACTCCCACTTCTGACTCCAATGACAATGTTCTTACTTGGTTTTTTTAGTGGTATAGTTGCTTTTTAGGTACACTCTTTTTAAATGCTAAAGTCAAATTCCATAGCTTTGACCTACAAAATATAGAACTCTCGTTTGACTATATCTGGAAATATGAAAAGTCTAAGAATTTGAATTAAATATTTAATAGTAAATACAGTAGTAGTAAGAAATAATGTAGTTTTTAATATTTATTTAGAATTTTGAAATTATTCGGAAAGTTTTTTTTTTAAATAAAATTTGCAACAATAGCGAACGTTGCATCGCGAACGTTACCAGATTTCTATTGACTTTGCACTTGAATATTAACAGTTCAGCTCGGTCACTTTTGATATTTGTTAGCTAGTGCTTGTTGTTATTGAAATAGCTTTCATTAACTATCGTCTCATTAAACAACGTAAATATTAAAGAGAAAAAACAAAATAGGAGCAATAAGCCATTTTCCAAATAGCAGTCGATTTGCTCATGATGTTTAATAAAATGGATTGTAAATTGTTAGATTTCATCAATTTCTAACAATTTCATCAATTATAGAATGTAATTCATTTAATTCATTCATGACTTTGAAATTTTCGGCGCGGCTGGACATTTTTCCGGATATGTCCATATGCGGATTCGGATTATATATAAATTCATATAAATATACATATTTTATTATTTAACTTTTATAAAATCCTGAAAATATCTATACATATGCTACCAATACCAATCAAATATCTACAAATACCAATCGATATTTTAATAATCGTACGGACAGACGTACGAACAGAAGTACGAACAGAACTTCGGACAGACGTTCTGACAGATAGACGGACGGACATTTCACATTTTCATATATTTAATTTATTTATTTAATTTAGTTTAATGTCGACTAATAACAGTCAACACAGAAAAAGTTAAAATTTACAAAAATGAAATAAAAACAAGTAAGAACGTTGCAGTCGGATGGACCCGACTGCGATATACTCTTTTTTTCTCCTCTTTGCGGAGTCAGAAGTGGGCGTGGCAATTATGTTTTTGCTCAAATCTTTCAAGTTTTGCCATCAATTTAAGTTTGGCTGGGCCCGTTCTACAAGTTTGGGAGAAACAAACTTTGGTTGATTACAAGGGCGGGGGTGGGCGTGGCAAAATTTTTTTGTCAGATCAATCAAGCAAGTGATAAGTAGCCCCTGTGCAAAATTTGGTTACTCTACCTGTAAAACTGTGGAAGATATAGGTTTTTGCGGTTTGTGGGGGAAGGGGTGGGGGTGGGGGGGAGATCTTGACACTTTGTCTTACTATGGTATCTGCCAACATGTATACCAAGTTTGGTTGCTCTAGCTTCAAAACTGTGAAAAAAACCTGCGTTCATACAGACGGACAGACAGACGGACAGACGGACGGACGGACATTTCACAAACCCAATATACTCTTTTTTCCTTTTTTTTTCAAAAAAGTTAAAAAAAGAGTATAATTATTATTAAGATTATTATTAAGATTATTATTAAAATTATTATTAAAATTTAAAAAATTTAAAATTAAATAAAGCATAAAATAAAAAAAAAAATAAAAAAATATATCTGGGTAATAAGCCTCAAAAAAATTGATCCAACATTAGTTGCCTGGATTGGGGAAAACCCAGAAAAAACCCAATCAGATCAAGAAGTCAGTATGTTAGAAATACACTAAAGATACAAACAAATAAATACAGGCAAAAAAAATACAAAAATATGAAATACAAGAGCTACAAATTAGATAGGTGAGAAAGGAGTGAAGTGCTAAGTGTAAGAATAGATGTAGCATTACTTATAACATGAAAAAGATTGTTATAATCAGAACATAAAATACGAAAAGGGTTATGAATAGCGTAGTTAGTACTGCAGGTTTGAAGAGAAAGAGGGAGAAAGTTTCTTGTACTTCTAATAGGAATAGCAAAACTAATTTGGCTGATTAATTCAGAAGAATCAATTTCGCCGTTAATTAGTTTATGTAAAAATATTATACCAAGCATGGTTCTACGATCAGAAAGAGAGGGGAGATTTATTAGTAAGAGTCTACTACGGTAAGGAGGCATGCGAATGTATGCTTGTCAAACTTAAGTTTGGGATCTAAAAGAATAACCAAATCAACAACCGACTCAATACGTTCAAGTGGTTTACCATTAAGAACATAGTTGTTAAAATATGGCATTCGCTTATAAAAGGACATTACGTTACACTTACTGCAATTAAGATTTAATAAATTTACTCGACACCAAGTTTGAAAACTATCAAGATCAGTTTGCAAATTCTGACCAGATAGAGAGTTATTAGCAGACAAACAGAGCTTTACATCGTCGGCGTACATTAGTACCCGAGAGTGATTTATTACAGAAGGCAAGTCATTAATAAAAAGAATAAATAATAAAGGGCCGAGATGGCTTCCTTGTGGTACTCCAGAAGTAACTTGAACAGACTTAGAAGCTAAGCCTTTAAAATTAACTTTTTGGGTTCTTAAATTTAGATAACTAGAGATCCAAAGAATTAAGTTACTTGGGAATCCAAAAAGATTAAGCTTATGAATTAAAAGGGAATGATTAACTGAGTCAAAAGCTTTACTGAAATCAGTGTAAGTGACATCTGTTTGCATTTTATTTTGAAAGCCCCTTATAACAAAAGAGGTGAATTCCAATAAGTTAGTGGTAGTAGATCTATATTTCACAAGCCCATGCTGGCTGGGTGAAACAATAGATCTACAAAAATGTTGTAGTTGAGAAGTTATTAATTTCTCAAAAATTTTAGGGATGGCGGACAACTTAGAGATACCTCTATAGTTTTGAACATTAGACTTGTTTCCTTTTTTGAGGAGAGGAATTCTGAATGATTCTTTCCAAATCATTGGAAAAGTGCACAACTCCACGGAAAGATTAAATAATCTATTAAATAAAGGGGTCTCAAAAGACCTTCAGCACAGTACTTAAGTATACAGCCTGGTATTCCATCAGGCCCCGGTGAAAATACGGGTTTAATGGCTTTTAGATCGCTCAGTAGCGAACCTTCTGTGATCAAAGGTTCAAAAATGCAATTAGAGACATTTACATGATAAGGATAAGACAAATCTAATTGGTTAGTATAAGAACTATAAGTCGTTTGAAAAAAATCAGCAAACAAATCGGCGATAGCCTGATTTGTGTCTGCAGTCATTTTTTCAAAATATACGGTTGATGGAAGTGCTGATGAATTACGCTTCGCATTAACGAAGGTATAAAACTGTTTAGGATCCTGTTGAAACTGCAGCCTACATTTTCTAAGGTAATCCTTATAACACTGGCTATTCAGGGCAGAGACGCTGGATCGAGCAATCAGAAATTGTCAGAAATCAAAAGAGGAGCCAGTTTCCTTGAATTTTTTATATAATCTTGACTTTCTATTTTTCAAGTATGTTAAATCCCGTGTAAGCCAAACAGGATTACACATTGGGACACATATGTCAAGTAAAGAGTTTAAAGTTGCATAAAAAATCGTAATTTCACAATCCATGTCTCTGCACCTATATAGCTGAGACCAATCAGTCTGCGATAAAAGCTGAGACCGTTTATGAAAATCGGTATTCCGAAAAAGGCGAACTCGACCCGTAGGGTTGTTACAAGGACTTAACACCCGGGATGGCAAATCCATCAGCACCTCGAAAGTTGGATGATAAGGATCTTCAGGATAGGATATAGGTTCTGTACGGGAGATAGTTAAGAAAGAGGGATCTAAAGCAAAAATCAAATCAAGAAATCTGTTGAAAGAATTCGGGATATTATTGATTTGACACAATGACATCCCAAATAAATTGTTCAGAAAATCATTTTGACCCGTGGCAGTCAAAACATTAGTATTGGAACTAGAAATCCATGTAGTAATATTGAAATCACCAAGAACTACAAGAAAGTTGCGATCGGAAAGCATAGATATAACAGAACTAATAGCCGAATAATGATCTAAATAAACAGAATTATCAGAAGAAGAAGGAATGTAAGAACAAGTAATAAACAGCGCTACACCACAAATACACAATTTAATAGCAACAAATTCAATATCTATCGAATTATCGGTCACTACTTCGAACGCAATCTCTTACCACAGTTTTGAAGCTACAATAACCAAACTTTTTTTTTGTGTAAACCATATTCGGACAAATTCTTAAGATATGTGTTAAGAATGATTTCAAAATTTGGTTTGGTCATAAAGTAAGCTATACGACTTAACTTATATTTTTGTCCAAATCAAGAAATACATTTATACTATTCAGTCTTACTTTAAATAGAAGGTTCTTTTATTTCAAATATTTCTAAATAACTATAATAAAATTGCAACTTTATCGCATGCACTCAATAGATTGTTACAAAACTGATTTTGTTTGTAGTATATTTATGTGTGACCTTTACATTTTTTTAATAGCCCACTTCAATTGAAATTTAATGCTACATGTTTCCAGCTCTCATGTTTCATGTGACAAGAGATGAGCCCAATGTACCTACTTATTTAAAATTCTCGGCGCTGTTGTAGTTTGAAGAGGATGCCTTATCGGGTCTGAGAGCGTCATGTGCTGATAACCTTCACGAGTTGTTCTAAAATCAAATAGAATTTAATTTTGAATTTTTTTTTTTTGGTTGTTGTTGTTGCTGTGCTGCTTTTGTTGCCAGAATTGAGAGAAACCTCAATTTGCAACCCCGCAACTGACAATGCCGATCCGATTCCCACAACATTCGGCATACAATTTGCAAAATGTGCTGAGCATCTTTGCGATTAAGGAGCAGTGGTGGTCGTGAAGGGGAGAGGAGGGCATGGAAAAAGGATGGTGTATGAAGGGTCTGCGCAATTGATTGATATTCGAGCTGGCCGCTTGTGCTGCTGTTTACCAAAGTGATAACGTGGCCCAGATTATGTTGTGATCCGATCACCAGGACTGCAACACAATGAGTGTGCGTGTGTGTGTGTGTGTATGTGGCATCATTTTTCACATCACGTGCCACACGCGACCATCGAGCAAATTGCGACATTTTGCAACATGCGTCGCAACCTCTTAAATTTCAACAATTGTCGCATCGAGTGGCCTTTCCCTTCTCTCACTTTTCCACTTTGGTACTTTTCCAATCCCAACGGAAAGTTGTAGCTTCTGCTCTGCCCCTGCCCCTGCCCGCTCCGTCTAACTGCAGCAGTTGGCAGAAGCATTTGGCAGCCACCAAAATGTTGCCAAAGACTTCGTCTTGTCTGCGGCTGCCACTCATATTTCCACTATTAAATATTATTCCATTAGTTCATATCTCCACCATTCTACCGATTCACATACTTTGCCTTTTAGTTTTACTTTTCTTTTGGCAACTCTTTTTTGCGCTGTCTATGCGGCAATAAATGAAATTAAAATTCCAAATTAGCTTGCTGCAGATAAAAATTAAAAGCTAAAACAAAAAACAAAGCTGGCTAGGAACATATTTGAAAACAAGTAAGAATGCTCTAGTCGAGAGTGCCCGACTATGAGACTCCCTGCTCCCAACTTGCATTTCAAGCAGTTCAGCGGCAACACAAGCAAGCAGCGCACTTAACTTGTGCAGTGCATGTCAAACTGTTGTTTCTGCCTGCTGAGACAGTGGAAATAAGTTTTTCCATAACATTGGTGCTATTTATCCGATCGTGTTGAAATTTAAACATGCGAAAGACATTGATTAAACATACATGTGCTTTATCTTTAAAATTGTGGCTGTGGGAGTCTTTTGCGATTTGCGGGGGTGCGGGGGGGTGCATCCGAAATTTGAAATAAACTTGATCTGCATATGGTATGCAGGAACCTGCATGCCAAGTTTGGTGTCTCTAGCTCTTAAAGTCTCCGAGATCTGTGTGTTCATACAGACAGACGGACAGACAGACGGACATGGCTAGTTCGTCTCGGCTGTTGATCCTGATCAAGAATATATATAGTTTATATAGTTGGAAATGCCTCCTTCTGTCTGTTACACACATTTGCAGTACTTTATAACTCCCTTTTTCCCATTTTTAATGGGAACAGGGAGTAAAAAAACATTGCAAATATATATTTAAAGCAGTGAACAGACTAAAGTTGTGTTTTCAGAATACAGTTTTAAGTATTTTTTTTTTTTGTGATTTTGCATTTTACCACGGAAGAGCAGCTATAGTTCGTCTATATTCCAATATAGAAAGGTGAATAGTTGTCAGAAGGAAACAGACTCGTCAAAGTTTAGCGGTTGTTAATCCAAAGTACAAAAAAACAAACTATTTATATTAAACAATTTGTTTTGTAAGAAAACTTTACATAGATACTCATATGGCTGGAAATTGGTGAGAACGGTACAGTCCTTAAGTCCAAGGAACAGTTTACAATTTGTATTTCCTAAACTCATAAGGTAATCATTTCAACCCCGGTAGAAATTAAGACTACCATCTGAATGACTATCCAATTTAGTCCATTAATTCTTATTCTTGTATTGTCAAAATCGATATTATTTATCGGGACTGCTACTGGTAATAACAGTAATGTGACTGCTATCGGTGCAGTGACTGTTATTGGCAACTGTTATCTGGTATATGATTGTGAACATCTGGAGTGTCACAGTTACTGTTATTTCGAGACGGCTATCATGACTGTTACTCTTGATATCTGGATTATCACAGCTACTGTTGATATCGGTACTGTCTCTGTTTATATCAGTAATGTAACTTCAAGAAGCTCTGTGACTGTTAAAATTATAACTGTTACTTTTGGTACTATTGCTGTCTATCGGGATCAGCTTATATCAGAACTGACTCTTGAACTGTGACTGCCGATAATAAGTGACTTGAACTTGAACTGTGACTGCCGATAATAAGTTTACAGTATGTCATGATAACTGTCAGTCACAGTGACTCAGTCACAGGTACAACAATATTACTCTTGTCTAATACTCGTAATTTGGATTTTTCTGACTTACTGACTTACTTACTTAAAGTGCTACCATGTTGGCCCACACTCTTCGAGGATTTTCCTTTTCCTTCCTTTTTTTTTTATTTTTATTTTTGGCAACCACTTTTCTTCATTTTTGGGGCCCTTGCCAGGCATATCACATATCTTCAAGGCGCACTTCGTCACCTGAGCGTTAGGGTCTCAATTGCTATTTGGTTGCAGGCTCTCAGATTTTGTGGCATCTCGGGTGCGTTTCGAGTACTCAGTGTAATGCGTATTCATTCTGCTCTTCTAATAAAAGTCCTTGTTAAATGTTTATCCTATGAGAATTGCTCTCTCGTTTTTAGATTTGTACTCTGAACTAAATAAAAAACTTTTATTTCAAATTCGTCGTCTTTTATATTCGGCTATGCAGTAATCCATGCTATTGAGTCCTTCAAATGCACTTTCACATATTTTGGTTGTTCAGTTGAGGGCTTAGATTTTTGTATTTGTCAAAATGTAGTTGTAGATCTTTTATTGTGTTAAATATTTCTGCCAGCGTAGAGTTCTGGCTTACAGTGAATGTTTGGCAGTCAGTTAAGACATTGTGAAAGTTCAATATTAAATGCTCAATGCCTGTTATTAAGTTATTTTTATTTCTATGCAGTTTATTATTCTTAATTTCCCTTTCAGCATCAGTTAATATAACTTCGTTTTCTTTCATTGTTACATTATATGAGACATTTGTTAATGTTTCTAAGCCAACTGAGACTCGTGGCAGAATTAAATGTATTTAACGATTATTACCAATTGATTTTCCATATTTAAGTAAGTATTAATATGGAAAAGCCTTCTTTGAAATCCGTCCTTCACTTGAACAAAATTATTACTGGAGAGCGTATTGTGTTTTCAGTGAATAAAGGTTCGCGATGGTTGCGGCTTGTTGACAAGTTGCGGAAACCAAATTTTTACTTTTTTAAATTTGCGACATGCTGCCAAGGGAGATGCTTAAGAAGCCAAACCAAGACCAAAATAGATAAAGAAAAAGATGAAGCCAAGCAATAAACAAATCAAAAATTAAAACAAATAAGATTTACAATAAAACAAGATGAAGGAAATTAAAAGATATTGCTCAATAGAGGATTTTGTGCAGGCACTGCACCAAGCGTTTACTTAAACTGTTTGGGAATTATAAGCAAGGAATTAAAAGAAATTGATAGAGTGGCTTGCTTTGATGCAAAAAGGTTTGTTATTAGCTTTCTTAAGCAGACGAGACCCAAGTTTGTTGTCTTTTCGACTTTTTGTTTAATTAATAGGATTAAATGGCTCATTAAGCTTCATTCAAAACTTATACTCTATTCCAAAATTATTCTATTTAAGTCAAGTACTTTAAATCTCTGATAGCTGAGCAGCTGCTCTTATCAACATTTGCAAGCCGAGACCTAAAAAAAGTATGTAGGTATAACATATTAAATAAATATGCCAAGTCGAAAAATATAATTCAGACAGTTGAATTTTATTCTTTGCCAAGAAAACAGTTTAATTTGAAGATTTGATTCAGACGCTTAATTAAATCAATTGCATTTTTGAGTACAAACACTTTTTATATGTATATACTACATATACACTATAAACAAAATGAAAGTTTTAACAGTACTTGCAATTTTTTTAATGTCATGTGCAAGGCTCTGCGCCGAGGACTTATCTGACGAGTACGGTTCGATTGCAAAAATGAAGTCGGACATCAATGATCATGATGAAAGCATTAAGCAACAAAATGAAAAGTTACAACTAATTGAAAATAAAATCAAAATCGATTCTGAAAACATACTACAACAAATAGCACAATTCAACGAAACAATAAATGTTTTAAAATTATATAGAAGTATGCTTTTGCAAGTACAACCAACGTTATGTCTACCTGATGGAAAATTAACGGGTACTTATGAAACACCCTCAAATACTGGATCTATTGAAATAAACTGCAATGGTGATATTGCAGGACCCGGTTGGATTGTTATTCGGAGGTATATCGATAACTCTGCGGACTTTCCCCAAAACTTTTCTCAGTATGAGAATGGATTTGGTCATATTGATGGCAATTATTTTATCGGGCTTGCAAATCTTTATCAATTGACAAAAATAACACCCCACGAGTTGTATATACATTTCGAAAATCAAAATGGAGAAAATGTATATGCCAATTATAGTCATTTTGAGATTGCATCCAAAAATGAGCAATACATGGTGAAGTCTTTGGGTGAATATACTGGCACTATTGACAATAAAGTGGAAGAAGTTTTAAATCAGAAACTCAGAGTCGACGACTCAATGAATGCGGTATGGTGGTATGCAATGGATCTTGAGAATTTTGAGAGGTACTCAATTAATTATAAAAGCGTTACAGCAAGTGTACTCTATTAATAATATTTTTTTCTATAGTCTAAAACCAATACAAATGATGATGCGTCCCCATTTAACAAAAGGCTGGCCAATTTTGAAAGAACAAAAATCTGAAAGTCTAATTGGTAAAATTTGGAACACAATAAAGTCATCTTTCAATTAACATTTAATATAGTCATAAGCACCATTGATGTAGGCATATTATTGTATTTAGTTTCTGTCTTATCGCTCAGCTGATTCAAACTTAAATATATAGCATCATCGGAATTGCTGATAATTCAAGTTCTGAGTAAACTTTTCTAATCGAGTGTTTTAAAATCAGAATTCATTTTCTAATGGTTTCAGTTGAATAAAGTTTTTTTTTTAAAAATACTTGCATAATTAAAAAAAAATTTTCAAAATTTTTTTCAGTTTTTGTAGTCTTGTTTCTGTACTATAATAAAACGCAGCTTAATAGTCAACCTTGTAATCATTTATATTAAGTGCAAATAGTTTATGTTTCATTAAAACTTGTATGGATTTGATTGGCGGAACAATCAGCAGCTCTTAAATCTTAGGCTCCAATCAATAAATTTGATGATCCGGAAAATTCTCGAAGTTCCAAAAACAACTACTAATTGACACAAAAAATATTTGATTATACAATTATAAATAATATAAAAGTTTCGTTTTAGGTGAACTAAAAAGTTATTAGCAAAAATTTCATAAATGTATCAGTTTGTGGAATTCTAGCAATGTCGGAACTGCCTGAAATAAATAACAATATCATATATGATAAAAATAAAATTTAAATTTCTGTACAAAGTCCTTAATAAGTGCAATTAATCTTTCATTTTTTCTTATATAGCAGATGGAATTCTTTGCTGAGTCTATTAACAAGTATACTTCTAGAAATATTGTGAGTTAAGTTATTTTTTAAATCTATGATATGAAGTAATTGCCATTTTAAAACAATGAAAGGCAAATTTCTTTAATTGATAGTCATAGTTAATTAAAAAAAAAAATAAGTTTTAAAAGTTGTTTACTTAATTAAGTGGCAACTTTGCTTTTTGCATAATTCTATAAGAATCTTTATCATCTGATTGTCTACGAAATGGGGTCAAGTTCAAGGCGTTTAATGATAAATCGGCTTTGCGTGGAACACACACAGTTGCCAAAAGGCCAGATGTCAGTTCCGCCCTTATCTCAAATACTACATCATCAGAAATATCAATGATGCAATACACTCAAGCAAATCTGGAGCTGTTTGAAAGCTCGCGTCATAAAACGACGAAAAGCATTTGTTCACAGATTCTCCCAGACTTTCAGAGCCTCAATGAGGCAATAAAAAACAACCCAAGGAGAACTCAGCGAATGGCAACAAATAATAGAAGAAGTAAAAAACATATATACCATGTATAAATGTGAGTGTATTTCAATGCAATTAGAGACAGCGCCCTGATAGATAAAAAAGAAGAACAGAAAACAAAAATGATGCGCTCAAAATGTAACATATACAAACAAATTTCGTTTTGTTTCTAGCCTATTTTTTTTTTTTTTTGGTTTTGTTTTTTTTTTATGGCGAGACAATAAAAGCCACACACGCGGCCACCGCCTTGCTGTCCACTCTTCAATAGATGATACGATGGTACCATCATATCTAAAACCGACGATACTTGACAATGGCGACGTGTGGTCCATTTAGGAAAGTCGGTCTGGTGGCTGGAGGCTGGAGGGACTTGGAACTTGGTACTCTACGGTCTGAGTTATGAAACACTTTTGGAAAAGAAAGAAAGAAAAAGTCGTGCAATAAATAAAATGCTTCAAAGTGCACTTAAGATAAAAGTGGAGAAACAATCAGAGAGGGAAACTCAAAACTTACTCAAAATCTGGGTCAAGTTGCATATCGTCAGTTCAAGTTGTAACCACAAGAAAATCAAAACAAAACTTATTAAATCATATTTTGTCACGCATCTGCAAAAGTAGTTGTTACCAGAGATAAAGTGACAAATCTATTAGGTTTTGGTTATAGCTGTCCACCCCAAATGGAGTTGTCAACGTTTGGGTTTCAATGTCAGACAAAATCAATAAATCGCATAGATAGAAATTAATTCCAGGTGATTAGGCTTCCGTGTGTCCATGTCTTACACTCCATTGCATATTCTGGCCAAATTATGCACAAAAGGTAAAATCCACAGCATATGCTTATAGAACACCGATACCTTATAATACCAAAACTACGATTTTGGACGCACTTACGCCTGACTGAGTTTTTCACACGTTGCCAGCGTACGGGCAGGCAAAAATCATAAAGCAAATTATTAAGGGTCATGCGAGTTTTGGTTTTGCTTTTGCTTTTTGGCCACCACCAAAAATAGTAGCTGTCAATGGCCAATGCCAAAGATTCCTGGTCACGTTTATCCAGACATTGGCCCAACGAGCATTTTGCGAAAGGAGCCAACAATAATTTATAATTCAATGAGTTAAAGTTGAATGCAGTGCAAGATCATAGGGTTGTACGCAGCGCGTTTTATTATTATTATTATTATTATTATTATTATTATTATTATTATTATTATTATTATTATTATTATTATTATTATTATTATTATTATTATTATTATTATTATTATTATTATTATTATTATTATTATTATTATTATTATTGTTATTATTATTATTATTATTATTATTATTATTATTATTATTATTATTATTATTATTATTATTATTAGTATTATTATTTATTTTATTTTAATTATATCATAAAAATGTTCTTTTTAAAAAAAGATATTTGTAGTTGCCCGAATTTCGTCACCTTATTTATTTAAGTACAGAATTCTAGATTTTTTTCTGAGTGTAAAGAAGTTGTTATTGTTTTCTTGTTCGACTCTCTTTCTGCATCCTCTCTTTCTGCATCAAAGTGAAACATAACTTTCTTTTTTTATTTATTTTTGGTTTTGTCAATATGGGTTCAAATGATTGACATAACAATGTGCCCAAGAAATGTAGATGACAAAAAATAATACATGTTATGTATGTGTGCATGTTTTTACTTAACATTTTAATATATATTTTCTATTATATTACAATATTAAATTTAAGGTAAGTCTTATTTTGTTTCATTTTGAACTGAATATTAGTTTATACTAATTATAATTTATAATATAAATTAAAAGTTATTTTTGCACAGTGTAGAATAGTTGGTTCCAAACAGACACAAGCACACACAGAGACACACACATATGTGTATGTATGCTTGTATTAAGACCCGGGGGCGCATGCCACACAATTCACCTTGAAGGCAACTCAGAAGCGAAGATTAATTGCTGCAGCGCCTTTTGCTGCCTACCTCTCGCTCTCACTCGCACACTGTCTGTATCTCTCACTCTCGCTGACTATCTGCGCGATAACGAATTTTATACACTGGCCAGTGAGAGACCCAAACCCTTACAAAAACCCAGAGACATACATACATACGAATACGTATCTCAAAGGGTAGACACACGTAATTGCATTTTGTTTGGCATCTTATTTTAGTTACGGTCTGGCAACTTGCAACCTGGCGACTGAAGTTGCCTTTTGATGATGTGGATAACGCGCCTACGAGCATATAGGTGTCGCCAAGGCGATTAGGCAGCCAACAACAAGATGAAGATGAAGAAGAAGCAGAAGCAGATGTAGCAGCAGAACTACAATGAGTGCCCACCATGAATCAAAACTAAGTTTATCTAAAGCAGAGCGGACAATGAAGGGGTGTTTAGGGGTATCGAGGGCTAGATGCCACATGTGAGTGACTCTGACTCGATTCGTTAACGCCGCTGCCGACTGTCACAAGACTTTTTGAATAATGTGGCGCTCATTTGAATTATTGTTTGTCCCCAAACGAAGACCCTTTAAAGTGGCCATCAACAGTTGGCCAAAAACAACAAAAAAAGAGAGGTTTTATCTATGCTCCTTTAACCAGAATTCGAGCACTTACAATTTGTCGGCCTCATCATATAAAAGATCTAACGTTGCTGTTCCGTTTGCTTATAATAAGAAGTGAACTAGATGAATAGAAATTGAACACGAACAGATTTATGAATAAATTGAGAAGAATGGTAACTTAAATATAGGCATGTCTTTATTGAGTATTTAAGCATAAGCTTGGGTTCTTAACCTATCTAAATTTCTTCTTTTTTTTTCGACAATTTAGCTCACTTGACCTTTAAATTGTTCTATACATCGCTTGTGATTATTAAATCGATATTTGAATATTTTTGGCAACAATCTTAAGTTGTAAATCAAAGGTTCCAATTCCAAAACTTTAAAACTGAAGCAAGCAAATGCGGCATATGGTTCTAATTAGGCTTAGGTTAAATTTTGTTTTCAAAAACTGATTTTATTAATGAAAAGTAAAAGCCTTGAATTTCTTGTAAACAGCTCTTTATATTAGTAAAAGGTTTTCTGTATCATTTCTGTAACGATGTCTTTTTGGATTTCAGAATGATTTAATGGGAAAAAGGGAGTTATATGGAAAGTACTGAAAATGTATGTAACAGGCAGAAGGAGGCATTTTCGACTATATAAAGTATATATATTCTTGATCAGCACAGCCGAGTCGATATAGCCATGTCTATCTGTCTGTTTGCCTGTTTGTCTGTCTGTCCGTCTATCCGTATGAACGAGTCGATCTCAGAGACTATAAGAGCTAGAGACACCAAACTTGGCATGCAGGTTCCTGTATCAAGTTTATTTCAAATTTCGCATACACCCCCACTCCCTAACACCCCCGCAAATCGAAAAAAAAACCTCCGACAGCCACATTTTAAGGACACAACTTTAATTTTTGGTACACATATTTCTTTTATCAATGTTTATCAGTGGCGTAAATTTCGTTGCGATCGGGTTATATGCATCAAAGTTATTGACGAATCTTTTTCCACCGGTCTCAGCAGGCAGAAACTACAGTTTGACAGGAACTGGACATGTTAAGTGTTGGGAGCAGGGAGTCTCGTAGTCTCGCACACTCGACTAGAGCATTCTTACTTGCTTTTGCAATATTCTTGTATAAAACGCAAAACAAAACTGAGCCTTTTGTCAAAATCTATTTTATCTCCTTGATGTTGTAACCCATATTTGCGCAAAAATTGTTCTTATGTTTTCTGAATCCTTTTTTAAAATTTTTATAATTATAATAACAAAATAATTATTTAAATGTATATCGTTCAGTCATATTAACATAATCGTTAGATGCTCGATTTATCCAAATTTATGTTTAAAGATACAACTTATTTCCTTTCTTGTCCTCAACTTGAAAACTTCGAAAGCTTTTCTTGCATCTCCAATTGTGTGCCAAAGACTTTGATATCTCTCATAATATCTGAGGTAAATAAGGATTAAATAGTTTCTAAAATTTTATCTAATACAAGAGCTTAAAATAAATTGAAAAGTTTTATTGTAGGAGCTTGAAAGTTTCAACAAAATCATTAATTTTCCAATTCAACGCTTATCCTAATTATTAATATCAAATGCATATAAGATATAGTAATTTGTTAACTTTGTTAACCTTGCTAACCAGATTTAAATAGAGACTCATTTATTTTGAACCATCCCACAGTTGATGATAAAGCGACGCCTTTCTATGGTCACCTGTTCAGGTTTTATAATTTGTTTGTATCGCTTGTTTCAACGTTATAACGAGCGGTGCCTCCCGTAACCTCCTCCTCCTCCGCCACCCCAATCCCTTTCCCTACATGTTCCCTACTCAGTTCCACTAAACGAAGCGAATGTAACACGCTACTCGAGTTGGATTTTTGGATGATGGAATGGGGATTACTACATGGCAGTCTAGAGTGAAAGTAATTTTTGGTATTTTTATGGTCACATACGCACAGCTAAGGGGAAAAGAACGAGCAAGAGAGTGCCAGAGAGAGAGAGAGAGAGATAGAGAGAGAGAAAAGAGAGATATACGATTAAAACTGCATTCCTTTAGTGCGTAGCTTGTCAAACATTTTAGACTGGGTGTTGAAAGCTCTTGACTCTAAAGAGCACCCCAGGCACTTCACACTGAATTGCTTAATCCGAGTGGTTCTTCCCCCACTCCACACCCCAATCTTTTATTATTGTTGCCTTGACAAAAACGAATTAAAATAATTGGCTCGCGACGATTCGTTCGACGTTCTTTTGTCTGTTAAAGACATTTGGATCTGATTTATTGCATTATAAATTGTGCGCATGCCTAAGTAGCTACGATTTTGAAATTTAGAAAGTTGTCGTCATCAACAAAAAAACAACTATACACATATAGACAATATATAGACAATACATAGACAATACCACTTACATACACTCGTCTTTAATTTAATGGCGCATTCATAAATTATGTCTAATGTGCCGACTATGACGACAGGCATCGCCATCATAGGGTTTTGTTATATTACAGTTCTTTAAAAACTTCCGAAAATATAATTGGAATGGAATGTGCACTGAGGCACAGCTCTAATGCAAAAGTTAATGCTACTATTCATCAGCTAGAAATTGACATATCTGATGGATTTAGTAATCTAGATATTATGATACCTAGTTCAAGAATAATTTGTACAGTAAATTAGTTACCTACTTAAATATGTTTTCAATCCAAAATAATCAGTAATATGTTTTGAATATTTTATTTCCATGAATATAGATACAAAATTTTGATAATTATGTACAATATTTATAAATGAAATATATTAACGTAATAATCTTTAAATATCGCTTAAAATACTGGACTTTTTATACTCTTTTTTTAACTTTTTAGAAAAAAAGGAAAAAAGAGTATATTGGGTTTGTGAAATGTCCGTCCGTCCGTCTGTCCGTCTGTATGAACGCAGGTTTTTTCCACAGTTTGAAGCTAGAGCAACCAAACTTGGTATACATGTTGGCAGATACCATAGTAAGACAAAGTGTCAAGATCTCCCCCCCACCCCCACCCCTTCCCCCACAAACCGCAAAAACCTATATCTTCCACATCTTCCAAATTTTGCACAAGGACTACTAATCACTTGCTTGATTGATCTGACAAAAAAAATTTGGCCACGCCCACTCCCGCCCCCAAAAATGAGCAAAGTCTGTATCTCCCCCACCCCAGTAGCTAAAGTCCCCAAATTTTGCAGGTTGAATTCTATTGCCCTATTAAATAGATTGGATAAAAATAATTTTGCCACGCCCACCTCCGCCCTTGCAATCGACCAAAGTTTGTTTCTCCCAAACTTGTAGAACGGGCCCAACCAAACTTAAATTGATGGCAAAACTTGAAAGATTTGAGCAAAAATATAATTGCCACGCCCACTTCTGACTCCGCAAAGAGACGAAAAAAAGAGTGTATCGCAGTCGGGTGCATCCGACTGCAACGTTCTTACTTGTTTTATTAATATTTTTGATTAATTAAACCAACATTTATTAAGTTTTATCAACAATTTGAATATATAAAAAAAATATTTTTATAAATATTTTGGGAAAATTATAAATGTGGCAAATGTATACTTAAAGACAAGATACACCTGATATAATGATATAAAATAGTCTTTTTATACTTCGAGCTCGAATTGTTTAACTTATGCGTAGTTAAGTTAGTTAGTTATAAAGTTAGAAAAAAACAATGTGCATATACAAATCGTAAAATAAAGAAAACAAACTATTTCAGCTGTTCTTTGGAATCATTTCCGTTGCACTTTTGCCACGGTTTCTTTGCTCTGCATATCTCTAAGTACACAAATCCTAAGTACTTAGTTCTATATAGTCAAAACAAACAAAATTTTCAGCTGCCCAGGCAATTTGCGAGTAAACTCTAAATGATTATAGACTGATTTATTGAGCGCTCTTCTGTTTCTGTTTCCAGTTTGATAACTCTGTTTTGCAATTACAAATTGTCATATCTCAGTCAGATAATACCCTTTTCTTTATTGTGGTGGTTTCTTTTATACTATAAGATGACAGTATAAATTTCATATCAGTGGCAAATATTTATACAAAAACTGATCAAAAGACGAGCACCGCCCAATGGGGTGAGGTGTGTTTCGAGAGGGGTGGGGGTGGGGGGTGTCAAACGCGTGCTGCGATCTGGTTATCAATCAAAAGTACACAATTTTTTAATGATGTTGGCGCATGACATCAAATTGTAGCAGTTGTTGTTGCTATTGTTGTTGTTGTTCTTTGCACGGCTGCGATAATATTTGGATTAGTTCAAGTCAATTGCATCTTGGCCAAAAGTTGGACGGAGCCCAAAAGTTGGGAGGCGTCGCGTGCGAGCCAAAAAAGCAATGGAGAGATGCTTGCAATGAGACGAATCTAATGTTGCACACGTGGCCAAAGGGATGCTGCACCACCCAGTGGGTGGTGGCTAGTGGGTGGTGGATGAATATACACTCATGTGCAGCTTTGCAGCTCCAAGATAGCCACTGCCGCCCAAGAAAGCAAGTTAAATGTTGTGTTAAGATTAGCAACGGCCAAAAAGACCACAAAAGCGGCTTATCGAGTGGCATTTGTGTGGGGTGCGGGGGAAACCTGGCAAGGGTTTGAATTCAGGTTATTGGATTGGGGGTTCAGAGTTGCGGGTTCAGTTTTTGGTTTTGACGTCATTCTACGTGAGCCGCATTTTAACAAAAATCGAAAGCAAATGGAATGCGGGGTGCGACATTATCGGCAAACAAACTGTACAAGCCACAAAAAAATTCTGACTATGCTCCTTGACTGCCTAATGACCTCTCGCCAGGAAGTTACAGGCGCAGGTGTTGCCTTGCAGCAATGCCATAAAATATGCTCACACTGTGCATATCTTAAGCCATACATATCAAAATATAAGATATATATATGTACATATAAAATAAATTGCTTAAATCATGCGCTAAATGCTAAACAAACTTTAGACAACTTATCAAATGTTTTTATTGAGCATTGTTGCAGCGCCTCTGCAAACAAACAAAATTGAAGGAATACGGTTTGAGTAGTGTATTTTCAACACCTTGACAACGTTGCGTGTGGCCGCCAATAAATTGAGATAAAGCATACATATATAATGGGCATATTTTGGGATGAGTTAATCGGTAAAATAATGTTTGCAATAAGGAAAATTGTTTGCAGTTAGAAAATAAAAAGATTAATTTTATATTGAAATGGAAAGCAATTAGAGTGCACCAGGAGTGTGCCAAACAATAGATGTGGATTTATTTCGTAATGGACCCGACTGCTATACACTCTTTTATTAGCCCCTTGCGGAGTCAGAAGTGGACGTGACAATTGCATTTTTGCTCAAATCTTTCAAGTTTTGCCATCAATTTAAGTTTGGTTGGGCCTGTTCTACAGGTTTTGGAGAAACAAACATTGCTCGTTTGCAAAGGCGGGGGTGGGCTTGACAAAATTATTTTTATCCAATATATGTTATAGGGCAACAGAATTCAACCTGCAACCTGGTGATTCTAGCTAAAGGGGTGTGGGAGATACAGACTTTCCTCATTTGTGGGGGCGGGGGTGGGTGTGACCAATTTTTTTTTGGTCAGATCAATCAAGAAAGTGATAAGTAGCCTTTTTGCTAAATTTGTTTACTCTAACTGTAAAACTTTGGGAGATACAGGTTTTTTCGGTTTGTGGGGGAAGGGGTGGGGGAGGGGGGGGTAGATCTTGACACTTTGTCTGCCTATGGTATAAACCAACATGTAAACCAGGTTTGGTTGCTCTAGTTTCAAAACTGTTGAAAAGAAATGCGTTCATACGGACAGACGGACGGACAGACGGACATTTCACAAGCCCAATATACTTTTATATCAAACTATTATTTTACTACTTAGAAAGTATAGGTTTTAAAAACTCCCACAGCCACAATTTTAAAGATAAAGCTTTTGAGTACACATATGTTAATGTTGATCAGCTGCGTAAATTTCATCACGATCGGATAAATAGCACCAAAGTTATGGAAGAATCTATTTCCCCCGTCTCAGCAGGCAGAAACAACAGTTTGACGGGAACTGGACAAGTTAAGTGCGCTGCTTGCTTGTGTTGCCGCTGAACTGCTTGAAATGCAAGTTGGGAGCAGGGAGTCTCATAGTCGGGCACTCTCGACTAGAGCATTCTTACTTGCTTTACCATGTATGCAAGCCTAGTTTTCATATTCCACTTCTATTAAATAATTGCACATTGAAATGTTTTGGCTGATATTAATCACAATTAAACACGAAAAATATAAATGTTCCAAAAACTATTTATTTTATTTATAGCAGAGAAATGGCTTCTAATTTGCTTGAAAAGACAAAGTCGATGAAAATTCGGAATGAAAAGTGCTAGCAAATCAATCAAGTTTGATAATTTTACGAATTTTATCGTTTTGATTTTCCAAAAAAATTAAATAGAAAATCATAACGATATCGTTTATCAATGATTTTAGAACTTGATTTTAAAAAAAAAATATGATGTAAAACAACATTGTCAAAATGTATGTGTAAATGCGAAAACATAAATCATAATGTACAAAAGTTCTTACACAAGTTGCACACCTGTGTCAACACCTCCTGCCACTAACCTTACCAATTCGAACTCTTTGCGTCTGTCAGACACGCACATACGCACACACACACACACACACACACACAATCTCAGCTGTCCTGTGGGCAAATTGAATGGCAAATTTGTCTGCACGCAGCAGAAGCAAAAAACTTTTTAATTGAAAAACAATTTTTATGCAATTGCTTGTTCAATTTTTGGATTATTTTCTGGCTAAGGGATGGCTTGAGGGGTTTGGAGCGATGGCATTTCATTTTGGCTTTTCTTGCGCTTTTTCGGACAGTTCAAGTTTCATAAATATTATTGAGTTATTTTTTTTAGTTATTTTGTTTTTCTGATGCAATTTTGTGTAATTTTTGAAAAAAAAGGAAAAAAGAGTATATTGGGTTTGTGAAATGTCTGTCCGTCCGTCTGTCCGTCTGTCTGTCCGTCTGTCTGTCCGTCTGTATGAACGCAGGTTTTTTCCACAGTTTTGAAGCTAGAGCAACCAAACTTGGTATACATGTTGGCAGATACCATAGTAAGACAAAGTGTCAAGATCTCCCCCCCACCCCCACCCCTTCCCCCACAAACCGCAAAAACCTACAGCTAGAGTAACCAAATTTTCCACAAGGGCTACTTATCACTTGCTTGATTGATCTGACAAGAAAAATTTGGCCACGCCCCCAAAAATGAGCAAAGTCTGTATCTCCCCCACCCCAGTAGCTAGAGTCCCCAAATTTTGCAGGTTGAATTCTATTGTCCTATTAAATAGATTGGATAAAAATAATTTTGCCACGCCCACCCCCGCCCTTGTAATCAACCAAAGTTTGTTTCTCCCAAACTTGTAGAACGGGCCCAACCAAACTTAAATTGATGGCAAAACCACGCCCACTTCTGACTCCGCAAAGAGGAGAAAAAAAGAGTATATCGCAGTCGGGTCCATCCGACTGCAACGTTCTTACTTGTTGTAACTAGTTTCTGTAACTCGCACGCAGTGTGTTGCAGGTGGAATGAAGCAGCAAAGTGAGAGGACAGGGTGGTGCGCTTGAGGAGTAGTCTAGTTGGGCGGCAGCCATTTATTGACTTGACTTCCGTCCGTGTGTCGCAATTTCCGTTTAACGGCAAACGAAATAAAACCATAATTGAATGTTGAGTCAAGAGTTGGGTGGTGTTAAAGCCATTGCTGACGGGTGGTGATTGCGATAGTGGTGTTGGCAACGAGGATGATGATGATGATGACCCACGCATTACTTTACCCCTTAATTGAAATCATAAGATTTGCTAGTTTATGCCCCAGCACTGTCAAAAAGGCAGCAATTAAATAACGCAACGCCTTGAGAGGATCTGACAATTTTATTGAAATCTATTATAATTTTCACACTTTGCTGTGAGTTGTGCGATGTGAGTTTTTGTTTTGGATTTGAATTTCAATTCAAGTTTTCAGTTTGAGTATAAGTTTAAGTTTCGAGTTTTGTCAGTTCGCATGCAAATGCACTTGGGCATATTTGTCGTTTTTATGAGCCCCATTGATAAGCAGGACGCACTGAAAGGCGACGACGTTAACCCACTTGGTAAATGGCTAAGCGAGGGCTGCTAACAAAATGAATGGTATATCTAAAAAAAAAACAAAATTAGAAAATATATTTGAATATTATTTTTTAATTTATAAAACTTTCAAGGCTAACTACCTCATGTTTTGTACTTAGATTTTATGAAAATATTCTATCTAAGCAATCGCAGCTACAATATTTAACTGTCTTTAAATAGGAATTTCTAGCATAAGATTTTTCAAAATACTACATAGCATTGCTGCAAACCCTTAATTTAGATTTTGCTTAGAAATCGTTGGCACCATGGCTCATTTAATGCAGTTCATTTTTTTTTTATATCATATGTCGATTTTCAATGTATAAACTGTGCCGCTTTTCAATCGAAGCATCTTTTGTCAAGTTATATCAGATAAATTTTATTTTATTGAATTCACAAAAAAAAATAATTTTTAACATCAAAACCTTTGCAACTCTCTTTTACTTCAATCTTACAAAATTTGGACAACACAGAAACAATTGTAATGCGAAATTTTGTATTTTTTACTTACTTTATATTACTTATTTTACTTTATATTACTTATTTTATTACTGTTCATAACAACGTTTGAAATGCCCCTCGCTGCAGCATTGGCAATGAGTGTGCAGCTGACCAATTGTAAACACGCACACCTGCCGCTGAGTTTCTGAGCTCGTGAGCCAGTGAGCCACTAAAGTCACCTGGTTTATGGCGCCGTGAAACTGCGGGTGCTAAATTTGCACTTCTCTGGATGCGGGTTAAGCTCTCTGTCTTTCACTGTCTCACACTTTCCCTCCTTCTCGCTCACTCGCTCAGCTCCACACAACGGGCATTAGCATTAAAGCGGATCAGTCAGATGACGGCAAGTTTATAGTTGCCGCCTCTCACAAATGCCTGGCGATAGCCCGACCTGGTTGGATTGGATTGCATTTGGATTGGAATTGGGATTGGTATGGGTATTAGTATTGGTATTTGTGTTGGTATTTGTGTTGGGTTGAGGTTGGGGGCTTAACAAACCAAACAATGGACCCACCGCTGGCGTCGCTTAATTGAATTACCATTGAACACTGCAACCAAAAGGAGAAGCTGCATCATTGCTGATGATTCTTAGCCATCAAATGGCAATGAAAGAAAAACCAGACAGTTTCTTCATGTGAAAACAGTTGAAAAGTCATCCAATTGCTGAACAAATAAGCGCATAATTTGCCAATGCTTCCTCCGATTTCTCCTACTTTGAGTTTTTCTCTCTGACTCTGACTCCGTCTGCACTGTTAATTAACCGCTTCGGTTAGAAGTGAAATTAACTCGATTGCGCGTTAATTAGACGCGCTGCGTTTAATCAACTCAATGCTACCCTCTTCTCTCTGTATGTGTCTATGTGTGTGTGTGTGTGTGTGTGTGTGTGGGAGTATGCGGAGATTTTTTTTATTTTGTTTTTGTATTACAGTTTTTAGGCCTAACCACAGCTGGTCAACTGTGGTCAGTTGTGGTCAGCAGCAGCAGCGAGCAGCGGGGTCATTTAAGTGAATTCATGGGGTCATGTCATCTACTTGAATTAGTTGCGGTTAAATTTGATATCTACATATATGTTTTTCGCAACCATACTTTTATATTTGCTGTAAAATATAATTTGAAATAAGAGCATGTTGTTGTACGTCACGCTGTGATCACTCAGTTTAACGCAAATTCCGGTCCACAGGCTTAATGTTTGGTAATTCTTCAATTGAGCTCCTCCACGCCAAAACGATCCTAAACAAGAAAGAATTGTTATTTTCGAAGATATATACCCTTGCAGAAAAGATTTGTATAAGAAAACTTATTTTTCAACGGATTGTTCCTATGGCAGATAGCAGATACAGTGATCCGATTTTAAAAAAATTTGGTCAACATGTGTAGAACGTGCTTTAATTGAGATATAGAGATGTGAGTTTGGGCGAGTTATTTTGAAAAACACAAAAGTTTTGCATACAAAAACTCAATTTTCAACCGATTGTTCCTAAGACAGCTATAAAATATAGTCGTCCAATTTTGATAAAATTTTATCAACATATGTGGATAGATCTTAAATTTGAACATTGTGAGTTTGGTCGAGTGTAAAACATAAAAGTTGTTCATTCAAAAAACTTATTTTTCAACCGATCGTTGCTATGGCAGCTATATGTTATAGTGGTCCGATCTGGCCGATGCTGACACATGTATTACCTGCAATAAGAAGAAGCATCTGTGCCAATTTTCATCAAGATAGCTCTAGAACAAAGTCTTGAAAACGCATTTAAACAGACAGACGGACAGACGGACATGACGAATATACTAATTTTTTTTTCTGAGACATCTCCTTCAATGCGTTACACATTTCGTGACAAAATTATAATACCCTCTGCAAGGGTATAAAAACTATTTTTCTGCAGAATAAATTAAGAAAAATGAATTAAAAGTTATTTCAAATGAATGCAAACCGAATCCTGTTATCGTTAACAATGAGGGACTTTTTATACTCTTTTTTTAATTTTTTTTGGAAAAATAAGAAAAGAGAGTATATTGGTCTTGTGAAATGTCCGTCTGTCCATCCGTCTGTCCGGCTGTCTGTATGAAAGCAGTTTTTTACCACAGTTTTGAGGCTAGAGCAACCAAACTTGGTATACATGTTGGTATATACCATAGGCAGACAAAGTGTCAAGATCAAGATGCGAAAAAAGAGTATATCACATTCGGGTGCATCCAACTGCAACGTTCTTTCTTGTTCGGTATTCAGTTTCTTAATAACTAATAAAAAATTATCATATTGTCAAAAAAGATTGCATATTATCATTAGGATAGCTAGAATAAAACAATATTGTTACTAACTTGACGATAATAAAAAAATAGCATTTAAATTATGTATTAATCAACGAGTTGTTACTTTCACAAAAATTATTTGTTCTAGTTGCTTATTAGTTTCAGATAATATAATATCGCATCATCTAAAGTCCAGAAAATGCTATTTCAACTTAAATAGCGTGATGAAAACAGAACGGATAACCTTAAACTTTTGTTCAGAATAGTTAAGAAATTCATATTTATGTGATTTATAGTATATTCCAATATTATTCATTAAATGTTGAATTTCAACAGCAGTTCTGTTTATTTTAGTTGTAAAAAAAGCTGCCATATAGGTTTGTACAGCAATCTGTAAAATGGCTTAAGATCTTTAAGCTGAATTCTTCATCCCAATATAATGTTCTGCCAAAGAGAATATAATAAATATACCTAATTATAAGCTTTGGTTTTACAATATTTATCTATCTATTACTAAGTCATTAACTTGTTCATTCTATTTCCATTGCCATTAGTCAGGTAAGCTATGGCATTGGCATCCACCATCCATCAGATGCAATCCATAAGATACTCAAGTATTGGCACGCGTTCGATTTCCTCACGGGCCATTGAGTGTGCAAATAAATGCGCTTAATTAATTGCATTTTTGCACTGTCGAGTCGAATGGTATTTGGCCCAAACCAGCAATCCATGCAAAACAACGCCTACAATCGACGCAAAGAGCTGACTTCAAATGTGCATCAATAAAGTCAATAAAACGTGAACAAGGAGCACTTGAACTGAAATTTTGCAGCAGCTGCAAAAGTGAGCAAATTGAGCAGTCCAGTGTAGGGAAACTCGAATGCTTTGACTTACTCCAGCAAAATGTTATGAACATTTTGTATCTGTATCTTTTGACATTATAATAATAGATTCATTCAAATCGGTAAACAGAGTTCCATATTGGGTTTGTGAAATGTCGGACTGTCCGTCCGTATGCACGCAGTTTTTTCCACAGTTTTGGAGCTAGAGCAACAAAACTTGGTACACATGTTGATATATACCATAGGCGGACAAAGTGTTAGAATCGGCCAGATCGGACTACTTAAGTATATAGCTGCCATAGGAACGATCGGTTAAAAAATAAATTTTGTATAAAAAACTTATTTCTTTTTCAAGATAACTCAACCAAACTCACTTTACCTAAGTTTAAGGACAGTTTATAAGTATATACTAAGTAGTCTTTACAAAAATTTAATTTATTAAACGTACCGAAAACCGAGTATATCGCAGTCGAGAGAACCCGACTGCAACGTTCTTACTTGTTTTCGTTTGAAGTTGGTTCATTTCTTTGCTAAAATTGATTTAACATTGGACATTAAAAGTATCTTTATTCGGTTAAAATTATGTAAATTTCACAAATATGTTTACCTATGTACTATATAAAAAAAATGATTTTCAAAAAATTTCAGTTTCCATACATTTGTGAAAACTGTATCAATTGCCCTGTATATTTTTATTTGATTTTAAAAATAAAAGGCTCCAACATACATGCGTTTATTCTAAACTATTTCTACCGATCGGTTACCAAAATACAAAATTTTACTCATGTTTATTTCCTGAAATATATATATAGGACATGTTTTTTCCATAATTTGATTTTTGCTTATGTCCAAAGCATTAGTTTGTTGTCGTGGAGATGTAGGAAGCTGAGGATTAGCCAAAAAGGAAGATAAATAGAACTGCCAGGTAGCTGGCTTTTGACAGTTGTAGGCGTCTTAGCTTGTTTTGGCCCAGTTGGCCTGAAAAAAAAGAAAAACAGTTTTAGCTTATGCGGCACAAACGCATCTTTCAACGGCAACGGCGCAGCTTCATTTGTTATACAACATTTGGACATTGAATCAATTCAAAATACAACCCGTCTAGCTGAGTGTTGATTGAGTGAGGAGGGGAGTGTAGGCTAAGGATGGGGGGCAAGCACCATAAAATTAGCCGAAAAGCAAACAAATATAAAAACATCAAATAAATAAATCAATTTGAATACAAGTCTCGTTTGCACTAGTTTTGCCCTCTCAACTTATTTCGATTTTCATTTACTTTGATTTCAGTTTTTGAAATGCAAACCGAGAAACGTGGCGCATCCGCTAATTATCCAAGGAAACAAACACTACCCCCCGCAAGTGTTTTAAACAATATGTGTGTAAACAAATCAAAATTCGTAAAATGTTCTATAAGTAACTTTAAACCCTTTCCTGCAAGAGATAGAGACACAGCGAGAGAGACAGAGAGAGAGAGATTGAGAGAAAAATGCCATTCAATGCCTTTGACTGATGTGTTGGGCAGTTGTTTAGCAGGGGAGTTTTCAGCAGGTTTCCAGGGGGGGCAGACCTCAGAAGCAACTCAGATCAAAGTGTTTGGATTTTGTTTTTTGTACCTCTTTTAGTTTTTTTTTATTTTGGACAGAAACAAACATTGGCCCTGCACTTTATTTACATTGGCTTCCGGTTGAAATTTGGTTTTTCAGTGTTCGGCATTTTCATTTGTTTTTCTAGCGAAATAAAAAGCAAAAAATAAATGTTCCAGCTTTGACTGTGTTTTCGAAAAGTCGTTTGCAATTGTAAACAATCGAAATAAAAGTCAACTTACAAATGCAAACCATGCAACTAAATGAAAAATTTGAATAAAGCTCGAACTTCAAAGGCCAATAAATGGAAATGATATTGTTATCATAGCAGATCAATCGAATGCGATATGATCTCTAAACCATACTGGGTCAAAGTCAATTGAGTTTGTTATGTTGCCTCTTTTTCATTTGTACTGAATTAAAGTTGAAAGTTAAGCTCACGACAATTCATTGAACTTGTTATTGCATTCTCTTGCAGAGCACGTTGCTGTTATTCTTTCTATATATACATACTTCCCTCTACTATATACCCCTTATTATCTGAAACGTTTATCGAAAAGCTGTAAGGTTTTCATTATTACGCATTTACCGTTGTCTCTCGTTTAATTACGTTTCATATTAAACCAAAAAAGGGCCAAGACCAAAACAAAACAAAGCAACGCAAAACCCAAAACCCAATACCAAACAAAAGAGCCCAAAGAAGAAGTCGCAGTGCTTCTTTTTGAATCACGTGCCATGCGCAACGTTCTAAATTTCAATTGAATTCAATTTAATTAGCCGAAAGCGTAAGAAAAAATTCAAACTTTATTATACTCGTATTATTTCCCTTCGGCCAATGTTAATTTGTATGCATTGAAGGCGTCGGCTAAGTTGTCGTCCAGTTGTCGTGAATGAACCATAATGAAACTGACATAATTTGCATTTAATAGTTTTCTTCGCCTTCAAATTGTTGGATCGTGTGTTCTAAAAAGCTCGTAGCAGCGCAAGAAGTAAACCAAACAATATATGTTTAAGGAAAAAATAAAATGCGATATGCGCACAGTATATAAATATAATTTTTGATTTTGGTAATACTCTTTTAGATTAAACAAGAAAGAACGATATACTCTGTTTTCTGTACGTTTAATAAATTACATTTTTTAAATACTACTTGTAATGTGAGTTTGGTTAATTTATTTAAAAAAAAAAAAAACAAAATAGTTTTTCATGCTAAAACCTATTTTCAACCGATAGTTCCTATGGCAGCTTTAGGATATAGTAGTCCGATTTTGATCCAATTTGGTCAGCATATATAAATTGTCTTTAAACTTAGGTAAAGTAAGTTTGGTTGAGTTATCATGAAAAACAAAAAAGTTTTTCATACAACTTATTTTTCAACCGATCGTTCCTATGGCAGCTATAAGTTAAAGTGGTCCGATATGACTGATCTTGACACTTTGTCTGCGTATGGTATATATCAATATATATACCAAGTTTGGTTGCTCTAGGTTCAAAACTATGGATAAAAACTGCGTTTATACGGACGGACAGTCTGATATTTTACAAACCCAATATACTCCTTCTTTCCAAAACCGAGTAAAAAACTATAGTTATGCTCCTTTCCATTAAAGATCATTCTTCAATCTTAAACTTTTACATTCTTCTTCCAATTGATATCGTATATTAACTAAAGCTTATCTTAATGTAAGCTTTCATGTACTTTCAAAGCGGTTCGTTATCGAAACTCTAGATTTTTTGTTTTTTTGAAATTTAACTGAAGTTTAAGACTTTTTTTACATAATCGTGGGATACACCAATATAAAAATGTTTTCAGCTTGTCAATTTATCTAATTTCATACCTTCTACGACTTCAATTATTTAATTATGTGAGTAGGCGTAAGTTGCTTTAAATACAGCTTTTTTTATGACAACACATATTGGTATTGATAGCTTCTCTGTTACAAGATTAATTCAATACTTAAAAAACATTCTCAACTAGTATTTTTATACTCTTTTTTTAACTTTTTTGAAAAAAAAGGAAAAAAGAGTAAATATGGGGTTGTGAAATGTCCGTCTGTCCGTCTGTCCGTCTGTCTGTCCGTCTGTCTGTATGAACGCAGGTTTTTTCCACAGTTTTGAAGCTAGAGCAACCAAACTTGGTATACATGTTGGTATATACCATAGTAAGACAAAGTGTCAAGATCTCCCCCCCACCCCCACCCCTTCCCCCACAAACCGCAAAAACCTATATCTTCCACAGTTTTATAGCTAGAGTAACCAAATTTGGCACAAGGGCTACTTATCACATCCTTCATTGATCTGGCAAAAAAAAATTCGGCCACGCCCACCCCCGCCCCCACAAATAGGCAAAGTCTGTATCTCCCCCACCCCTTTAGCTAGAATCACCAAATTTTGCAGGTTGAATTCTGTTGCCCTATTTAATAGATTGGATAAAAATATTTTTGCCACGCCCACCCCCGCCCTTGCAATCAAGCAATGTTTGTTTCTCCCAAACCTGTAGAACAGGCCCAACCAAATTTTAATTGATGGCAAAACTTTAAAGATTTGAGCAGAAATTCAATTGCCACGCCCACTGACTCCGCAAAGAGGCGAAAAAAAGAGTATATCGCAGTCGGGTGCATCCGACTGCAACGTTCTTACTTGTTTGTTTTGTGGTTTAAGTATGTACCTACTTAGTTTCTTTGAAAGATCAAACGTCTCAATTGAGCTAATGCAATAAACAAGAGCTTTAAATATCAAATGACAATTAATAAAAATTCGATATTATTTTTCTCATCTCATCTCATCAATAAAATAATATATAAAATATATCAAATATAAAACTTTAAATATAGTTTTATGATAATAAGCATAAGCTTATACAAATTTTGTAAATTTTTAATAAATGTTTCTAAAATTGTTCAATTTTTCATTTTCGAATTCAGCCAGTTAATTGTATCATATCACAACAGCATGTTTATATCATCTCAGGTGAAAACTTAAGAAATTGCAAAAGAATTTCTGTCTTTACAGGGCTTCAATGTTATATTGTCTAATTTAAAGCTTCAACAACTTTCATGACATAGTTATGAGACTCAACTGCTAGTTTATCAATCCCTATTACTATCAAACAGTTGCCTGATTATTACCAAAGGGCCTTAAGAGTAGCAGGCTGTGAGTTTGGCTAAGTGCGGCTAGCCAAATGGGCCGCAATCCGCATGAAATCACCGCAATGCGCAGCTCGTACGCTGATGTCCAACCAAACTAGGATATCAAGGATATTTAATTTGCTGCCATAATTTCATTATAGCAACAATAAAGCTTCAACTTTTCAACCTCTGCACCCCTTCCACCGTTTACACTTGGCAGATTTTGGTGTGGCTCTTTTAGCGGTTGTTGGAAATTCAATCAGAGCCTGCTATAGAATATGCCAGGATGCGCGAAGGATGTGGCGGCGACACACACACACACACACACACACACACACACACACACACACACACACACACACACACACACACACACACACACACACACACACACACACACACACACACACACACACACACACACACACACACACACACACACACACACACACACACACACACACACACACACACACACACACACACACACACACACACACACACACACACACACACACACACACACACACACAAACAGTTAGACTGAAATACACATAGACAGATATACACATAGACTGTTATAGATACAAAGTTTATCTTTCGCTTTGTGTGCGTAATTTTCAAGGACAATTCAGCTATGCAGCATGCCAAAAAGGATGTCAGGCAAAGTGGAGAGACAGACACAGAGATAGACCTTGTTGTCCTGTCCATATGCATATTTATTAATTTGTGTATTTGTATACTTGTATAAATGTATTGGTATTTGCAATCGTATTTACACGCTGCTAACATATTCATAGACAATTGGCAAATGTAATTAAATACGTTTACAAAAGGCTTTGCCAACTCGAGCGACGAACGACGAGTTTCAGTTTCGACTGTTTTTGGTTATTGGATTGAAATTTTAGTTGGTTTGGGGCATTGTTTGGTTTTTTGTGTACAATACCGTTTGGTTTGCATTTGAAATAGCTGCTAACAATGACAGTCAAAGTTAAATATGAGTCTAGTTGGAATATGTATGTATATTCAAACAAGCTAATTACGGTTGCAACATGTGGCAAAGTAATTATTTTGTAGCAGTTTATATTTATGTTCTGTTTGTCTTAATTGTAGTTTCTTCCAGTTACAACTATTAAATAACTAGTTTGATATTTCAAGATGCAACTTAAACGTAATATGTTAATTTATAAAATAAACAATTTACAAATTATTTCAATTCTAGCTTTAATAGAATGATGTATGTACCTATGCTACATAATTTGAATAGATGCTGACTAGAGATGGCTTCAGAGTTGAAAACTTGATAAGCTTTGTGATGTTTTCAGCTCAATCGTATCAAAAAGGCTTTGCTTGAATTGAATAATATTTTTATATTCCTCAGCTGAGACTTTTAAATCAATATTCTATATAGGTTAGTCCTTGCGTAACCCAAACTCTCAACTCTTTCATTTAAGACACATTGGCTCTGTGACCTCTTACCCCAACTTCTAGTCCCAGGACAATCCCATCTGCTGTTTCTCACAACATAACAACAACAATATATATTGTTTAGATTCTTACAGCAATTGGCCCCGAAAAGTTATATTAGAAAGCAAAACTTTCTTTTGGTGACTTTTTTTTTCGTATAGCTTCTGTTGTATCTGCAGCTGAGCCTGTAAAATCAAATGGCAGAAAAAAACAGTTGCCTGTGCACCA
This sequence comes from Hirtodrosophila cameraria, assembly GCA_949708635.1. NCBI lineage: Eukaryota > Metazoa > Arthropoda > Insecta > Diptera > Drosophilidae > Hirtodrosophila > Hirtodrosophila cameraria. The sequence continues at coordinate 45,660,785 of OX453090.1, forward strand.
CCCAACAACAATGGGGTTGACAGGTCATATGAGATTAGGCAAAAGTAAAGCGGATTGTAAATTTATAAATAGCATCAAATGTTATTGTAGTAGTTGCTTTGAAATGTCATTAGAGTTGAGTTTTTCGATGTACAATGTGTATGTGAGCCACACATTCGCACATTAGCCAAACTCAAAAGCCTTTTTGGGGCTTCACTGAGGGTGTAGCAAATTTTGACGACGGGGCCGGTGAAAGTGGGAAAGGCGAGGGTAGTACTTTGCCTTACATTTGTCAAGTTGTCGTCTATCTTCTTAACAATAGCTGCTGGTTGTCACATCTTGGCAATTAGTTAATGTCAAAAAAGTAAGAGAACAATGGCAGTATCTGAAGCTGACAATTAAGCGTTAGATTAAATGAACAATTGATAAGAGTGAGAGTAGAATAGTGTAAAGTGTTAATTTTTTGTTTATTTCTAATTTTTATTAATTGCCAGTCAGTAACAATTGCGAACTAGTAAAGTTTTTGAGCTTCAAGTACAATAAATGTAATTTATTAAAGCTTTGAGCTTTTTTGAGTTTTTAAGTTTTGATTTCTTTAAGATTCAGCGTTAACATTAAAGTCAAATTTTTAATTTTTAGTTTTGTTTTCCAAACATAAAGTAAATACAATTAATAGCTCGTAAAGCTTTAATGTGCTTTTGCAGCTTTGCTTATTTAAGCTACGCTGCCTTTACTGGGTTCGTCCTGTTTTGTTTTTAAGCTAGTATCATTTGGACTTTAACAAAAAGAGATATATTTTGATGCTTAATGAATGAGCAAAGACTTTGGAAGCTGGCACAACTTAATCAGCGCCCAAGAAAAGGTCAAGTACGAGTGCTCCGCTAATTTGTTGTCTCCATGAAAACATGTGTGTATCTGTGTGTGTATGTGTGTGTATGTGTATATGTGTGTGAGTGTGTGTGTGTGTGTGTGTGTGTGTGTGAGTGTGTGTGAGTGTGTGTGAGTGAGTGTGTGTGTGTGTGTGTGTGTGTGTGTGTGTGTGTGTGTGTGTGTGTGTGTGTGTGTGTGTGTGTGTGTGTGTGTGTGTGCGTGTGTAAATGTATGTGTGTGTGTGCGCGCGAGAGACATTGTCAAGTGTAGTGCCTTTGTCACGTAGCAAAAACTTGACTCTAACTTGCAGCACTCGTACGGTTTGGCGGCTAATGAGACCAACAGCCGTCGGCCAAAAGCCCAGACCGACCCCAACTCCCGCTCCAACTCCAACTCCAACAGCAGATACAGCTCCAGTTTCGAGTTTTGTCGGCAGCTGCACGAGCTAAAGGCGGTAATGTGGAATGGGGCATACATATGTATATAGCATAGGGCGTATGCGGCAATTTTCAGCCTGAAATCGATATGGCATCAAAGCACATTTATGCCATTATGCAGCTTGGCATACTACTGCTCGTACAGCTAGTACTTCTGTCCGGGCTTTGAGTTTTGAGTTTGGGTTTGAGTTTGAGTTTGAGCTTGGGCTTGGGTTTGGCGTAGGAGAGAGATGCCTCAAGGAACAAAGCCTGATATATTTTTATTATGCTAAAATAATCGGCATAGACAACGGTCTGAAGCGGAGTTTTGCGCGTTTTTTCGGTTAGCTTGGCAACCTAAAAAATAAAAAAAAATATAAAAAAAATATAAAAAAAAATATAAAAAAAATACAAAAATTATCTGAAAGATGCATCTGAATATTGCAAACAAAAGATAAAAGCCAAATGCAGCGACAAGCGCACCAGTTGCTGCTACTCGTGTCGCCTCTGCACTCCTTGCCCCCCTTCTTCTTAATCGTTGCTATACTCTATTGTCGATGTGATATGCAGACTATACATGGCTTTTTTCAATCACCGCCCAATTTTGTTCGAGTCGACAGTAAACAAAATTTAATTAAAAACATTATTAAAATTGGTAATAAATAGTTTTTAAGTTCAAAAGAACGAAAAAATTATAAATGTTCTTTAAATAAGTAGTAGTTTCCAAAATCTAAGGTAGTTTTTCTTTTTTCATTTGGACAGCAAATTTAATTATGTCGAACTAGATTTTGCGTTTCAATTTACAGCAATAAATTTCTAAAAATTAAAGAAAGTTTAATTTTTATTAAAAATAATTTAGTTTTTTTTTGCGTTTTATGTATGTAAGCATGCAAGAAATATGTTTCATTAGTTAATGAAATTTGTAAGTTGTAGAGTCACCATATTTAACATGAGCTACTTTAAAAAAGTGGCAAAATGTTAACAAATCCGGAAACAGAGTATACAACTGTTGGTAGTGCTTACAGATTGTTATTGTTGTTAATAGTTGGTTCATGGTACGGTTGCTGCTCCGTTTGCCTTTCGCTTGCAGCCACGCAAAAGGTGATTTATTTGAACATGGTTATCAACTTAGTAGAATAACAGGAGCAGAAAGCGCCGCACCGCCAACAATAACAGCAACAACAGCAACAACAATAACATCTGTGGGGGCAGCCCCTCAAAAACAATGAAGAACAAACAATGCAACGCGCTCTCAACTTGAACTTGTGGCTAGAAAGTGCAGAGCCGTAAGATACGATTGCATTTACATGCATCCGTATCGGTATCAGAGCGCCTGCATCGGGGCGTGTGTGTGTCCATATTCCCCTCCTAACCATCCCTCAACCCTCCTATCCTCCCTTGCCACATATACGCTGCCTGTCGCTGAGCGCGCCCAAGACACACACCCACAGCTGCATGTGGCACGAAGACCGCGACTGCGACTCCGATTGGGAATGGATCTGCAGTCTGGGCTTTGGTTTTAGTTTGAGTTGGAGTTGGAGTTTGGGTTTGGGTTTGGGTTTGGAACTGGCAACCGGCATACAATTTGGCCGGCAGCGAAATTTATTTGAAATCAATGCTTCTTGTTGCATTCTTTACTTGCTCTGTGCCACAAATGTTTTTTTCTTTTCTTTTTTGTTTTTGTTTTTTTTTTATACTCTGTTTTCCAAAATGGAAAAAAAGAGTATATTGGGTTTGTGAAATGTCCGTCTGTCCGTCTGTCTGTCCGTATGAACGCAGGTTTTTTCCACAATTTTGAAGCTAGAGCAACCAAACTTGGTATACATGTTGGTATATACCATAGGCAGACAAAGTGTCAAGATCTCCCCCCCACCCCCACCCCTTCCCCCACAAACCGCAAAAACCTATATCTTCCACAGTTTTACAGCTAGAGTAACCAAATTTGACATAAAGACTAGTGACCACACCCTTGACCGACCTGCCAAAAAAAAATATGCCACGCCCACTACCGCCCCCGCAAATGAGCTAAACCTGTATCTCCTACACCCTTATAGCTAGAAACCCCAAATTTTGCAGTATGACTCCATTTGAACTCTTCGATAGATTGGAGAACAAAATTTTTACGTACAGAAAACAGAGTATATCGCAGTCGGGTGAGCCCGACTGCAACGTTCTTACTTGTTTTCGACTGTTGTTTGCACCAGCAGCAGCAGCAGCAGCAGTGGCAGCCGTTACAGCAAATAGTGGCAACTTCAGAGGCGCTACATTTCAAAACAGTCGGCATATTGAATCAACTGGTAAATGTTTGATCAAGTTAAAAAGCTACAAAAGTTTTCAATGCATCTTAAATTAAAGTTATGTTCGGCTGCTGATGCTTAAGTTTGGAAATGCACCAATTTTATTGTAGCATCATCTGTTGCAAACATATAAACTTAACTTATATTTATTGTATGTCATTCAAAATAATCTCTAAACTTATTTTTTTGGTAGAGCCTTTATGTTTTTTTTTTTCAAAGAGAAGATTTTCCATTCTATATTTATTTTTTATTACATTAAAGCATGCAGTGCAAATTAATTGTTAACAAATGAAAAAACTGAAATTAATGTTTTTTATTTAATGCGCGAAAACTAATCTGCTTAAAAAATAAATTTCACAAATATTCAGCTATCAAAGTTTTCAAGGCCAACAAAATGAATAAATGTTCAGTTAATTTTGTACTTATGTTAATATCTTAAGATGAACATTATTATTTGAAAACCGGGCAATTTCTGCATGAAATTCTTTAGTCATCCGAGTAACACTTTCAAGACATTTTCCAACCTATTATTTCCATAAAATCAACAAGGCCGACAATGCGTTACAGTTTGGCCTTTAGAGGCTGGGCTATTGCACTGCAGGCAGCCAGGAGAGAGAAAGACAATAATTGAATAGCACATATACATAAATACATATAGTATTCTATATAGCTATATCTATTGGAATACTTACGTATGTATTCGATTGTATTTGTATTTATTATTCATTTCTTTATGATGATTTCAACGGCAGCTGATTTAATGTGCATGCTTTTTTCTTTTTTTTATTTTTTTTGTTTTTTTCGATGTGGCACTCGCCGAGAAACGGTCACGAATTTTTTTTTTTTGGGGCAATGTTAACACACAGCGCCTGGCTTGGATATTTTGGGCCAATGCATTGGGATAAAAAGCCAAGTAATATTTGACCATTAAAATGCAGTTGTGTTGCACAAAGTCTAAGGCGAAATGATAATGAGAAGGCGAAACGGTAAAAAAAACGATAAACGGATTGTTTGCAACAAGGCAACAAGTTGCAGCTGTGAGTGAAATCGATACATATTAGAACTGCGGGCAGCGTTTGAGTTTTTGGGTAAAACTGCTCGGACTTTCGAGAGACCTCAACTTTGGGACTATGGGATAATAATGCAAACAAACAAAGTTCGATAGACAGGCCCCACGTCAAATGCATTTCTAGTTGAGTTTATTGAATCCCAGACCAAACAAATGCAGTCTGAAGGCTTCGGTTACGGCTACCAATACGACTACGACTGCGACTGTGACTTCGACTTTGGCTACGGTTTTTGATTTTGGTTTCCCATTTTGTTTGCCTGCCTTAAACTCAAACCAAACACAATCCCAGTCGACCGACCACCTTGGAGTTGCAGTAGAGACAGCAGAGACTTGGATCTGAGATGGACTTGGACTTTTTGACTACGACTGCTGCCAGGCAAATACGAAAAATAGAGAGACAGAGACGAATTCAAATGCGAGACTGAGGTTGAAGTTTGCTCAAAATTGTTATTTCAAAAACAAAGTTGACGCTTTCCCAAAAATTGTTTAAATCAATAGCCTCTCAACTGACCCACCCCCTTTGCAGCACCCGTTGGCTGTAAAAGTGTGAAATGCCAATGCCATACTATTTAACTATTTACTTTACCATTTAGTGGCTCTTTGAGGCCGACTCTTTTAATCTTTTACTCATTTGCTCATTTACTTGATAGTTGGCGGCAACTATGCTTTGATTAACTGTGCAATGTTGTTGTTTAGAAATTAGGCATATTTTCATTTACAGAAAGTTGTTGGCATAATTATTTGTGAAACGAGCAACAATGGCATTTCAAAAATTTCGATTTGAGTATAAAGTTTTATCTTAAAAATTTTATTTTTCAACAAAAGCAGCTAGCAAAATTATTATAGCACTCAATTTTGAAACATCTTTTGAGCTGGTACGTTTTTCAAAAAAATCTTAATTTGTAAATTTTGATTTGAAAGGTTTGCAACTTCAACAGAAATGCTCTTCCGCGATGTCTTTTTAGTCATGAGTTCTCATATAGATTGCTTTTGCATTTACATAATATTGATTTCAAAAAATAATTTTTAGTTCTATTATTTTTTCAAAAAGTATATCTTTATACGTTGTCAAAGTAATAAATTCAAAAAAAATTAATATCTTGAATAGTTTCTTTTAACCGATTGCCAATATCAATAATATTTTGAAAAAATTTTTAAAACTTTTTATGAGATCGTTCAAGAATCGGAAATATAGTAAAATCATTAATTCGTAACAATTTTCAATTATTTCTTAATTTGAGAACAAATGCGTTTTTTAAGAATGCAAAAGACATTTTGTACACTTATTTAATATATTATTAATTTATTTGTATTTATTTAAAAACAACTTACGGACTTTTATAAATTGAACGTAAGCTTATAATTTGTGGTATCTAGACCTTAAGCTGCTTAAAATATTATCATTCTTGTCGTTTCATTTAAAAAATTAAATTTTTCTCCACTTTTTCAAAATAAGTAGCTACAAAATTGAATACTTTTTGCTTCACAGGATCATAGAATTTCAATTCGATTAACCCTTGCGCCCCCGCTCGATTGTAACAGTGTGAAATGCCAGTGTCTTAATATTTACTTTATACATTTAGTGGCTCTTTGGGACTGACTCTTAACTATCCCCTCCCCCACCCTCCTCGCTCTACACCACCACTCTAGCTCGATTCGGCGGCGACCGGGCTTTGATTAATGCCAAACTGCGAGCCAATTCACAAGATCTGCACAGGTTTTCGGTACGCGATTCACACATTATTCATGTGCATTGTTCCGCGCATCGCAAAATAAACAAAATCTAGACGCAAGAATCTGCAACCATTCTTTGGGACGACCAACCGCTACCACTCCGCATATATACATACTCTACCTCCCTGATTCCCCTTCCTTTTCTTCGCTCTTTACCCCAACCTCTTCTGTCGGTTCTGTCGGGTCTGTGCAAATCCAATGGCTCTTTGCATACATTTGCGTTTAGCCAGCCATGCGTAGCCTGAAAGACCACAATACAACTAAGTACATTTAACCGAAACAAGATCGAAGCATCAATCATACAGACACCGACTTGGGAATGTTCTTTTTACTCCCTGTTCCCATCAAAAATGGGAAAAAGGGAGTTATAAAGTACTGCAAATGTGTGTAACAGACAGAAGGAGGCATTTCCGACTATATAAACTATATATATTCTTGATCAGGATCAACAGCCGAGACGAACTAGCCATGTCCGTCTGTCTGTCCGTCTGTCTGTATGAACACACAGATCTCGGAGACTTTAAGAGCTAGAGACACCAAACTTGGCATGCAGGTTCCTGCATACCATACGCAGATCAAGTTTATTTCAAAAAATGATTGGTTTGCATATGATAAAAATATTAAAATCATTACCAGTTTAAACAAATATAGATGACAAATAAACACAGTCATCATTTAAGTTTCGTTTTGTTTTCAAATCTAGACAATGTTTAGAATGATTAGATAAAAGTTTCAAATTCAAAATGTTTTTAAGTAGCGAAAAGGAGTAAGTTCCGAATTCAATTAGAATCGAAATTGTTCGCTTGTCTAAATTTCGAATATCGATGGAAAATTCAGTTTAAAAAGTTGTGCTTTTGAGAAAGTGAAATAAGAAGGTTCTATTAATTATCCTTAACGATTTACAGTTCTTTCTAAAATATGATGACTAAATCGAAAGCGAATCGGAATAAAAATGTTCTCTTAGTTATTTATTTACTATTTGATAGCTACAGCTATTTTCAATAGCTGCCAGGGTCAGTTCAAAGTTCACAACATATTGAACATATCCTTTTATTTGATACACTACAACTCTATCAAAAGGCAGCCTAGCAAAAGGCAAGGAACTGCAAGAGTCTGTTTGCAAGTTGCAAGTTGCCAGCGGCTGCGCAGCGACAACAACAACAACAACAATAATAACAACAACGACGAAGACGACGACGACGAGCAACAATGGCCATTGAGTTGCTGCTGCTGCTGTTGTTGCTGCTGCTGTTGCTGTTGCAGCCTGCCAAAAAACAAAGGCCAAATAACAACAAAGCGAATAAAAAAAGCAAAAAAAAAAGAGAAACGAGAAATATGTATATCAGATTTAAAATAAATGTAACTGCGCGGCTCATTATGCTGCGCTTACACACGCCGAGGCAGGAACCTGGAACCTGCCCCAACCAGCCCGCTGCCCCTACCGTCAACTGTTGCTGCTGCGCATGCTCAACAGTTGGTGCACTTAATGGCCTGGGCAATCAGTGGCTACCTGCACCCCCCTCCACCCTGCCACAGAGTGTAGAATGTAGCCAACATGCTGGCTAGTTAGCTGGCAGGTAAAACCTAGAGAGAGCAAAAGACTGTGCCACAAACTGTTGCATCGCCATCGTATCGTGTGGCATGGCCAAACGCATTTCGTATTCGCATTTAAATAAACATTTTTCAGTTTCAGAGCCAAAAGGAACGCGCTTTGTTCGTTAAACGTTGAGACTAACTCTAAGTCGTAGTCGGAATCTGAGACTGAGTCTAGAGTCTAGTGTCTTGAGCCTAGATCTTGTTCAAGTGCCATGCCACAACTTTCACTAAAAAGAACAAAGCTGCATGACTTTTTTGTCTACTTGCAGCACGTGCAACACACTCTCATATTTGCATGCTCATTTCATATTTCTCTCTGTCTGCACAAACAACTTAATCGATTTACGTTCATTTGTAACTTGGCAATTTGTTATCGAATGCTTCTTCGGTATCTCTGTGCAACACACACACACACACACACACACACACACACATGCCGCGAAATTTGTTGCAACGATTAGCCAGACAACAACAAAAAATTTCAATGCCATTGGCTTATTAATTACCCAAGATAGCGCAGCCGCTGAGTGTAGCATTTGTTAGTGCTCTAATATACCCTACCATACCCCACTACCTTCTCCCCTTGCTCATGCCCCCTGCAACATATAACTAAGCTAACGAAAAATGTAGCAAGAGCAGCTTGGTGGCGCAACTTCAAGGGCAACGCGGCGGCATTCTTCACTGTCTGTTGCCAATTATGATTGAATTTTAGAAATTATTATCTTGCTTCTCATTTTTTTTTTTTTTTTTTTTTGCTGTATGTTGCCTGCTGCCTGTTGCCTTTTGCTATTGCCTCTGCTGTTTGGCGGCATATTTTGTCACTTCTTGCAATCTACAAAATATCTTTTCAAATATCGCAAATTTTTTTCTTGCACAAATATTTTAAAGACAATAAAGATGAAACCAGACGGCTAAAAAGCACCTCAATGTTTTCAACTTAAATCAAGAATTGCCTGCAGCACAGTGTTGTTCTATTAAAATGATAATAAAGTAAACTTACGTTTGCTAAGCAAAACATTGTTGTTAAATTAACTTAAGAGAGAAAATACTTTTTGTTTAATAAAGATTGGAATTGGATTCTATTTATTGGGGTATTATTAATTTAATTTTTGTTTTTATGCAATAATTTAACAATATAAATAATATGACTGTTTAAAAGTTGCAAAAGTTGAGGAATTTTGAAAGTTCAATTACAATAATATTTTTTTTTTTTAAACCATTTTAGTTTTTAAGCCTGTTTCCATAGCCTTTATTTCAAATCATTATTTATATTAAATGAACGTTGTTGGAATGCAGAATTAGCCTTAACACCCTTTTTAAACATCACAAATTTAGGATAAACAATGGGTTCTACAATACTTTTTTATGAAAAATGTTCCTTGATATAAAAATTATTTTTCAAATTTATTAATTTAAGCTTTATTTCAATTTTTCGAAAATCAAAACGTTATAAAATATATCAAGTTTTTCGAATTTCAAGGAATTTCTAAGCTGAATAGAAAACATCAAATATATTCAAGAATAAAATTGAAATTGCTTCTAATTTATATTCATTTCTTTTTATACCCTTGTCATACTTTTGTCACGAAATGTGTAACGCATTGAAGGAGACGTCTCAGAAAAATATGTATATTCGTGATCAGCATCAACAGCCGAGTCATGTCCGCCATGTCCGTCTGCCTGTCTGTCTGTCTGTTTATATGCGTTTTTCAAGACTTTGTTTCAGAGCTATCTTGATGAAACTTGGCACAGATGCTTCTTCTTTCTGCAGGTAGTTGAATTGACCAGATCGGACCAATATCACATATACATAGCTGCTTTTATATGAATAACTTTTTTGTTTTCAAGATAACTCAACCAAACTCACTTCAACTATGTTAAAGGACAGTTTAAGGACCAAACTTCATCAAATTTAGACGACTATATCTTATAGCTGCCATAGGAACGATCGGTTGCAAATAAGTTTTTGTGTGAAAAACTTTTTTTTCAAGATAACTCAACCAAACTCACTTTACCTATGTTTAAGGATAGTTTATACATGATGGCAAAATTTCATCAAAATCGGAAGACTATATCTAATAGCTGCCATAGGAACGATCGCTTGAAAATAAATTTCTGTATGAAAAACTTTTGTATTTTACAAAATATCTCGACCAAACTCTATCTAAATTAAAGCACGTTCTACACATGTTGACCAAATTTTATCAACAAAGGAACACTATATCTTATAGCTTCCATAAGAACAATAAGTTGAAAAATCAGTTTTCTTATGCAAATCTTTTCTACAAGGGTATATATATATTTTCGGCACGCCGAAGACAACATTTCTTTCTTGTTTATTTTTTTTAAATTAACTGAAAACTACCAAATTCATATACTACTAATTTTGTTCATATTTAAATATTATTTAAGTATTTGATATCTTCATTGTAGACTTTAATATTCTGAAAACAATTCTATAGTAGACATTGTTGTATTTTCGTCAAAATATGTTGACAAACAGTTCTCAGCAAAAATTTAAATGCATATACAATAAATTTGAAGGTGCGCTTACTTGACTTGAAAATTCCAGTAATTTCAGCCTAAAGGATCAAATGCATCTGGGAGTGTAACGTGGGTAGATTAAAGCATAGCCTGTGGCAACATTGAAGCATAGACTCGCAGACTTGTGTAGACTGTGCAACCGTTGCACATTTTTCATGCTGCATATTTATGTTATTTTAATGTTTCTTGCATTTGCATAAAAACTCGTTGGCCCCGTTCCTTGTTTGAGTTACTTTGTTGTTACTAGCCCACTCTCTTTCTCTCTCTATATCATTCTCTTTTTTTTATACTCCCCTCTCTCTCTCTCACTCTTTTACTTCAAGTCAGGTATTTTACACGTGGGCTGCACTTTGCTTTAAAATTAAAGCACACAATTGGGCATTGAGTGTGGAATTTTTCGATAGGAATTTAAGTTCGAACTGGTAGCTGCCCCTGAATGAAGTAATCACCTTCCACGTGTGGCAGCGATAAATAAATAAATAAATACATTGACTTTGGCCTTAGCTGCAAATAAATTGCACCAAATGAGCATTTAGCATTTTTAACGCCTTTTAGCTTAAGCCTCAGAGCGATAAGGCAGCACGCAATGCCCCCGAACCAAGACTCAAACTCAAACTCAGATTCTCAGTTCTCAGTCAGGGTGTTGCATGTGAGACACGTGAGGTAGAAAACTTTTGACACGCCATATCATTGACTGTGACCCCCCCTCGTGACCCCGCTCGTCACTCATCGCATTCATCCAGCTGTGCAACAGTCTGGGGCAAGGCTTAAAGGATGTGCAACCAGGACCCAGCTTGTATCATTATCACGCACGCACATGGAATCATCAAAGTATAGCCCAATGATACACTCAGCTAAAAATATGTACTTACATTTTGAAAGCCATCAGAGCGTTGTAGCCAAAGGCTTTTGGTATATATATAAAAGCCACAGATTCGTTTTGAAAATCAATAACTAATCCCGTTATTTTGTTAGACATAAATTTAACTCAGCATTTTAGAAATAATTAAGTTTCTAGAAATTTCAAATTGATATTAGAAATATCTTAATAGTTGAATTAAAGTATAATTTTTGTAATTGTTGATTTAGAGAAGAAGTGTTTTGTTTTTTATTTTAAATGTTTCGGTTTAATTTAGAGATTTTGCTTTAAATTAAGAATTATACTTTTCGACTATACAAGAAATTTCTAAAAAGTTGGTATGAAAATACTATTTTTGTGATTATTTTGATTAAGAATTTAATATCTCAAATTTCAAACTTTTTCAACTTGTTTTAAAGGAAGAAATTATTTCTAGTTTCTAGGCGATTATCCAAAGTATATGTAGCGTTTTTTTAAGTGTACATAATGCTGATGCAGTTACTCTATCTCTCTCGCAGTCTCTGTGTGTCATTGTGCGCTTTGCACTGTTTGTCACCTCTTTCAAGTGTCCAGCCTCTGCCTCTAATGAAGTCAACTGCGCTACCTGAGCAGTCAAAACCCACTCCTCTCCCTTACATACGCCACTCCACTAAACTCGTCACCACTCTACTCCACCACACTCCACACCACTACATTACAGTCCGAGGTCATGTGCAATCATCCACTCGGAATCCCTGTCCAGCTGCAATTGATGTTCGTTTTACGAACTGGCCAGGCACGAAGTGTACCAGACTTCGGCATGTGGAACGCATTTCAATTCCATTTCGTTTCTCTCGCAGCTGTGTTTCATTGCCACTTGTTCGCGCTGTGGCACGTGTGTTGCCAGGCAAGACATTGCTCAATGTTGAGCAACATTTTGAACTGGCAACAGGTTTGCGATTCTAAACAACACGAAGTGAGTTGAGCTCTGCTTGTAGGCAAGAGAAGGGTCAACAGTCATTTCAGTAAGATAATAACAGTACTGAAAGCTGTTATGTTTTATAACAGAAGATATTGTATGAGCTTATTCTAGGTAAACTGATAAAATTTGGAAAAAAACCTGATGTGCGTATGGTATACAGCAACCAACTTGCCAAGTATGGTGTCTCTAGCTCTTATAGTCATCGAGATAACAGCGATCATACAGACAAATGGACATGGCCAAGTCGACTCGACTGTTGATACTGATGAAGAATATACTTTATAATATAAAGTTTATATGTTGGGAGAAGCCTTCTTATGCCTCTTACATAGTTTTGCAGTACTTTATTACAAATTTTTTCAAAATTGCACGAGTTAATGCAGATACAGAAAACTGTATTAAAAGCTATGCGTTTTATAACAAAAATAAAATAACCAAGAGTAACATTTTAGAGATCTTTTTACATAGACCCTCATAAAATAATAAAAACACTAGAAACCATAAGCCAATATAAAATTATGTAATTAAAAACAGTTCTGCGACTTATTAAACATTAAAAAAAAAAGATATAGAGAAAAAGGATAATAGAAGTCAATTTGTGCATTTGTTTTTTTTTATTTCTATATATAGAAACTAAGTTGGTGTACTAAAAAAGTATATTTTGAATGCATAATATACATATGTATGTTTATAATTAAAAATAAATCAAAGAAAATACCTGGATATATGTATCTGTTATAAAATAAATTTGATTTGAAGTTAAAGAAAACTTCAAGATACATATCTTTTACTCATCTAAGCTACTTAATAAACATATTCAAATTAAAACAGAATCCCATACAAATTCCTATTTTATTTCACTTCATCATACATAACAATTTTAGCGCTATAAAACATTAATTAGATAAGAAAATCTTAAGTACTAACCAACTACATTTCATTGATAACTCAAACTTTTAACTGCTCCCACTGTAAAGCATTCCATTTCTCTTTTATTGTCTCTGACTGCTTAACATAATAAGTTGTCAAATTGAGAACAGACTGCGGGTCAAGAAATCTTAACTCTGAATAACAAGATGTAAGCAGTTTAAATACCAATCTGATGACTACTTCACTCAAGCGTGCTTTTGAGAAGAAGTTCATGCATAAGTTTGTTCTGTTCTTTTACTTTTTTGATTACTTCATTAAGAGGACAACGGCAACGGCTGATAATAATAATTATAGCTTGAATTTTTTTATTTTATGTCGACTCATTGTAATGCCACCCACGGCATATATGTATGTACATTATATATTGTTTGTTATATTGCCAAAGCCAAACAACGCACGATATTCTAATTAAAACACACATGCAGACCGAAGCAACAACATCATCTCATTGTCATCATCATCATCATCATCATCATTATGATTGGGTTCTCTTTTGCGGTGTGTGAACTTCAATTCGATGAATTTACATTGAAGCATGACGCGGCACTTTTTGGCAGAGTGTGCCAAGTCATGTGGACAATGCTAATGTATATGGATTTAGATATAGACGTGGATGTCGATGCCGATCGAGTGTATGTGATGGTGGATTTCTATAGTCTGACTAAGGATCGGGTTGCGGGCTCGGTGGCGGCTCGTGTGCTATGTCTCGATGACATATTCCATTAAAAAGAGAGAACAAAATATGTTCTCGGCTATGAAATACCCACTACACAAACAAAACTCTTGTCGAAACTGAAAACCAAAACAGTTCTGATAATTTTGGCAATAACTTTGTTTTTTCATTATTCAATCCATGTACCAATCTAAAAGTTTTCATTTTAAATACTATTTTGTTAATTATAATTTGGATCAACTTGTCGGAATCGAAATGAAGAACAGTCCTTTATATGGTTAATTTACTCTAAATTACTTAGTTAAACAAGGTTCGTTTAAATAGAGTCGTCTATATTGACATAAATTAGCATGAGTTTTTTAAACATGCAGAAGAACTAGACAAAATCAACTTTGAATATAGTCTTGAGTAAATGTTTTGTTTATTTGATCGTTTTCAAAATAATAAAAAAGAAAGTAGAAACAAAGTAAGTTAAGGGAATTGTCTGTAGCACTTTAGGTCGCTGAGAGTATACCCATTCTAATAATTTGGATATGTACAGGGCATAAAAAGGCACCGTGCGGCCCACATCTGGGCACATGTGCATTGCATGCACACCTTCTTTCTAGGCTACCTGACCTGAGACAGAGCATTTCAAAAATATATATGGGTTTGGCAGTCAGTCCCGAAATAAGAGCGGGTCGCTTGGTTGCGCATGCTCAAAGTAGAAAAAGAATCGGGAGTTGGGAATAGAGTCGGAGTCGGAGTTATACAGACCTATAACATGCGGCTCACATATGTGAGAGGGAAACAAACCCAAAACGAAAACAAAAACGTCGTCCAATAAATTGACATTTAAAAATAGTTGAGAGTTGAGAGCCAGAAAAAGTATTTTATGCGTGCTCGGGGCACATGTGTCTGCATATTGTTGAGCATTGTTATTACCTATAGAGGTCTACATAACATAGTATATCCCAAAAGAATGTGCATATGCTCCAATAACCACCATATAACTCAAGGGCAATGAGCTGCATAATTGCGCTGAGTAATTCTCACTTAAGTTTTCGGCGATTTCTAATTGAATTATGTTTGGAATTTTTTTAAAGTAAAAATAAACCTATTAAATGAGTTAACTAAAGCGTGACTTATGTCTGCTGTTATCGATAATACTTATAGAGGTGAAATACACATAGTTGAACTGTAATTGAGATTCTACGAAGAAAAGTTATCACTTAATAGATTAATTATAATTAAGCTTCTATTTTTATTTAGAATTTGATAATTTAGCTGACAAATTGATTTAGATTAGCAAAATAGTACAGTATGTTTAATAAAGGTCAAAAGTGTGTTTTGCGGAAATAATGAAAATTTGTAATTAGTCAAGCTCAGCTTGAACAAAAACAATTCAAGATCATAAAGATGTTAATTTGATAAATCAATTGAACATTTTGTATGAACAACTTTTTTTGAATTTTTTTTTCATTATACTCTTTTTTTAATTTTTAAAAAAAAAAAAGAAAAGAGAGTATATTGGGTTTGTGAAATGTCCGTCCGTCTGTCCGTCCGCCTGTCCGTCCGTCTGTCCGCCTGTCCGTCTGTATGAACGCAGGTTTTTTCCACAGTTTTGAAGCCAGAGCAACCAAACTTGGTATACATGTTGGTATACACCATAGTAAGACAAAGTGTCAAGATCTCCCCCCCACCCCCACCCCTTCCCCCAGAAACGGCAAAAAACTATATCTTCCACATTTTTAGAGCTAGAGTAACCAAATTTTGCACAAGGGTTACTAATCACTTCCTTGATCGATCTGGAGAAAAAAAATTGGCCACGCCCACTTCCGCCCCCACAAATAAGCAAAGTCTGTATCTCCCCCACCCCTTTAGCTAGAATCACCAAATTTTGCAGGTTAAATTCTGTTTCCCTATTTAATAGATTGGAAAAAAATATTTTTGTCACGGCCACCCCCGCCCTTGCAATCAAGTAATGTTTGTTTTTCCCAAACCTGTAGATCAAGCCTAACCAAATATAAATTGATGACAAAACTTGAAAGATTTGAGCAAAAATGCAATTGCTACGCCCACTTCTGACTCCGCAAAGGTGCGAAAAAAAGAGTATATCGCAGTCGGGTGCATTCGACTACAACGTTCTTACTTGTTTTTAATTGCAATTTTATTATTTTAATTATCTATTTATGTAATTACAAATCACCATACTCTTCATAAAGCTTTTTAATTTATATCATCAGTAAATTACTTGAAAGCTTTAAACTCAAATTTATTTATTAAACAATTACACTGTTCATTTTCAGAAACCCTAAAAAAATGAACTGTTTAAGTAAGAAGTCCATCTAATAACTTGTCCTGCCCAGTCAATTAGTGGACACATTTTGGAAAGAGCAATAGTTTGTGACATTTGATAGAGATAAGGTAGAGAACTTTCACGGCTGGCTTTTTTTTTGTTGAAATGGGAATGGGAATAGAAATAGGGTCACAATATCATATCAAACACATATATTATTTCAATTTATTTGAATGTCAGCGAGCATAAATAACGTTAGCATAAATAAATGCCATGATATCAAGACAAAGCAATCTATATAGAGCGTAAAAAGCTGCACACAAGCAACAGCAACAACAACAACAGCACAATACAAAAGAAACGGAAAAAGGAAGTTAACAAAATAAGCCAGATAGAGCGATTGAGATACCGACACAGCAATAGACACCACAACAACAACACACAGACACCACAGAAGACAAAACCCAAGTCCAATAAAAGAAAAGATAAATGTCGAAGCGACAAAGGGAGACAGAGATAGAGATAGAGAGAGAGAGAGAGTGAGAAAAAAACACAGGTAAAAATCAACGGCTAACAAAACTGCCGCGAAACTCAATACGAGCTCTCAGATATGAAAAAATTTATACATCTACATGCATATATAGCTATATGTATATATTTATATATTTTCCGACTCTGTTCGGCTACTGGGGTCGTATAGTAATAATTTTTAGCAAAGTGCGCCAGGCGATGAGTGCCATGGATCGCATCTCGTATCGGATCGCATTTCACCTTCTTATTTTTCAGGTGTCACCGATAGGCATCTCTTAATGCACAGAGGGCCAAAGCCAAAGCCAAAGCCAAAAGACCCAGGCTCAGGTCAATGTGAGAGAATACGAGGGCAACACATTTTACAGCTCCTCCAGACTTGCCCTTCCTGCCCGTCCTGTCCGTCCGTTCTGCCTTACGGTCAGTTTTTAGTTGTTTTTCTTTTCTCGTTTTTGTTTTTGGACAACTTCCACCAAAAAAGTAATGCAGCGGTGTGGTCCGAAATTCTCATTAAGCGAAATATTCACATAATCCCGCATTTATTTGATATGCGCTCCATGATAAAGACGAAAGGACCAAAAGTAAAACAGAAATAAAAAACATGCTGTATGTGATATGTGTGTGTGGATATAACATACATATAAGTACCTTTTTGGTTTGCTGCCTCATTACAGGTACTACAGCAGAGATGATAGGCTCTAGATTTGGCAAATAAAAAAAAAAAAAAAACTGAGCAGGAAGATGCGATAAGAGCAGCAAGAACTCATTCCGACTGACTTGAAAAATATAATTAGCACTTAAATATTGGCATATTGATGATAGTAGTTACTTTATAAAGAACTTAAAGAAATGATATCATATAACATGAGACAGACAAGCCTCTTTCTTTCTGCATACAAGCGTGCCCAGATGTCCTCAAAATGTGTGTCACAATTAGCCAAATCATAGCAAATGCGGTTGAGGTGCAAAGAACAAGCTCAACTAACACAACGCTACAAAGTATGCAACATGCAACAAACCACAGTCAAACGTGCTGCGGTTCCTATTTTGCAACAGTTTTTCGTAAGGTTGCAGAAAACACAAGTCAGCACGAAAAAAAAAGTGTGAGACTGTCCTGTTACCTAAAAGCAATTTATTTAAGACCAATTAAAATTCACTTTTCACGTATATTTGCTATTCTTTTGTGTAACCTTTTTGTTTTTTAAAAAATTATTAAACTGGACGCCGCTGATTTTTAAGGACTGACACTAAAATAATAAAAATTATTAATTCTACTTGTTTAAGTCCAAGCAATACAGCATCAAGCTGTCTGCTTCGTTTTCAGTCCCTGCTCGGGCGCCTGAGTTAAATTTAAGTTTTTTTTGCACATATTTCAATTGAAATTATTTAGTTTGATAAACAACATAGATAATTTATCAATCTTACTCGTTTTCAACTAAGTAATACAGTTTTGAAGCTTTATTATTTGTTTTCAGTCCCTGCTCGGGCGCCTTGTATTTATTTCGGCATTCACACGCAGTCTAACAAATTGTATTGTACAAATTGACATAATGTTACAACAAGCTTTTAGTTATAATCTTTGAGCTTAAGATTGTTTCTGCATCAATCTATATTACACATATATTGCCTCCGAATATGCCATACTAAACGCTTCCGCGTTCAACTAAACACATAATCATGATATGCACATTGGAACGCAATTTCAGTATACGCGTATGTAACATAAGATTTGAGTATATATACACGATGATTGATGATATACAAAGTAGTTTGCATGGAATCTGCTTAAGATCTCTTGTATGCCTATAGCTAAACACAAACATGTGGCAGGGATTGAAGATTGGGGGAAGATTGGGAACTGCGGGAACTGAACTAAAGTGAGCTTGGTCAAACAGCCGTAACATACAGCGCACAGTTGTAATCCGTTGAACTGTCACACATTTTGCTGGCTGTGGTAATCACCAATGACAATGACAATGACAATGACGTTGCATATGACCACAAGTTGTGGGTATTACTTATGAATGATGCACACTACCGGAAAAGCATCGAATTGCGTCTGAGAATAATAATTAAAAATATGTTTCTGCCGACTGTAGTTTTAATTGCTATAGTTTTATGGAAAAGCAAAAAAAGAATTAAACAAAAATACAATTGCCATAAAAAAATAAATAAATAAAAGTAACTGTTTGAAGTTTTGGCTGCCATGATTTGGGATTGAAGAGGCAACGCTTCGGGGGGCTCCGTTAAGCGGCTTACAAAAATCTTGCGTGTTTCGTTTGTTTGTTAGGTTATATTTAACAAAAAGATTAACAACAAGCAATCTGAGAATCAGATTTGACAGGGTTGTAGGGGTTGGCATTTTGCCAAAGCTTAATTACCAGTCACATGAGAATCGCTTGATTCAATAGCAGAGCAGAACAGAGCAGAGCAGGAAGAGGGGCTGAGGAAGCCCTAATGCTGCAACTTTGATGTTTACTGACGATTTTGGTTATTTGATGCCAATTAACTGAGTTTGAATGAAATTTTATAACAAAGAAACTCTTTTTAACTGATCGAATAAGATATATATTACTGTATTCAGATATTATGTAAAGATATAATGTATAGAAATTAATTTTTCGAAATATATTATCGAAATTCTTGGGCCTTGACTTAATTTCCTTAATCTTCAATCCAACAGATTTGTTACTTTTTTTTTATATACTTGATGCTAATAATCCAATGAAAGTAAAGATATATTGTTAACATAGATAAACTCACAGGTGAATTAATTGCAATAAAGCAATGAATATATGCAGTTTTTTCTTTACCAAACAAAAGCAAGTAAGAACGTTGCAGTCGGATGCACCCGACTGCGATATACTCTTTTTCCCGCGTCTTTGCAGTGTCAGAAGTGGACGTGGGAATTGTATTTTGGCTCAAAAATCTTGACACTTTGTCTGCCTAATATGCATACCAAGTTTGCTTGCTTTAGTTTCAAAATTGTGGAAAAAACCTGCGTTCATACAGACAGACGGACATTTCACAAACCCAATATACTATTTTTTCATTTTCTTTCCAAAAAATTAAAACAGAGTATTACAATTAGAAATAAATGTTTCGGGTTGAATAAAAAAAATAAGTCAGATATATATGGAAGTCAGTTAATTGATAAAACTGTAGAATGCAAAGTTGCAACAAAGAAACGAATCTGAAATTATTAAATTGAGGTATGATGTTAACTGTAAGCCACTTCATACAATTTCTACGCAGAAACTCTTTAACCTTCAAGTGTTTTCGAAGCTATGCTCATAATTACATTAAATTTTGGTTTTGTCTGACAATTTTGGTTACTCGTTGCTAATTAACTAATGAAAATTGAGTTTCAATCTTGTCTGGCAGCACGATTTGTGTTTGTTATCATTTTCCAGTTGCATTGTTGCAAGTTGAAGCAGGGCCAAAACCAAATCCAAAACCAAGGCTGGAGTTGAAACCGAAGCTGAAGTCGAAGCAAGACAAAAGGCGGATACAGCAGGCCATCAATCAGGGGCAGTTGAAGAGAGGTGAGGCAGGCAGGGGGGAGAGTTAACGGAGTTAAGAGTAGGGGTTCAATAGATTTGATACCTTTAACAGTGCCAGTTGAAAGTGATTTACATGAACGCGCGTGTCTTTTGTTTAATTGTTGCTGCCCACACACACACACACACATGCACACACACACAAATTGTATAGTAGAGCTGGCAGAAGCAAATCAACTAATCGATGACTTTCGATAGTGGAGTTAATGGATACTTCGATACTTTAATTCTGTATGTTATAAATATATTTGGAGATACAAATAAATGAACATTTGTATATCCTTGCAGAGGGTATAAGAATTTTGTCACGAAATATGTAACGCATTGAAGGAGACATCACTGAAAAATTTGTATATTCGTGATCAGCATCAACAGCCGAGTCATGTCCGACTGTCTGTCTATTTATATGCGTTTTTCAAGACTTTGTTCCAGAGCTATCTTGATGAAACTTGGCACAGATGCTTTTTCTTTCTACAGGTAGTACCCATAGTTGAATTGACCAGATCGGACCACTATAACATATACATAGCTGCCATTGGAACGATCGGTTGAAAAATAAGTTTTTATATGAAAAAATTTGCTGTTTTCAAGATAACTCAACCAATCTCACTTTACCTATGTTTAAGGACAGTTTATGGACAACATTTCATCAAAATCGGACGACTATATCTTATAGCTGCCATAGGAACAATCGGTTGAAAATAAGTTTCTGTATAAAAAACTTTTGTGTTTTTTTTAAATATCTCGACCAAACTCACTATATCTAAATTAAAGCACGGTCTACACATATTGACCAAATTGTATCAATATCGGATGACTATAACTTATAACTGTCATAGGAACAATCACTTGAAAAACAAGTTTTCTTATGCAAATATTTTCTGCAAGGGTATATATCTTCGGCATGCCAAAGATCACATTTCTTTCTTGTTACTTATTGAATCATCTAAAGTGCAAATATAATAAAGTCAAAGGAAGCCCAATAAAATAAACGGCTGTGAATAAAATTTAAAAATAATATCGATAAAAGCAACCCTTTTTTGCCATCTCTAATACATACAGTAAAGGTTTTCTTTGCTGCAGTATCTAGATAATTGATTATTACATGCACACATACACACACTTGCATACATACACACTCTACACATACACTCTTTGGCTTTGCTTTTAATTATGCGTTAGCAGCCATCAACGGGCCAATAAATCATAATCCATCAAAGATTTGCGGTACATGTCTGCCACCGTTGCTACGTCTCTGCCGTCCCTCTCGCGTCTCTCTCTCTCTCTCGCGTGTCTCACTCTCTCTCTCTCTCTCGCTGTTTGCCACCATCCATCTGTCAGTTGGTTAATGCGCAATGTTTAATTGGAGCAGCGTAGTGCTAACTATGAATTGGCAGCTCCTCAAGTAGCTGAGCGGAAATGAATACTTGGCCCTTTTAAGCCGAGAACAGCCAGCCAACTACTTAATGTCAAAAACAATAAGAAAGCCAACGATCCTGAAAAGATTTTCACAATTAAGCGCTTGAAAGGATGCGGACAGGCAGAAGGCAGTCAGCAAGTCTCTGCCACAATCTTTACACCCCCCATCTCATCCTTACGAAACCGTTACGAAACTTTTTACCCCACTGACACACACACACACACATAGTCAAAGTGAAAAACGTACATGCATGGCCACCGGAAAGGGCTATTGGGGGGGGGGGGGGGAGGCGTGGCTGACGACCCCCTGCTGGCCGGGCAAAGCCGCCCCTTCAGTGCGCCGCTTGATTACAATCACTTCAAACTTGTAAGGCAGTTGATTTTGCAATTGCAATTTAACCTTTAGCTGGGCCATGCCACTGCCGAAAGTTAGTTGATGAAAATCATTCGTTTTTCAATAAATATATTTTTTATTACAGGAGGAGACGCCTCTTACCCTATATATATGTATATATGTGTGTCCTATAAGTATTAGTGTTCTTGATCAGCATCAACAGTCAAGACGGACAGGCAGACGGATAGACTGACATGGCTAGTTTAACTGACTGCCTGTCTGACTATCAGTTTATAGTTTCTCCGTTTTCTTATAAAAAAATAGTATTTATATTAGTATTGCATTTATTTTTAATAATTTTTGTACCTTAATTATCATATTAAATAAGTCTTCAAAACATGACTATAAGAAAAGAATGCACGTATTTATTAGCTTGGATAATTATACATACTCAAATTAACTTTATATTCTTTATCAACATCTGTTTTACAATTTAGATTAACTTTTATTTGTTTTTCGTTAACTACTTTATTTCGTTTAATTGCAAATTCAGTTAGCTTTTTATTTTATCGAATTTCTATTTAGTATTCGAACTGGGTTATTTTTCTACCCCTGAGATCATCTTGGGGTTAAAGTATGCACAACATGCTGGGTAACAAATACGTACCCAGCAGTTCAGAGCTGTGTGTTTACAATATTTCTATTGCCTGCTGTTGGTTTACGACTACAACAAAAAGGCTGCACTCCTTAATTTGATTCGATTTTGAAAATGGCAACAGCAAACAACAGAAATAACAGAACAGCATAAAAAAATTAGAATGGAATTATAAATGTAACCTGAACAATGCCAAATGGGATTGAATATTTGTTGGTTATGTGATGTTGCGGAATTCAAATGAGATATAAACATGATATTACTTTTAATTGCGGCGGTTCCAAAACTCATTTTCAATTCCGTTTGAATCATTAGGAATCAAATTTGTTACCTGTTTTTCATAGCGACCAAACAACTGAATATTCGGTTTGAAAAGCGTGCACTTTTCAGAAAGTAAAAAATGTTTATTTATTTTCATTCGGTTGCAGATAATGCAAAATTTTACGAATCAAAAAGTAAACGAAAATGGAAGCAACTTCAATGATACTAATCTTCAACAATTGATTATTCAATTATTAGACCGAATTACTGGATTTAATATTTGAAAGTAAAATAAAATCGAAACTTAGAAAGACATTTTTATTGTGAAGGAAAACATTTTTTCGGAGCGGTCAAAAGCGAAATTGAATTTAGAATGACGCGCTTACTTTAAGTCCTTTTGATGGATATGTGGATTAAGAAAAAGTTGCATAAAAAAGAAAGCTACTGCAGCTCTCTCTCTCTCTCTCTCTTTCTTTCACTCTTAGACTCGCCAACGCATTTGTCTTATTTAGACAGCGCTGTGTAGTAAAAAAAGTTGACGCCATAGTCATCAACATCAGCATCAGAATCAGCATCAGCATCAACATCAGCATCAACTTCAACATCAGCATCAACGTCAGCGCTGCAAATCGCATTAAGGACTCTTAATGAAAGTTACTGCATCCTGTGGCAAGGGGGCATATATGTGTGTATGTATTTTTATACTCTTTTTTTAACTTTTTTGAAAAAAAGGAAAAAAGAGTATATTGGGTTTGTGAAATGTCCGTCCGTCCGTCTGTCCGTCTGTCTGTCCGTCTGTATGAACGCAGGTTTTTTCCACAGTTTTGAAGCTAGAGCAACCAAACTTGGTATACATGTTGGTATATACCATAATAAGACAAAGTGTCAAGATCTCCCACCCACCCCCACCCCTTCCCCCACAAACCGCAAAAACCTATATCTTCCACAGTTTTACAGGTAGAGTAACCAAATTTTGCACAAGGACTACTAATCACGCCCACCTCCTCCCTTGCAATCGACCAAAGTTTGTTTCTCCCAAACTTGTAGAACGGGCCCAACCAAACTTAAATTGATGGCAAAACTTGAAAGATTTGAGCAAAAATATAATTGCCACGCTAACTTCTGACTCCGCAAAGAGACGAAAAAAAGAGTATATCGCAGTCGGGTCCATCCGACTGCAACGTTCTTACTTGTTTGTATATGTATTTGTTAACATCGTTGTGCGATGATTGATTTCACGCCAAAACGATTTCAATCAGCATTTCCGTTCCAAGTTTGATTTTTTTTTTCTTTCTTTCTTTGCCTTCTTATTGCATTACGTCGATTTTAGACCCTGCATTGGTTATATAGTATGCTAAATGCAGGGGGAGGCTTAGGCACAGCTGCTGCCAGCGAATGGAATGAGGAGGGGGTGGGAGTTTAAGTTCCGTCTTGGGAGTTTGCTTCAATCTGTTTCGTTCCATTTCCGCAAAACTGGGTCATGTTTGTGCCGCTCTTGTCATTTAATTGTTTATAGCAATTCATATTTGCCACTTGATTTGCTAGGTTGCATGCGGGTGACAAGTCTGCTACCCTTGCCTGCTCCTCTCCGCCTCTCCGCGCTGCAGCAATTTACCCAACTCTCGTGTCTAGGCGGCCACAGGACATGCAAAAAACCTGTCATGTTTCGCATATCCTTGCGCCAGACAACGATAAATTTATTACCTATTTAGCCTTAATAGCCTGGCTTGTTTTTATTATGATGATGCCGTTGACATGCCATTTCCGTGTGTGTCAGTGTGTGTGTGTATGTGTGTATGTGTGTGTGTAGAGAGCGACAGTTTAATTTGTGATTAATTGACGTTAAAAGGGTTTAACAGCCACCCCCTTCTCACCCAACTCCAACACTTGATCGACTCTGACACTGACGTCCACTTGATTCACTTTCATTCACTTTCTCATTTAAAGGGCGTGCCTAGAACTCAATTTGCGCTTATAGAACGGAAATTGCTTCATGAATGCGGAAGTTGAATATACAAATATATTTGAGGCATTTAATCAACATGATTTAAAAAAAAATGTATATAAATCAAAATTAGAATTTCCGAAAACTTTTATAGCTGAGCCAAACTCTTAAAATTTAAAAGTTGTCTGGATTCACTAATTCAACTAAAGTCTTGACTCAGTTTTTGATTTGAAACTTGTTTCTATAAATAAACCTTGTAAAGGTTTTTATCGGCATAAGAAATGATCATCCTAGATAAGCCCAGATCAGCTAAATTTAGCTTCCATATCTTTGAAAGACAACAACGAATGTTTTGCTTTTACTCGTTATCGTAATCTGATTGCTTTTAAAAAGTTAAAGTATTTTGTACATTTTGAAGAATTTTTACATACATACATGACTTTAGAAATTTCTAAAACTTTAAAAATTGATTCAGAATAAATGATTATATTTCTTATTCAAACTGATGCATAGAGTACTTCAATTAAATTTGTTCAGTGTGTTAATGAGAACAATTAGCATTCTTAAATATTCAGCTAACACTTAAGCCAGCCGCAGGCAATTCATTTCCTTCATTACCACAATTTAGAAGCCTACCTGACATTCCCAAAAACCGACAAAAGTTGACTACAAAACTTCCGTTTTTGGCAGCTTAAAGGCAACAACAACAAGAACAACAACAACTGTAAATGGCATTAATAGTCTGAATACGTGCAACGTTAACTTCAGCTCAGGAAAAACAGAAAAACAAAAGGAGAAAACAAAAATCTCCCACGCCTTTTGACTTGAAGCGGCGGCAACTAAAAGTCGACTGTGTTTGAGTGTTTAGATGTGTTCCGCATTCCACACTGACCGCTTGATTAACATTTCCTCAACATTTCTGCCACAGACTCTGCCTGCCCCCACCCTGCTCCCATACTCAACCCGATTAATATGCTCGCCCGTATCGTCTGTGGGCAATATGTCAACAAATTCCTAAGCGGAACACGTACTTGAAACACACGAAACACTCGAAATTCGTGGAATGTGCTGCGGCCAGAAGCAGTCTCTTTGCCCCAAAGGAAATGACTCCTGTTTAGTTGGCCCAGAATTTGATGCCAGAGTCAGAGTCAGGATCACAGTCCGGAGTCCAACTTTTAATGCGTTTGCCGTTTTTGTATTTAAAAAGGTGAAGAGTTAATGCGACTGAGTCCTACTCCTAAATATGTGTGTTTGTGTGTGAGTGTGTATTCCCCAAATCCCAGAGACCAGCAACGTAAGCAACTTTAGAGATGAAATCACTTTCACAAAGTGCTGAACGCCAGACAACGACAACCTGTTACCCTATACAAAACACCCAACACCCCATCATTCCACCAGCACCTGCATTCCCTAGAGTATTTGCATAGAGGGTTTGTGTCTGTGTGTGTGTATCGGTGTGTGTGTGTGGGGGAGCAAGTTTATCTAGCCGACGACACGACTAACCAATTTTCAGCAAATTTAATGCACAAAGGATATGCACAGATTTCCAGACAGTCGTCTGCCTTTGTCTTTAATGTGTTTTATAATTGAATTCAATGCAAAAATTTCATATCCCTTGATTACACTGCATAACATGGCACAACAACAGTTTTACACCAACCTATTTGTGTAATGTTTATTATGATAATTTTCGATAGACAAATTTAAAGAATATCAGTCATGTTTACATCACATACTTTTCTTACCGAATTGGAATTTTTAAACTAGAAATCTAACCATTTCCTTAATAATTATACTAACGATTTTTTTGGAATTCAGAACAATTTCGAATGGTTTGATCGAGTTTTATCCGACTCGAAAATGTGAAATCGCCTATTAGCTTACTAAACATAAAAAACAATGTTTATAAGATAATGAAAACTATTTCAGAGTTAAGTTTTCTTGTTGCACAGTGGCTGCAGACGCAACAGACACATAAGCGGTTCATATGCGAGAGTTCATTTTGTCATCTCTCGCCCTCATCTCAGATTTTCCCAGTTTTCCCATTGAGTTATTAATATTGTAGTTGTTGTAGTTGGGCTACCTCTTGTCTATCTCTTGTCTGGCTGCCATAGAGCTGCATCCTTTGTGGCGCCGAATCGGTATCTGAATGGATTTGGCTTTGACTATGGCTTTGACTATGACATATACATTTACATACATTCACACTCACACCCACATTCGCATTGACATTCGCATGTACTCATGTGCACATATCAGTTGTCTGGCAGCTGTCTGCGGCCTTGAATAGTCCTAAAGTCAAAGCCACAATTTAATCGCTCTTTTGAGAGTTACAATAGCAACAAAAACATAGCAACAGGCGCAACAACCAACAACAATAACAAGGACAATCACAAAATAGCAACAATAACGAGAACGAATTTTTGAATCGTTTCATTTCCTATTATCAGCGTTAAATTAAAGCTTTGACATGTTTCAGTAATAAAAGCAAATTCACTTTATATGGTATTTTAGTAGACATTTCTTTTATTTTTCAAATTGATTGAGTTCAATTATTACTTGATCCTTCCTAATCGATGTAAAAAGAAAAGCTATCAACAGTTTCTGCTCTTGCATCTTTCGATAAGATTAGATAAAATACAATTTTTATTTTCCGAGTTTCATTAGTTTGTCTCTTAAAGCAAAAACGTTATTCATACAAAAACTAACTTTTCAGTAGATTGTTCCCATTGTTATTGTATAAGATATAGTCAGCTGATTTTCATGGATGGCTGTTTTGATTGCCGAAAAAATATTAAATATTTGGATTAAAAAGTTTTACCTTCGAGCAAGCGCAATGAAAACTATTCGAGCATAACTTGAAAGAGATAAAAGGTTTTGATACGTCATTCGAAATCGAAATGAATACGTCACGGATGATATCGAAATGAAAATAATACGGAAATGGGAACTGGACTGATGATAGATAGAAATTAAAAACGCAACAAAGTCACCGAAGTTAAGTAAGAACCTCAATAGTTGAGCGCATTGAACTCGACAATTGTCAGTAAATGTTTTTTAAAATGTGGTAGCATGATGTAAAGCAACCCTGGCTGATACTATATGTATATATGTATATATATATATATATATATTTTGTGGTCACAAACTAAAGAACCGCCAAGTGGCATGGCTAATGCCATGTCATGGGGTTTTTACTGTGGGACAGGGGCGCAAGAGCGTAACGTTTGAACTCGCCACGGGCTCAGGCCTGGGGGTAAGTAAGTAATAGAGCGATATTTGGTGTTGCCCCAGCCCCTTAGGGTAACGGTAACGGCACAGTTTGGGGCACGCGCACGCTCTAGCACTTCCTTGCGCCTGCCTGGGCACAGAAGTGGAACAAATGGGCGCACAGGACGTGCGAGAGAATGAGAACCAGAATGAGAATATGAGGACGAAACCTGAGTCAGCTGCCTGCCTGGACGCCTGGATGCCTGGCTGCCTGGCAGCCTGTTTTGCATGGCGACTTGAAATCTTTGTCGTTGGCGGCATTTTCAATTTCATGGTTAATTGTTTTGCACGCGGCATTTGCTTGACTCGAATCCAAAAGTGGCACATGAGCAAGAGGCAGCACAAGCAGAACTGTGGCAGCAGAAGACGAAGACCCGGCATGCCACATTAAGTTTCATAATTAGCACACCAAATGATTGGAAACCAACTAGCGGCATATGCAAAATAGTCTCAACAACGCAAATAAGCAACATATGGATGAAATCGCATGGGCTTTTGTTTCAGAGACGGGGTATATGGCAAGTGCATTCGTTGCCACTGTGCAACTTCTCTGAAAACTGGCAGCTGCAGTTCTCTCGCCTCTCTCACTTTTATCTCTCTGACATTTACTAATGACAAATTTATTCACGCTGTCACTTAGTCGACGTCCCCTGCCCAGTCACGTAATGTTTTCCATCGTTTTCTTTTGTTTTTCTCCTGCAGTGAAAACAATTCAAGCTGCATAATGTCCTGCAACTGAAGCCAAAAGCCAGACTAAAAGTGTCATTGATCGTCGCAGTCATAAGTCAAGATTTGTTTGCACCAATTTAATTAGAACTTCTTTCTCTTGAGTTCCATTGATGTGCTGCTCTTTGATCTTTTCATAGCTATAATGATTGATTGATTTCTTGACTGTTCGTTCCCATATCACACAAAGTCTACACAAGACTCATTTTAGTAATTAATCAACTACAAGTACATAAATAAATGACATTTATTGCAACAACTTGAAAGAGCAAATACAACGACAAAGACAACCAAAGGGCCAGCAAAGCATATACTTGATATCAATATTAAAGATGAAACGTTAAACCGAATAGTTTAATGTTCAACGTACAGACTAAACTTGTGTTTATAGATTTATATAATAAAATAAGTTATAAAAAAAATGAGAAAATATAATCAAAATAATAATGAGCCTTTACTTAAGCCTGTTATAGAAGTGTTCCAGACTAGAAACTGTTCTCGAAAAAACTAAAGAAATATAGTTGAGAAAATTGTGCGAAACTGCGCGTGTGAGTGCTTAAAAGCGGAGGGAAAAGGGAAGCTTTACTCTCGCCAATGGACACAGTGCAAGGACCTTTAGGAACTTTTCATTGGGTTAATTGTATGTCCCCTCATGGAGACTATGAAGCTGTACAACCATATTCTGCCGGTCATCGATAGTTTTTCAACCAATCGTTCCTTTGGCAGCTATATGTTATAGTAGTCCGATCTGCCCAATTCAACTATAACTATGCCAAGTTTCATCAAGATAGCTTTAGAACGCATATAAACAGACGGACAGACGGACATGAAGGACATGACTCGGCTGTTGACGTCTCCTTCAATGAGTTACACATTTCGTGACAAAATTATAATAAAAGCTTAGCAGTAATAGTTCAAATCGAAAAACTGAAATTAAGACTCACATTTTAAATTCAAATGTTACAGGGAATAAGTATTATATATTTATGTATATAACTCTGACGATTTTGGTGGTCGTGTTTATCTCTTCTGAAAAAATCATCAGCCCGACGATCATTAAACTTTACATACACACAGAAACAGGCAAAGACAAAGACACAGTCGGAGTTGCAGTCTGATCGAAAGGGGGAAGAGTCGAGTTGAAGATCTGGATAGGTTAACGAAAGCGAAACGATCTTGATGGGCAGCCAGTGGCGCTGGAGCCTGGCCAATTTGGGAACCGTTTGCTGTTTTTAATGCTCTTCAGACACGCACATTGAAGAGTTGCAAACGGGGCAAAAGTAATTTTTACGAATGCCATCGAATCGGGCTATGGGTTTTGGGTTTGAGCAAAACAAGAAGTAATGAATGCATAACGCAATAAATTTGTAAAATTTAAACAATGCAAAGCGAGCAAATTATTGCCGCTTGAATGGATCGGACTTTTGCCAGAGTTCTCTTATTTGGCTGGGCACGCCCCGACCTAATCACAAAAAGCAAAAAATAAATAAAAATAAAATAAAAAATATTTTTTAAAGGGTTGCACAATGAAGCCAATAAACTGCCTGCAAGTGCTTCCGCGCAATTTCATTCAGGGTTATATGAAACGAGTCATATTTCAATAAACAATGCCACATCAAGGCAAAAAGCTGGCGCCAAGTGGTTTCTTTTAGATATTTCTCCAGCTCCCAATTCCCATAGCCCTATACCATTTGCTTTTGTCAGCGGTTCTTTGATTTGTCTAGCTGATTGGCCAACGTACTCTTTGAGTGGCCCGCTCTGGTCCCTAGGGATTATATGATTGCTTATTGGTTTTGTTTTTCTTATGAGAACACACAATTTTGACTTGTCTTCAAAATTGTTTAATCACGTCATATCTAACCGAATTCGAATTCGAACTAAATACTTTCAATTTTATAAGCATGGAAGACAATTGAACATACCTCGAGTCTAACAAACTCATTCAGAAACAAATGTATTAAATAAGAATGCCAAATAATACCTAAACTTTGAGTCGAGGAAAAAAAGGATCTACATTTGAATTTACAATATTATTAAAATTTTTATTTTACAAAAAAATTATTTGATTTATAATCTAATTCATAGACTATTATGCATTAACTAAATTTTAAAAATGTTTGTATTAAGTGTGTATACTCAGGGATATAGGTTATTTTGCACTCCTTAGACTTAGTGCTTAATGCATAAAAGGTTTCTCTATTTTGTCTATGTTTCGAAAAGTCATGATGGTACTTGTTATACCAGCTCTTCTAATGCTTTTTATACCCTTGCAGAGGGTATTATAATTTTGTCACGAAATATGTAACGAAATGAAGGAGATGCCTCAGAAAAAAAAATCTGTTGTATTTTTGTGATCAGCATCAACAGCCGAGTCATGTCCGTCATGTCCGTCTGTCTGTTTGTATATATTCATTTTTCAAGACTTTGTTCTAGAGCTATCTTGATGAAACTTGGTACAAATGCTTCTTCTTGTTGCAGATCGGACCACTATAACATATAGCTGTCATAGGAACGATCGGTTGAAAAATTAGTTTTTGTATGAAAAACTTTTTTGTTTTTCAAGATAACTCAACCAAACTCACTTAACCTACGTTTAAGGACAATTTAGACATGATGACAAAGTTTCATCAAAATCGGAGGACTATATCTTATAGCTGCCATAGGAACGATCGGTTGAAAATAAGCTTTTGTATGAAAAACTTTAATGTTTTTCAAGGTAACTCAACCAAACTCACTTAACCTACGTTTAAGGACAATTTAGACATGATGACAAAGTTTCATCAAAATCGGAGGACTATATCTTATAGCTGCCATATTAACGATCGGTTGAAAATAAGTTTCTGTATGAAAAACACTTTTGTCTTTCAAAATATATAAACCAAACTCACTACATTTAAATTAAAGCAAGTTCTACGCATTTGACAAAATTTCATCAAAATCGTACGACTGTATCTTATAGCTGCCATAGGAACAATCAGTTGAACAATAAGTTTCCTTACGCAAATCTCTTCTGCAAAGGTATTTATCTTCGGCACACCGAAGATAAAAGTTCTTTCTTGTTTTATAGTAAATTCTCTTAACAATTTTGAAATAAAATCAATAACATACATATATAACATATTTACAATGGCATCCTTAAACATTGTTGCATTAACTTTTAGAAATTGTTTTTTTTGGTAAAACTAAAGTTTTCGCTCATTTTCAATGTGCTATACAGTTGTCGCGTGTGCTGTAATTATTATTTTAAGTATAAAGAAATGGTAACTTTTTCAAAATCTTAGCATTTTACTTTGAATATAAGTTTTCAACATTGAGCAAGAGTCTTAAAATTTAAATAGCTTATGCCTTACCATATAATTTTCAATAGTCAGGCCTAATAAAGCACTCCCTTTGCCATTAGACCTTTTATTAATAATGCATAGGCTCAATTTGAAAAGATTTTGCAAGTCTTGAATGATGCCGCCCTTGGCCCAGGCACAGACCCTTAAAGGTCGAAGCATAATAAACATATTATATTTTTTAATCAAGCACAACAAAAAGCACCTTCGTTTTCATCTTGAAGAACATAAGGAACAGATTGTTTAACGGACGTCGTGTCATTAGTAGGCGCAAATATTAGCATAATGTCTAAGAGTTTAGCATTAGAGGCTGACGTAAGGACCTTAGCCAGGTGTCTTGAGTTGGCTTGAAACTGTTTTCGTTAAGCCTGAAAAACAGCGCATAATTCTTAAGCTAAATGTTTATAACGAGTAACAGTTGCGTTTTCTAAGGGAAAACCAAAAAAAAAAAAAAAAAACCCTCTAGAATAGTACTTTTGCTAATCATGGTAATTCGAGTCGAAGAAATGTGTGACAGTTGTTGGGCTAATCCCCGCACAAATGTCATGAATTGTGTGTCCTGGCGAGGTGTCAGCAAGCCAAATGTAATAATTTTAATGATTTTTCATAAATGCAAAGTTGTAAGCGGAGGGGGTTTTGAGGCGTTAGGGGTGTGGGGGCTTGGCACGCGTTCTATGTAAAAGTAAAAATAGAACGAATGCACTTAAGGGTAGTATTTTGGGTTTGGGTTTCTTTCCACTGCCCGCTGTTATGACACATTGCCCTCATCCTCATTCTGATCCGACTGCACCCCTTTTCGGCCTATTAAACATGAAGACTACACACCACTGAGCGCATTGTTGTTTTCACTGCTTGTTGCTGTTATAATTGCGCATATTTTAAAATACAAATTAGCAACGCTGTAGTTGAATTTCAATAGCGTTTTAAATGCCCGCAAGGCATTGTAGAATTCATATTCTGGGAGTGTGCTAAGTTCCTCTGACTTTTAACGCAATAGCAACCAAGAAGCCATCACAGAGAGGGTTGCCTTGAACTTGCCACCTCCCTCCTCTCCAGTAGTACATATGCCCACATGCAACATGCCACACCAGACCAATGCAGACATCAACCATGCATCAGGCGTCAACATTCACATTCAGTCTGTGGCATTCACTTTGGCATTTCATACATAAAACACACAAAGCCAGCAGCAGACACCAGACCCAGACTAAGACCAGGACCCAAACCAGATCCAGAACCAAACTATAGTAGTTTTTTCAAGCAAGAGTTTATATATGTAGTTAGTTCGCTATAAATCTTGATTTTGTATTTTATAGTTACTCTATGCTATACACACAATATAGACCCTATATCAATTTAGTTATGGAAATTTTAAGAATGCTCCACGTATGGGAAAGATATGCGGATGCACCCGACTGCGAAATACTCTTTTTTTCGCCTCTTTGCGGAGTCAGAAGTGGGCGTGGCAATTTTATTTTTGGTAAAATCTTTCAAGTTTTGCCATCAATTTAAGTTTGGTTGGGCCTGTTCTACAGGTTTGGGAGAAACAAACATTGCTTGATTGCAAGGGCGGGGGTGGGCGTGGCAAAAATATTTTTAACCAATCTATTAAATAGGGCAACATAATTCAACCTGCAAAATTTGGTGATTCTAGCTAAAGGGGTGGGGGACAAACATCTTGGCACTTTGCCTATGATATATACCAACATGTATACCAAGTTTGGTTGCTTTAGCTTCAAAACTGTGGAAAAAAACCTGCGTTCATACAGACGGACAGACGGACATTTCACAAACCCAATATACTCTTCTTTTTTCTTCTCTTCTTCTTTTTTTTACTCCCTGTTCCCATTAAAAATGGGAAAAAGGGAGTTATAAAGTACTGCAAATGTGTGTAACAGGCAGAAGGTGGCATTTCCGACTATATAAACTATATATATTCTTGATCAGGATCAACAACCGAGACGAACTAGCCATGTCCGTCTGTCTGTCCGTCTGTCTGTCTGTCCGTCTGTCCGTATGAACACACAGATTTCGGAAACTATAAGAGCTAGAGACACCAAACTTGGCATGCAGGTTCCCGTATACCATACGCAGATCAAGTTTATTTCAAATTTTGGATGCACCCCCCCCCCCCCCCCCACACCCCCGCAAATCGCAAAAGACTCCCACAGCCACAATTTAAAAGATAGAGCTTTGATTTGAAGAAACAACGGTTTGACAGGCACTTTACGAGTTAAGTGCACTGCTTGCTTGAGTTGCCGCTGAACTGCTTGAAATGCAAAGTGGGAGCAGGGAGTCTCGTAGTCGGGCACACTCGACTAGAGCATTCTTACTTGTTTAAATTAAAACAAGTAAGAACGTTGCAGTCGGGCTCACCCAACTGCGATATACTCTGTTTTCTGTACGTATATTAAATTAAATGACACTTTGTCTGACTATGGTATATACCAACATGTGTGCCAAGTTTGGATGCTCTTACTTCAAAACTGTGGAAAAAAACTGCGTTCATACGGACAGACAGACGGACGGACAGACGGACGGCGGACGGACATTTCACAAACCCAATATACTCTTTTTTTCCATTTTGGAAAACAGAGTATAAAAAGAGTATAAAAATCTATTCAAAAGTAGGTACGGAGTCTTCTCTTTCTTTACAGGGTAATCCGATTTCAACTTACAAAACAGATACACATTTTTTACACAAATTTTGCAAAAACTGGCAGACAAACTAGAAACAGGTTTTATTTTTGAATATTTCAAATATAAAAATTGAAAATTTTGATAAACTGAACTAATAAATTTACTACACACACACACATGCTCTAAGGAGCAACAGTAGGTTTAGGCTAAACCCAATTAGGAGTTCTTCTGCGGCACCTTGACAATGACACACTTGATCTCCGTATAGTTTGAGAGCGCATACTCGCCATTCTCGCGTCCTTGGCCGGACATCTTGTAGCCGCCAAAAGGTGCCTGAGGTGTCAGGACATTGTAGGTGTTAACCCAAACGGTGCCCGAACGCAAACCGTTCACCACACGGTTAACCTTGTCCAGGTTGTTGCTAAATACAGCAGCAGCCAGGCCATAGTTGGAGTTATTGGCACGCTCGATGACCTCGTCGACCTTTTTGAAGCGTATCAGCTGCTGCACAGGACCAAAGATCTCCTCCTGAGCAATGATCATGTCATCCGTAACATCGCCAAATACTGTCGGTTGTACAAAGTAGCCAGGTAAATCGTCAGCTTTGCAACCACCTGTAAGCAGCTTGGCGCCTTGTTCTTTGCCCAATTCAATAAAGCCCAAGACTCGCTCCATTTGCTTCTTGCTGATTTGTGGACCCTGTTCAGTGCTTGGATCAAAAGGATCGCCCAGTGTGCGCTTCCTGGCACGCTCCACGCTGGCCTCCACAAACTTATCATAGATACTATCCTCCACATAGGTACGTGAACCGGCACAACAGCATTGACCCATGTTAAAGAAAAGTGCAAAATGTGCCTGTTCGACGGCATAATCCAAATCACAATCGGCGAATATAATGTTGGGTGATTTTCCGCCCAGCTCCAGGGTAACACGCTTAAGATTTGTATTGCCCGATGCGGCCTGAATCAGTGTGCCCACATCCGTAGATCCCGTAAAGGCAACCTTATCAACATCGCAGTGATTGGCCAGCACAGCACCAATATCACCAAAACCGGGCACAACATTCACCACACCCGGCGGAAAGCCAGCTTCCTTCACGAGCTGGGCAATGTAGAGCGCTGTGAGAGGTGTTTGTTCCGCGGGCTTTAGGACAACTGTGTTGCCAGTGGCCAAGGCAGGACCCAATTTCCAGGCTGTCATTAATATAGGGAAATTCCAGGGTATTATCTGACCGCAAACACCCACCGGCTCATGCCGTGTATAGGTAAAGAAATCACCATCCATGGGAATTGTTTTGCCATGAATCTTGTCCGCCCAACCACCATAGTAACGCAGATGCCTTATAGACAATGGCAAATCAACATTATATGACATGAAATACGGTTTGCCATTATCAAAAGTCTCCAAACTAGCCAAGTAGACCTGATCACGTTCCAGAAGATCAGCTAGACGATAGAGTAAACGACCACGTTCCGAAGCATCCATGCGACGCCAGGGTGAACCGAATTTGAAGGCCTTTCGAGCTGCCTTCACAGCAATCTCAATATCCTCCTCGCAGCCATGTTGCACCTCAGCAATAACTCCCTCGTTCGTGGGATTGATGGTCTCAAAGGTTTTGCCGGATTTGCTCTTCTGCCACTTATTGTTGATGAAGACGTCCGTATATTTGACTTTTGGACAGGTCTGAGGTTTTGGCATTTCGGAATAGCTAGCATAAATCAATTGATTGCATCCTACGCGCAACAATGATGTCCTGCTCCTTAAATGACGCATTATTTTAGATTATCTGAGGAAACATCAGCTCAGTAAAAAAGAATTGCAAAGGTTTTAAAGCTATAAATTTAGAAAATGCAAAAGCAGCAACTTATAATTTGGTGGCCATTTAAATTTGGGCTTCAAAGGTATGTCGAAAAAATCTGAATGAAACGCAACTAAGACTTTATTAGATTCACAAATTTTGAAAAAACTTCTGATGGCCAAAATTAACTAAAGAGATTTTAGAAATTTTTGTAAGTAAGTATATATCAATTGTAGAAAAATTTTCTACAACTAAAATAAATGGCATATGGCAATATCTCATGTTGTGTTTCATATTCGATGAATTTTAATTTTAAACAGGAAAATATTTGTTGCTTTTGTTATTTTTCTTATTCATCTTACAAACAAACCATAAGCCAAAGCAGTTGTCCAAAAGAAGAAGAAAAGCCAAGAACAAAAAATAAAAATATCTGTTTAAAATATCGGCTTGGTTAGTTACATTAGTGATTTTTTAAATTTTAAATTAGAGAGTATTCCAACGTTCAGCAATCCTTAGTCATAATATATTACATTTTTTCATACCTGCGCATAAATAGCAAACACTATTCCGATTTGCAGTTTCAAACATGAAGCCAAAAACTAAACCTGAATCGAAACCGAAACCCAAACCTGAATGAATCAGGAGCTGAAGCTGAAGCTGAAGCAGCCTTGGCGCTACATTTATCACTGCCAATTCGGGGGCAAATGTCGTCGTGACATTTCAGCCCCTTCCGGGTGGAGCCATGTGGGGACAGGAACAGAATGGAGGATGCAGGGTTCAAGGTTTTGGACAGGTTGGGAACAAAGCGCTGTAGAGTGTAAATGGAATTCTGGGAAATGAAATTGCAAGCACATAAAGCAACGTGAGAAAATAAGTAGAGAGCAAAAACAAAAACAAAAATAACAAAAAACCAATTGTTGTTAGCTAAAAATGCAACCACATGACTGTTGTTGGATTGCTAGATTGTTGGGTTCTTGTTTTTTTGAGTTATTGGTTTTGAATTGATGTGGTGCTGTAGTCGTTGCCAGAACAGAGCTCAAAACGCTTAGAGATTTCACTTAAAGCTTTAGACAAATGTTTTTGCATAGCTCTCTCTTTCTCTCTACCTCTGTCTCTCTCTCCCTCTCTGTGTTTGCCACATGTGACAAATGTCATGGCAAAAGTGTAGACGATGTTCTGATTTGCATTGAAATACACTTTCATTAAGAGTATTGTGCATATAATAGCATGCTTAACAAAAACTCAAATATTCAATATTATTTGATTTTATTGTATCTTTTGTATCATGCTCATCTCAGCTCATTTCTATTAAAAGTAACAATTACGAGAACATGAAAGTGGCCAGAAACTTAACTTATTTCCAAAATACTTATTGTGATATCAAACCTTAACTAACAATACGTATTATGTTTCGACAGTGTATTAACACAACGACTCGACTTTCAGTCTTAGTCATTTTCTTGCTAGTATTTTTTTCTGTTACACCAAATTTGTCATTGCCACATTTTGCAGACGCAGGACACATGTAACTACCTTCCACAATGCAAAAACTTGCTGCACTTGTTACATGCTCTAAAGTTCTGAATTGAAATTTAACAATCGCTTTGAAACACACAAAAAAAAAAGACACCCAAAAAACGAGTTGAAATTTTGTAGTTGAGACAAGCAGATACCCTATTGTTTTAAACCTTTCTATAAGTGCATTTTTGTTCCACTTTCAACAAGATTTTGTGCAACTAGATATCATTTTGATGATATGATTTTTTGGATTTTGCTTAGAAATTTTTTATCTATCTCGAAATGAATGAATTTTGCCATAAGATTGTGTATAATTTACTGTAGTATATATTAAATTAAATTTAAAGGATATATTAAATCAATATTTAAAATCAATATTCAAAAAAAATATATATAACTATATATTAACTATAATACATTGAACCTCTCCGTCTGTTTTATATATGTGCACAATATTATGATACCCTATTGTTACACTTACATGTGTACTCAGCGACTATTTAAAGCTGCAGCTATTATGTACGCCGAACAAAAAGCTAAAACGCTTCCCCGCTGCCCCCTCTACAACATCTACACCCTTGAGGGCCGAGTGTCGTCGAGCTTTGGCATAAACTTTGCCAACCACATTCAACATTCGCATCCGCATTCAACATCCGCATCCGCATGCCACATCGAATCCAAGTGTGCCCCGTGTGTGCACTTCAGTCGCTGATAACTTATCTTTGGCTAGGGTGATGTCTGTTACAAATGTTGCAATATTTATGCCACATACACAGGCAGAGGCAGCGACAGAGGTAGTGAGCAGAGGAAGGGACAGAGGCAGAGTCACAGGAAGTTCGTATTATGATTTGCACATTATGCAAATTGCGCTATCGTAAATACTTTTTTTCCCCTACTCATCCCCCTTGCTCCAATACATACAATATACATGTACAAGGAATTATAACAACAAAAAGGCGCCGCCGTGTGCACATGATAAATGTGATAAACGATATATGTATATTTGAAAACAATGCGAGGCATATAATTTATAAGACACAAACTCTGTACTCAGTAGGTACTTACAATTTATTTGTTAATAAATGCGACTTATTCAAATAGCTACTAAAAAAATCGCAAAATTGTAAGTTATTAGATATATTTTGTAAAAAAAATGCTGGCATTTAATTTGTTCAAAGTCTCAGGTTTTTATCCTTGATGAGAATTTTATGTTTTAATTACGCTGTGTATCAGTTAATTTATTTTGGATTACATTGGCATTAGAAAGAGTAATGCTAGTGAAAATATTTTTTATAAGCATTACAGGAATAAAAGTTATTAATATTTTATTTTAGAACTGAATATATTTGATTTATTGAATAATCGAATAAGATTCCAAGAAATACTGAACAAATAAGTTTTGGAAAATCTTTGTTTTGACTTTCCGATTCAGCTTTAAAATTTCAGTTTAAATTTTTCGAAATTACCAAATGCATCAAAATACTAACGTTTGGTATTTCTTCTGGAATTTTTTGGCATATTCGATATTTTCTAACACCGAAATAATACAAAACAAAATCAAAAATAGGTTTGTGAAAAAAGGTTTTATGAGCAATAAAAATATAAAACAAGTAAGAACGTTGCAGTCGGGCTCACCCGACTGCGATATACTCTGTTTTCTGTTCGTAAAAATTTTTTTCTCCAATCTATCGAAGAGTTCAAATGGAGTCATACTGCAAAATTTGGGGTTTCTAGCTATAAGGGTGTAGGAGATACAGGTTTAGCTCATTTGCGGGGGTGGTAGTGGGCGTGGCATATTTTTTTTTGGCAGGTCGGTCAAGGGTGTGGTCACTAGTCTTTATGTCAAATTTTGTTACTCTAGCTGTAAAACTGTGGAAGATATAGGTTTTTGCGGTTTGTGGGGGAAGGGGTGGGGGTGGGGGGGAGATCTTGACACTTTGTCTGCCTATGGTATATACCAACATGTATACCAAGTTTGGTTGCTCTAGCTTCAAAATTGTGGAAAAAACCTGCGTTCATACAGACAGACGGACAGACAGACGGACAGACGGACATTTCACAAACCCAATATACTCTTTTTTTCCATTTTGGAAAACAGAGTATAATGATTTAACTGCTTAAAATAAATACAAATTTTATCTATTCATCTAATTTTGCCTTAAAAACATCAATTAAACAAATTTTGCAATATCATTGATTAAATGTTAATAAATTAAAAAAAAAACAGTTGCATCTTTAGAAGATAAACCTAAGTACCACATAGCTAACGGTTCTTTCTTGTCTATAAACAAATATTTATCGGATTAGGATTCAGTTCATTATTGCTGCATTTGAAAGCAACTGAAGCCATTTATTTATGTGAGCTCTTTTGTAGCTATAAAATATGCTTAAGCGACTTAAGCTCTCTAATGCCATATTCCGTTCTACAGTTAACTTGGCTTAAACCAAGCAGAATATTAGCGGTTTTCAATGGTCAGCGTACCTTAAGGGTCAACAAGCGTGAAATTCGCATTGAATGCAAGCAGACAGTTTATATTTGTATTTGTGTTTGTATTTTGTGTTTGTATTTGTATTTGTGTTCCGCGACCAAAGCGATTATATTAATTAATTTAATATCGATTTCCTTATTAGACTTACATTGTCTTGGCTCCATTTGACTGTAAATAAGAGGATATAATGTTGAATGGGCAAGGGTTAAGCTCTCTTTTATCGCATCATGCAGCTCTGTTAGTCCAGGTCTGTAGAAATTGCAGCCATAGAATTTTAATTGCAGGTATATTGAGCACATAAGCCATAAATATTTGAAATATATTTCCTTATAACTTACTTTATTGACATGAAACAAATCGCTGTTGACATGGGTCTCAATATGTATTCAAATTCAAACACTATTTTATATATGTACATTAATCTAATACCACCTTGGAACGAATCATTATAAATTATTACTTGGAGTTGGAGAATATGCTATGATTTTTAAACGGAGGCATTTTGTCATATTGTCTGTTAAAATTACTGTTTGGTTAATTTATAATATTACATCATTTCACTGTGGTTTTTATACTTTTTTCAAAAATTGATTGCGCTTTTCAAATTTCCGTACATTTTAAACCAAATAATATAGGACATCCTAAATGTCTTTGTCCAAAACTTATAATATTAGGCCACCTGAAGAGAAGCAATTTTATTTATTTATATTCTGTTTTCCAAAATGGAAAATAAGAGTATATTGGGCTTGTGAAATGTTCGTCCGACCGTCCGTCCGTCCGTTTGTCCGGGTGTATGAACACAGGTTTTTTCCTCAGTTTTGAAGCTAGAGCAACCAAACTTGGTATACATGTTGGTGTATACCATAGGCAGGCAAAGTGTAAAGATCGGCCAGATTGAACCACTATAACATATAGCTGCCATAGGAACGATCGGTTGAAAAATAAGTTTTTGTATGAAAAGATAACTCAGCCAAACTCACTTTACCTAAGTTAAAGGACAGTTTATGCATGGTGACCAAATTTGATCAGAATCGGACGACTTTATCGTATAGCTACATAGGAACAATCGGTTATAAAAGTTTTTGTATAAAAAACCATTTTGTTTTTTAAAATAAGTCAACCAAAGTCACTTTTCCTAAGTTTAAGGACAGTTTATAAGTATATAAGTAGTCTCTACAAAAATGTAATTAATGAAACTTACGGAAAACAGAGTATATAGCAGTCGGGAGAGCCCGACTGCAACGTTCTTACTTGTTTTTTTTAAGTTTGAGCTCTAGTCCGCTAAGCTGAACTTAGTTGAAATTTCGCTAAACTTGAACCCGTCCTGTTATCAGAACTGACGTTAAGCTCATAGCACTACATTTGCATTTTGCAGATTCAAGTGTTTTAAATTAGTATGTCTGGTTTTTTAACTTTACTATTTTATTATTATAGGATGATTAATTGTTGTGCAAATTTAGTACCAATAAGCTAATAAACACCAAAAGTATTCAAGATAACTAATATGTATATAGTTATATAAGTCAGTATGACTAAGGCACCTGAGAACTGTATTTTTTTTTATTTTTGTATTTTTATTTGATTGCAAATAAATTGAACAATCTTATCAGCCCAAAGACATAGCGTTAAAAGTATGTTTTTATGAGGTATTAGATATCATAGGGTATCTGCTAGTTGGATACTTTTAACTAGTACTGCTTTTGCTTAACTTTGAGTGTTTTTCCGATAAGTTTAAATCCATTTTTAAGCACTTAAGCTGCTGCTTTGCTCAGAACTGTTCAACGTTTGCCCATCCAATTAGACGAAGAATGGCGTAACGTGTAAATCCTGTCGTTGACTTGCAGGGAAATGCATTTAAAATATCTGTAGCAGCATGATTGAAGGGGGGACGGCAGCAAATGGGGGCAACATCTTCAATGCTCGCTGGACAAATGACAGATAGAAAGATAGAGGGCGGGAGAGGGAAAAAGACAGAGTCTAAAGAGTCTCTCCACTAAATGCATCACGTATTGGATTTTGACATAAACGCTTGTCCTCGTTAGCGCCGCATCATGTCCGTGGGCAAAAGGTGGGCTTTGGATTTGGTTTTGGTTTTGGCGTTGGGCTTGGGTTTGGTTTTGGGCTTGGATCTGGCTTTGGGTTTGCTGCAGCTGCCCGCCCGCGGCGCCAGTAGAAAACTTTTACAGCCATATGGGGGCGGAAATCGGAGGTGGAGACGGTGATGGTGATGAATGTGGAGACAAAACTGGAGGAGCAGCGCACTGAGAAACTTTCGTGAGTTGTAGGCTGCTGGCAGCATTGATAAATTGCCATCGAGCGTTGTTCTTCTCTTTTTGGCTTTAACCTGGCGGCTCAGCTCAGATTTTATGCAAAAATGCAACGTTCAGGAATAAATTGAGCAAGAAAAGCAAGCTTCTTGTTGCCGACGAATTAATACGCTTATAAAATAGGTTAGCTTGATTAAAATAAATAAATTTCTTTTTAAACAATTTTCAAATGTGGTTTTTATGAAAGGTACGATACATGACATAGTGATGCAATTTGTATTCAATTGCACAATTTTGATCAAATTTAATCAATTTAATCAAATTTGTGAATTTAAAGAGTTAGCTTTAAATCCGAGGTTTTTCAAACTAAAACTTAAATATACCATTTACCTATTGTTCCCATGGATAACGTAATCCGATTTAAATACAATTTTGTCAATTTTCAGAAACCACAACAAACCTTACAATCGGTGAGTTTTGTTTGGTATATCTTGAAAATCAACTTTGACTGATGTTCCTAAGACAACTACTAGATATATGTATATACTCCGATCAAACTGATTCCAACATTTGTACGAGTTGCTCACTTTAAAACTGACTAGGCAACATAAAATTGACTGTTAATGCTAATGAGTCATATAAGTATATAGTATATGGGTTAAGAAATGCCTCTTCCAAGGCGTTACATATTTTATAACAAAATGAAAGCACCCACTTGAAGAGTATAAGAATAGTAGCTGAAGACCTGACACTCAGATCCAGATGCAGATGTGGATGTGGATGCTGAGATCCCTCGAGTGTTGACTGACGGCGTTGCTGCTGGCGCTGAAATAATGCGGCCAATAAATGTCGCAGCCCACTCCCCTTTGCCCGCCCCCGCCCCCTCTCCCTCTCCCCGGCTCCCGTGACCAAGCGTGCTTTAACAAACCCGCCTGCCTGCTGCCTGCTGCTTTCATGTCTTTCTTTGGCACTGCAAATTGTATATTTAAATGGCAGTTAAAGTGGCAACACGTTCCTTTCCCGTTTGAAGTTGTCGATGATGATGATGATGATGATGATGAGTGATCACATGCAGCGAAGACCCCATCCTTGCTACACCCTCCTGCAAGTGGCTACTTCGCCCACATCCACATTCACTCCCACACTCACCTCTACCCCCCCCCCCCCCCTCTCTCTCTCTCTCTCTCTCTCTCTCTCTCTTTCACTGCAACCCAGTCTCTAAACTCCATGCATTTATGGATTTATAAATATTTCATGCGCTGCGCAGCGTAGCGGAAGTCAATCCAAGTCCGAGTGTTTACAATGAATCATATTTTTATGAGCAGCCTCTCCCGCTCCCATCACCCCTCTCTTTGCGTCATCCCTGCTGTTTGTTCTTAAAACTGCCTCGCTGAGACAAAGGCATATTTGTAGTACTTATAAACAATTCATATTTTTAGTGCAGTCTTCTGATTCTTTTATACCCTGTAGTTAGAAACTCTTTTGCAAATGTTTGTGTGGGACATATACATATGTATATGTATAAATATTATAGATCCTCGATTTGGCCATATCTTTTCAAGAGTTGGAGTTCGAGTTTATTTGAATATGCACAAAAACTAAACAATATATTAAAAACTTTATTAGTTTTTTTTTATTCTATAACTATTTTGTTTTAAATTTTGTTGTTTAATATCTATTCTAATATGATTGAGATATAATTTTCAAGATTAAATCAATATTATTTTATTTTAATTTAATAAAACCAATTCTAGAACTACAAAAAAAGACTCTATCAATAGTATTGATGTTTTTTTCTTCGCCTCACTATCTAAGTTGCTTTTTGGCTATCCTATGCCAATATTACAAAAAGGTTTGAAATTTTCAAAATATTTTAATTTCAATTATTT
The DNA here is from genome assembly GCA_949708635.1 of Hirtodrosophila cameraria. Classification (NCBI taxonomy): domain Eukaryota; kingdom Metazoa; phylum Arthropoda; class Insecta; order Diptera; family Drosophilidae; genus Hirtodrosophila; species Hirtodrosophila cameraria. Next base: position 45,705,628 of record OX453090.1, read on the forward strand.
AAATTATTTAAATACTTTTATTATTGCTTACGAAGTTTCTCGAAACTAACGATAGCTTAAACTAACACTTTTGAACAATCAATAGTCTTTGAAATCGAATAATTCAAATTATAATGTTTAACTACAGTTCAAATTACAGAGTATAAGCTAGTCGATCCAGTCGATTTTAGAGTGCTTTTAGTTGTTCATCATTCCATTCTCAACATATTCATATTCATATTCATTTGCATTCAATGCAACCAACTCAAGTGACAATTTTGAGTATCTTCTGCGTCGCTTGAAGCTCTTTTTCAAAGCATTTGCATATTAGCACTTGGCGCAATATTCACATCACAACACATATCTTTATATCTTTAAAATGGCAAATCAAATGTTGTCGATTTGTGACAGTCTACATTATCAATTTACATAACTCATACGTTTACAACAGCTTTTGTAATTTAACTGTCGCAATGTGGTACATAAATCATGCTCAACTCCAATATACTTCAAATCAAAATGATTCAATTATCTGTTCTTTTAGAAATTGATATGTTACGAGTTTTGCATAAACTGAGTGCTTGTAGTATTAAATTACAATACGACTTCATATAAACAGTATTATAAGCTTACTTATTAACTTGTCTCTAAGTATATGAAAATGTTTATATTTGTATTTCCAAAATTACCCTAAAAACTTATGGGAAGAAAAGTGCTTATAAGGCTATTAAAAGGGAAGCTCCATTTCACATAAGTTTGCTAAAAGTGTAAATGAGATATTTTAAAACTCTTGACTTGGTATAATGGTATGATTTTAACACAAAAAATACTTTCAAAGATAACCAAATTCAGTAACTTTATTTTAAATGGAATTTAATTGAATGCTACAGCCACATCATTTGATAAAAAAAAGTTCTGACACAAAATGCCAGCCAACAAATACAAACCAATCTATTAATTTAGATTTTTTGTGAAGAATAACATTCGTTGACAAAATTAATGATTGCTGCAACAAAACTTCACCAAACTGAGCCTAAAAATTTCCAAAACTTTTCGTGGGCAAAGAACAACAATTGTTGTTGCTGTTTCCTGTTGTTTTTCGACTGTTGTAAATATACATCTATCAAGTAGCTCTTAAGTATTTTTCACAATTTATTTACGTCACCTGGCACTTGGCATTTGGCATTTTGCATATCTCTCCATTAGTTCGAAACGTATTTTTGTTGTTCTGATTACATTTTTGTTCTTTTTTTCTCTTTTTTTTGTTGCAGTTGGTTTTCCAATGTTGTTGCCAAGTTTTGCTAATTTTTCTTGCTTTTTATGTTTATTTAGGATGAGGTGATGAGATGAAGACTGGTGGTAGGGTGTACGGGGAGGAGAGTTACTGCCAATTTGACACTCTTAAGGATTTTGTGAATTTGACATGCGTAACGCCATTAAATTTATCAATTGCTCAACGCACCCTTCGCTGTCAACACCGCTGCTCTTGTTGTTGCTGTTTTTTGTACTTATTTTTTATTTGACGTTAAAAAATTTACAACTTTTTTCAATCAGCGCTCGATTTGTTGAATGGCAACAACGACGCGTGGCTCCTGCGGTTGATATTCATTATTTACGGCAGCAACTTTCAGTTAATCCTTCGCTCTGCATAGTGGCAATTTATCATTAAATGGTGTATGTCGCTCAAAGTGCAACTTAAACAACAAGATTTGTGGCATGGCGTTCTTGAGCGAGCTGAAGGAAGAGCTCTTCATTGGTTCTTTGAGTGGTTCACAAGTTGATGACAAGTAATAATCGTGGAAGGGCTAGAACATGAACATTCAGAAAATGCACTATCAAGCTTAAACCAATGTATCTTCTCTGAATTTGGTTCCTGTTTAAGTAATAAAAATATATTTAAATTATAATCCTAGATGTTCAGTTTGCATAACTTTGACATAACTAAATAAAATTTCCATGCGGCATATTTAATTGGTCCTGAGTTGTCCTGATTTTGTGTTCAAATTGTATTGATTTTGTTTAGAAGAATTACAGCTAAATTTTCGAAAACAAAAATTTGAAATAATTAAATATTGAATTTTAACCTCTAATCGTTTATAAAACACAAATTCAAAACAATTTAAAACTATTAGTTAAAAATAGATAAACAAAATAGGCTTTTAAAGTTCCCAACTGCACATAAAATGATATTTTACTATGTATGCTACCTTCTAAACCTTTTTTTTTAAGAAGCTGAAAGATAGAGATTTCAAATCAAGTCAAACAGTTAAATAATTATGATTGGATTAAACAAAATTTAACAATTTGTGAACTTATTTAGTTAACCTTTTTACAATTGTAAAACTCTCAAAATAATTTTCTATACCTGTTTTTCTTATGAGTACAGATTCGATAATCAAACTTGCATATCTTAAACTTTATCTTCGGTAGCTCAGTTAATAAGTCAAATGTTTAAATAAACTGCATTCCATATTTGTATAATAATTGATTTTATACATTCAATTTTGATGCACTTGAAGAATAAGCGAACACTTAAGATTTATTGCGGCCAGCATAACTTGTATTTGCATAACTCTCTTATAATTTTATAGCCATATTTATGGATACAATAAATATCGCATCGTTTTGTTTTAGAAATCGAGGCAATCTTTATGGGTTATAGGTTTGTCACAGGTGCGCTTAATATAAGGCCGTTAAAATTTGAGTTGAATGCGTGTGTGGCGTCTCGATCTCCGATAGAAAAAGCTTTAAGAATAGAATACTCTATGACTGCATTTTGCCTAGCCTCTTAGTGGCAAACTAACGGCACCACAATATGACAAGAGTTTTCACTTTTATTGCCAACATTTAACAGGCCATGACACGAACACGAAGCTTGGCCCAGCGGCAACGTCGACGTCGACGGCGGCGGCAACAACTTTTTCATCATCAATTTGCTTTATGGCTTGGAATGGCAACGGTGTAGCCAGCCACTTGTCATAACGGCGGTGAGTTACCAACGCCAGTTACCAGTTTGCTTAAACGTAAAAAGATACAAGATACAAAACTGCAACAGCCAGGCAGACAACCAGACAGCGAGAAACGCAGGCAAACAGGCAAACTGGCAGGCAGACAGGCAGGGAAGGATGGGAAATGGAGATAGGGTGGCATGGAGGGAGGCAGTTCTACCAATCCTGAAGCTAAACGGGCATTGTCATTGCCACTTTGCCAACATTTTCACACCCAAACAGCGAAGGCACCGACAATTTGTCTGCAAGTTGCCGCACGAGTTGCAACGCACAGTGGGCCAAAAAGCACATTTTATGGAATTAGACTTTACTTATTTCTTCTACTAGTTAATAACCCAGTACTTGCACTTACAGACAAATCTATGGAATGGGTGCAGTCGAAAAATTAGATGGTCACAATATTCTGCTAGGTCTTTAACATTTTTTGTAAAAATGAGTGAGTAGGTATCTAGTTCTTTATCATTATAACAACTCTTATATAATAATCAATACATATATTGTAATTGAAATGTTTTAATTGTTTTTGATATGTTGGTCATATTTTGAAAGGCTGGTAGAAAAGTAAACATCAAGTTTTCTTAAGAAAAATTTTAATGAAATGAAACTATGTCAAATGGAATATTGGAAGTAATATATTTATAGTAGTATAACTTCTTTAATGTTATGCTTACGTTTCAAGTTAGTTTTGAATTGTCAGTAGCTGAAAAGCCTTTCTACAACCAACTTATACCCATTTACAATCTATTTTACCTTAAAGTTTTCCACATATAAACTTAGTTCCTAACCGATTGATACATTTAATATGGCGATGATACATATAATATATATTTAAATAAGTATAAATTAAAATCATGATTTTGCTTGTAACTTTTATGAATTTAGTTGCGCCAAATTGCCTTCTTGGGCCAATGTAAACAGGGAGGTGTTAACACTGTAGAAGTGGAGCTGTAGTTGAAGCTGAAACTGGAGCTGGAGCTGAAGCTGGTCGAGAGTGTTTTAGCCGGGTTGCATGTCTATAGCGTATAACTGGCTTGTATCTTTGTAGCTTTTACTGTTGCGCTATTGCTCCGTTGCCACCCATCGCTGACCACGTCGCTTCAGCGATTTTGTCAACATTATTCAAGCATAAACATGACCCAACAACGCTGACGAGCGGACAACACAACGTGAGAGTCCAACGGATCCAACGAGTCCAACGAATCCAACAAAGCCAACGAATCCAAATGGTGCAAAACGGTTGAAACAAGCATTTAAACGTCGTTAGGTTTGTACAAATCAAGATAAATGGCCATGAAACATGTGAGCACTGAGTATGGTTGAGTGGGTGGTGCAGCAGTGGTGCGGGTCAGCAAACTGAATTGCAGTTGAAATTGAAATTGAAATTAGATCAAGGGGAATTTGACTGTTTGCAATAGTTAAAGAACAGGAGAACAGATTAACCGTACCTGAATATCGTACTAGTTAAGATAGATCAACATTTTAAATGTGTTTTGAATTAAAACCAAATTGAGATATAACAAGATTTTTAAATGTGTTACTTTATTATATATATTTTTGCACATCTCATCAATCTGGCAACCTAGACAAAGAAGAGCACAGTAGCAATGTATAAAAGAGAAATTTATTCTTGAGCAGGAGTCCTCTCTCCTAAAGAAGTGTTGAAAATCTTTGGAACAATAAAAGTTAAGGTAAAATAAGTAAGAATGCTCTTGTCCAGTGTGCCCGACTACGTGACTCCCTGCTTGCACTTCGAGCAGTTCAAACTGTTGTTTCTGCCTGCTGAGACACCGGAAAATATATTCTTCAATAACTTTGGTTTTTGTAATCCGATCACAACGAAATTTACGCAGCTCATCAACATTGATATAACACATGTGTGTACCAAAAATCAAAGCTGTATCTTCAAAATGGTGGCTACAGGGACAAACAGATAGACAGACGGACATACGGACATGGCAATATGGACTCGGCTGTTGATGCTGATCTAGAATATATATAGTTTATATATTCGGAAATGCTTCATTCTGCCTGTTACATACATTTCAAGTACTTTATAGCTCCCTTTTTTCCCATTTTTAATGGGAACAAGGAGTAAAAAACCGTAATTAATAAAATTGCATGACTTTTTTTACACTTAAAAAATTTAAAATCTATTGTATTTTTTTTGAAAATCAATCTTGGATAAAACATAATAAAAAACAAGTAAGAACGTTGCAGTCGGATGCACCCGACTGCGATATACTCTTTTTTTCGCCTCTTTGCGGAGTCAGTGGGCGTGGCAATTGAATTTCTGCTCAAATCTTTAAAGTTTTGCCATCAATTAAAATTTGGTTGGGCCTGTTCTACAGGTTTGGGAGAAACAAACATTGCTTGATTGCAAGGGCGGGGGTGGGCGTGGCAAAAATATTTTTATCCAATCTATTTAATAGGACAATAGAAGTCAACCTGCAAAATTTGGTGATTCTAGCTAAAGGGGTGGGGGAGATACAGACTTTGCCTATTTGTGGGGGCGGGGGTGGGCGTGGCCGAATTTTTTTTTGCCAGATCAATGAAGGATGTGATAAGTAGCCCTTGTGCCAAATTTGGTTACTCTAGCTGTAAAACTGTGGAAGATATAGGTTTTTGCGGTTTGTGGGGGAAGGGGTGGGGGTGGGGGGGAGATCTTGACACTTTGTCTGCCTATGGTATATACCAACATGTATACCAAGTTTGGTTGCTCTAGCTTCAAAATTGTGGAAAAAACCTGCGTTCATACAGACAGACGGACAGACGGACAGACGGACAGACGGACGGACAGACGGACATTTCACAAACCCAATATACTCTTTTTTCCTTTTTTTTCAAAAAAGTTAAAAAAAGAGTATAAAAAGCATTACAAACTTAAGTGTGTCTTGCTTTTAAAGTCTGAAGGATCAGTGAGTTTTTAGTAAAAATGGTTGGGCTGAAAATATTCTACATTCTATACAGGATTGCATATGCCAGCTCTTTTCTTTATTATAGCTATTTTATATATATTTTATTCATATTTAAATGTAAGCCATGCATATCTAAGTAATCAATCTAAGCGTTCCAATTTAAGTTCCATACATTTCAGTGTTATCAGCAAACAATGTAAATTCTTTAAACATTGTTTATTTAAGTATAATTTTGCTTACCCAACTTTTACAACAACGTTTTGTTGACCGAATAAGCTCTTAAATTTATATTTCGCATTCCCAGTAAAATATAATACAATGATACTGAAAACTGATAAGAGGAAATCTTGCGAAGCACAAAGTTATTTATAAGTCTGTCAAAAAAAAAAAAAATTAGTTTATGAACTGTGCAAAAATATGCCCGTCACTCACTTCATAAACGGCACACATATGAGTAAGAGTCCTTAAAAATCCTTGGGCCATGCATACACTGCTTTAGCAATGCGAAACCACAAAACAAACTTTATAGCTAAACAATTTCCGGTCGTGCGCTTACATTATTAGCATATTGACGAGCCAGGCCCGAAAAACTGTCTAGTCATAAAACTTTTACCCAGAGCTTAGAGAGTATTTTAATGGCAAACTTTTAGCCAGGCATGGCACAAAAGTCAGAGCACATTATCATCACCAGAGTTTTGCCAGACATACATACATACATATGTACGACATCATGCCAGACGTCAGAAAGATTAATCTGAACTATGTGGCAGGGGAATAATGTTAAATGAAATTAAGTCACAGCTGAGTAAACAACAACTTTGATATTGTCTTTAAAAAGCCAAAACATACGCCTTCTCGTCATGTTCACTATAACATAACTTGTCGAACAACGTTTTGGAGGACATGTTATTTTGGTTTTGTCAACCAAATTGCATCCATGTTCACTTTAGCACTTGCTAATAAATGTAATTCTAATATAATAATTCTAACAATCGTTTGATACCAGCCATCCCAAAAAATAAAAAACAAAAAACAGTTACTACAGCGATTTCTTCTGTACCGAATTTCATTTCACTTTTCCACAGTTTCCGAATCCTGACTGAACTATGATACTTATTGATTCATTTTCTAAAATGGAAAAAAAGAGTATATTGGGCTTGTGAAATGTTCGTCCGACCGTCTGTCCGTCCGTCCGTCTGTCTGTCCGTCCGTCTGTCTGTCCGTCCGTCCGTCTGTCCGTCCGTCTGTCCGTCGGTGTGAACGCAGGTTTTTTTCACAGTTTTGAAGCTAGAGCAACCAAACTTAGTATACTTGTTGGTATCTACCAAAGGCAGACAAAGTGTTAAGATCGGCCAGATCGGACCACTATAACATATAGCTGCCATAGGAACGATCGGTTGAAAAATAAGTTTTTGTATGAGAAACTTTTTTGGTATGCAAGATAAATCAACCAAACTCACTTAACCTTAGCTTAAGGAGAGTTTCGTCAAAATCGGAAGACTATATTCTTTAGCTGCCATAGGAACGATCGCTTGAAAATAAGTTTTTGTATGAAAACCTTTTTTGTTTTTCAAGATAACTCAACCAAACTTATTTTACCTAAGTTTAAGCATAGTTTATAGCTATATAAGAAGTCGTTACAAAAATTTAAATTATTAGACGTACAGAAAACAGAGCATATCGCCGTCGGTGGAACCCGACTGCAACGTTCTTACTTGTTATTCAGAAATTTGTAGATAGAAGCGGATTTGAAATTGAAATGAATACGAAATTTTTGATTATTTTTGCTTAAGTTCCCTAATAAATTGTTTTAAGCCGTGAACCATTGGAATGAACAACGAACCGAACCGTGAACCAAAACGCTGACAACATTTTATTGGCTTGCAGCCATGACTATTAAAAAATATACCTTCCCCTTCCCAGCTCTTACTCGGTTAATTGCGGTTAGCCAGAAAAACTGAGCGCTACACCAGCTAGTTCTTTTCCCTATAGATAATATTTGTAGTAGTAGTTCTACTCGGAGCATCCAGTCATAATCAAACTGTGCACATCATTAAACATCAAACGTCGGCGCAGACTCATTTGCAGCATAAAACGCACAATTTGCAAAGCGTTTATTTAAATCAAACAAATCAAGAAATCCAAGTCCAACCACTTGAGGCACACAGTTGAAGTATACATGTACATATATACATATATGCTACGTATACCCATTTCTATATAGTATATACATATGTATGTATATAAGGCGGAAGCAAAGGCAAACATAATCAGGCATCAGTCAAGAGAGACACTCGAAAGTTCAAATGCATTTGCATCGCTGACTGTTATAGGTGGGGAGCGGGGGGAAATTTTTAATTGCAAAAAGTACAATCAGATATAATTTCGATTAGCAAAATTTTTTAATTATTATGATTAGTTGGTTTTTGAGCTCATATCAACATCTGCTTCATTAAAATTAAACGCAAACATTTACGTCGTGTTTCTTGCAGCAAAAAAAAAATAAACAAAATTAACATTTCTTGCTTGTTCTTAGAATAAATGGAAACAAGAACGAGCAATAATTTTCGAAAAACAATGGCCGAAGATTACATTCAATTCCAAACAAATTTATAAAAGATATTTTTTTTTTTATTAATCATTAGTTTATTAATATCTGAACACAGTACAGTATCTAATATTCAATATTTAATATATACGCACCGGAAAAATGCAAATAATTCCAAATACGATTTATACCATTTTGTTATAGTATTTGGTACTTTTTACTCCCTGTTCCCATTAAAAATGGAAAAAAGGGAGTTATAAAGTACTGCAAATGTGTGTAACAGACAGAAGGAGGCATTTCCGACTATATAAACTAGCCATGTCCGTCTGTCTGTCTGTCTGTCCGTCTGTCCGTATGAACACACAGATCTCGGAGACTACAAGAGCTAGAGACACCAAGCTTGGCATGTAGATTCCTGTATACCATACGCAGATCAAGTTTATTTCACATTTCGGGTGCATCCCCCCGCACCCCCGCAAATCGCAAAAGACTCCCACAGCCACAATTTTAAAGATAAAGCTTTAATTTTTGGTACACATGTAAGTTTAATCAATGTCTTTCGGATGTGCAAATCGAATAAATAGCACCAAAGTTATGGAAGAATCTATTTCCCCCGTCTCAGTAGGCAGCAACAACAGTTTGACAAGCAGTTTACGAGTTAAGTGCACTGCTTGCTTGTGTTGCCGCTGAACTGCTTGAAATGCAAGTTGGGAGCAAGGAGTCTCGTAGTCGGGCACACTCGACTAGAGTATTCTTACTTGTTTACCTTAAAAGTGCTGTATATTTTGAATAGATCCAAGTTGTTCGACTTATTGTTTTCCTTATATTTTAAAAAATTATAAGCTTGTAATTTTCGTATATATAGCACATTTAATTGTTTATTTAAAGAGCTTGACGTCATTGCTGATAAAAAATGTTTGCACAAGAATTATGAAACTTTGGTTTAACAGAATTCAGCTCAGCAAACCAGATTCAGTTGCTTCTGTTCTCAATTTGAGAACGGATGTGAAAGACGCCAAACAAATATAATATTAAAATATATATAAATTAATTTTAAACAAGTAAGAATACTCTAGTCGAGTGTGCCCGACTACGAGACTCCCTGCTCCCAACTTGCATTTCAAGCAGTTCAGCGGCAACACAAGCAAGCAGCGTACTCAACTTGCACAGTGCATGTCAAACTGTTGTTTCTGCCTGCTGAGACAGTGGAAATAAGTTTTTCCATAACTTTGGTACTATTTATCCGATCGTGTTGAAATTTACACATCCGAAAGACATTGATTAAACATACATGTGTACCAAAAATTAAAGCTCTATCTTTAAAATTGTGGCTGTGGGAGTCTTTTGCGATTTGCGGGGGTGCGGGGGGGTGCATCCGAAATTTGAAATAAACTTGATCTGCGTATGGTATACAGGAACTTACATGCCAAGCTTGGTGTCTCTAGCTTTTGTAGTCTCCGAGATCTGTGTGTTCATACGGACAGACGGACAGACGGACAGACAGACAGACAGACGGACATGGCTAGATCGTCACGGCTGTTGATGCTGATCAAGAATATATATAGTTTATATAGTCGGAAATGCTTCCTTCTGCCTGTTACACACATTTGCAGTACTTTATAACTCCCTTTTTCCCATTTTTAATGGGAACAGGGAGTAAAAAGGAGTAAAATATGCGAAATAATCTAGCAGTTTTTGTAGCTCTGCTATTAATTTTGCAAAGCTGCTCAAGTCTGGAACCAGATGAGTACACCAAAATGACATTGGAAGAACTAAAGAGAGAATTAAATAGGGAGGGGAAGGCGATCAACGACAACGATGCTCAAATAAAGCTATTGAATTTGGACATCGAAGAAAAGAAGAAACAGTTTGATAACATTGATGATAAGACCGACATGATCAATTTATTTAGCGATTTGCAAAATCAAATAGCCATTTATGAGAACAAATTTAAAAATAATACTGATAATATGGTAAAAAATATATTAAGTCAGTTACAAATAATGCAATCAAATGTTGTCGTGCAAAAAGACGTACAAATCGAACAACTGAAATCTGAAGTTGAAAGACTAATCAAAAATACAAATGATAATAACAAAGAGGCTACAAATGCAGCTGAGATCTTAAAGGCTGAGATCTTAAAAATGAACAAATTGATGAGTTGAAAAAACAAGTTAATGCGACGGGAATTGAAATCAAATATTTACAATCGAACATAACAAATACTCTCCTAAAGTTAAAGGAAAATGATTGCCAGTTAACAAGTCTACAATCCACTATCTCATCATATTAAGTGTCAATTGATGAAAAAGATGTTGAAATCTCACAGCTTAAATCCATCCACAAACAAATAGAATCAAATTTAAGTAAGTATGTTAGACCTAAAAATAGATATTATAAAAAATAAATATTTTGCTTAATTGATCAATTAAGCCAACTCCAAACAGAACTCAAAAACTGTTCTAATAACTTATCAGCATGTAAAGAATCAAAAGAACTTTAATTCAGCTTAGGCAAGTACATTTAAGAATGTTATGTATTTCCAATCTTAGTTTTTCTTTTCTGCAAGTCAGTTTATGTGAGTGTATTTTAGAAGATTATTCCCAGCCTAAGTTGTTCTTTTATTCCGCAGATAAATGCAAATGGAATATAGCTCCATGCAATGAATCCAAAAAGCGGTTAAGTATGTGCACTTAATACTATCCTAATAATTTGATAATATAAAATCTATCTTTATTAAACTCAACTTTGCGAAACCACGAAATTCAAATTCAAAATTTGATAAAAGACTCCAAGGATAAAGAAGACCATTTCAAAACGCTGATGATTATCTGTAAAAAACAAAGCTCCGAACTCAAAATTGTACAGCAAGAAAAATCATGGTTGAACTCAATTGTTCATAGTTGTAAAAAAGGTTCAATACATTGTAAAGTAATCTTCGGATCTGCGAAGAAAAGCAACACATACATCCCACATCTACTCCATATACTGGAATTCCAGAAAGTCCTTTGTATATGAAAGACCTTGTATACCAGACTGTGAATGGAGTTCAGTGGATAGTTATTCAAAGACGATTTTCTGGCAATGTTGATTTCAACCAGACTTGGGTAAATTACAAAATTGGTTTTGGACACATATACTGATTTTTTCATTGGATTGGAAAAGCTGCACATTATCACAAATTCCACACGACATGAGATATACATTCAGATATATGATCAACATCATAAACCAATTTATTTTGCCCATTATGATAATTTTAGAATCGGTAATGAGAATTCCAGGTATACATTAGAGTCTGTCGGAGAACACATCAGAGGCAATGCAAGGAATTACTTGACTATTAATATAAACATGAAGTTTTCAACTTTTGAATAATGGTAATAATACGGACTTCAGTTGTGCAAAACATTATGCTGGTGGTTGGTGGTATACTGAGTGGAATGGTTATAATTGTGGCAAAAGGTTAGCAAAAAATGATCAGTTGAATTATTTAAAAATGGTTTTAATTTGTTACATTCTTTATAGTATTTTAAATGCAAGCCCCTTCTACTGGTATACTTATGGAAAATACGTAAGAATGATGATTCGACCAAAGGAATCATTCTAATAGAATATTGTGCATTCATTGAAATGTTCGCATGATTATCAAATTATTTGCAAATGTTGTACTCAATTAACACTAATACGATTTACAACTTTTATGCAAAAAAGTTTTTTGTATGTATCGCCCTGGCAACATTCTATATTCTTATTCACAGCCGATTAGAGCCAAGACAATGTATGTAAGATTAAAATTTAAAACGGAATTAATTCTTTATAGTATTTTAAATGCAAGCCCCTTCTACTGGTATACTTATGGAAAATACGTAAGAATGATGATTCGAGCAAAGGAATCATTCTAATAGAATATTGTGCATTCATTGAAATGTTCGCATGATTATCAAATTATTTGCAAATGTTGTACTCAATTAACACTAATACGATTTACAACTTTTATGCTAAAAAGTTTTTTGTATGTATCGCCCTGGCAACATTCTATATTCTTATTCACAGCCGATTAGAGCCAAGACAATGTATGTAAGATTAAAATTTAAAACGGAATTAAATGAATTAGTATAATCTCTTTGGTCACGGAACACAAATACAGATACAAAGTGTCTGTCGGCATTCAATAAAGGCCCGCTTATCATTGAAAATATCTTTTATTTATTTGAATTAAATTTTACAGTGAATATAAGAGTAATTTAAATAATTGTTTAGATACTACATTATTGGTTTTGACTACTTTTAATTTTAATTTTAATATTTTTGATGTTGTCTGCAAAATTCAATTCAAAACTTGAGAGGATAATTAAAAAAATGTATTGACATACATATAATTGTGGTGGCAAACTTAGAAACATTGTTTAATTAGAAGAGCAGAACGAACAAGCAGTACACTGAGTTTTCGAAACGCACCCGAGATGCCACAAAATCTGAGAGCCTGCAACTAAACAGCAATTGAGACCCTAACGCTCAGGTGACGAAATGCGTCTTAAAGGTACGTGATGTGCCTGGCAAAGGCCCCAAAAATGAAGGAAAGTGGTTGCCAAAAATAAAAATAAAAAAAAAGGAAGGAAAAGGAAAATCCTCGAAGAGTTTGGGCCAGCCAGGGTGGCACATTAAGTACGAGCAACTCTGAAAAATCCAAATCCCCAGTGGGTGGCAGACAACAATGACGGGCATAAGGTGCGAGTAAATGCAATCAATACGCATAGACGGCACATATCAGGTATTAGGAGTATTAGACATGAGTAATATGGTTGTACCTGTGACTGAGTCGCTGTGACTGATAATTATCATAACAGACTGTAGCTTAATATCGGCAGTCACAGTTGAAGGTCAAAGTTCAAATATAAGCTCTTGAAATCCATATGTTAAACGCAACAGTTCAAATATTAACAGTCACAGACTTGACAGCAGTTACAGTACTAATTATAAAAGTCACACTTGCAATATGAACAGTAACAATGATATTCTAGTTATTAACAGTTACAGTCATTGTAACAGTTTTTATATTTACAGTAACAGTTATATTGCAATCAGTCACAGTTCAGATAAAAGTTACAGAACCGATTATCTTGATATTTACTGTAAGAGTTTCGATTTTAAGTCTGGATATTAACAGTCACAGTTTTGATAACAGCTACATGATAAAAAACAGCCTGAGTACAGGTTTTAAAAGTCAAAGTCTTGATAACAGTTACAGAACCATTTGGAAACAAAAACATTTTATATGTATTTCCAATCACGAATACATACTTGAAGGTAACAGTCACAGATTTATCACTGCTCATCTCTTACGAACATTTACATTTATATATTATGTATAATGCATGCTGATGTGTACCTGGATCTGAACCCAAAGCCGAACCCGAACCCGAACCTCGTAACTGTGCCTGTGTCTATGGCTCACATGAAAAATCAACGCCAAGCGTAATCTATTAAATTATCCTAATTTCATCACGCACCAAATCCCTTTAGCCGTGAACTGGTCTCATTCCCGGGCCTCCCAGTTCTACATCCCTGGCACCCACCCGCATGAAAAACAATAAAAATTTGCATAATATCGGTATAATATTTTAGCATTATGTGCATGACAAAGGTGCAGAAAGTAACGGTATTATGTGGCAGACATTGACAGCAAGATTTTCGCTAGCTCTTCACGTGAGTTTGGATATTTGTTAGTGGGGCGCGGGGGGTTGATTCGTTTTTTGAGGGGAATATGCATACGATAATGGCACATAAATGTGGCAACATGTGTTGCCAACATTTTCAAATGGGGCCATTTTTTTTCTACAACAGTTTGCATATATTGATTTGAGTAATATAACTATACTTTATGCTTATACATATTTTATAGTATGCAAGTACAGTTACTCTCTGCTGGATACCCAAGTAATTTATTTTCAGTGGTTTTGCTTCTTTTGAAAATCCGAGCTAATTACTTGTCTAATTGCTCGGTTCTTTACTCCAAATCGACTGCAATTTGTTTGCTAAATTGCATTTTAAGCATAGTCTGGCTATGCGCGTTTAACAAAGGTATAAGAAAACTTATAGAATCAAAGCAAAATTGCATTGTTGTTTAAGTGCAAATTCGAAGTTGTTTAAAAATGAATTTAAATTATACAGATATGCAAAATGACATGATAATTATAGATGCAATCACAAATAATTTGATTACTGATTCGGTTCAATTTGTATACTATATTTTCAAAAATTGGGTTCTTTAAATGTCAGTCAGTCTGTTTGTCCATTTTAATGCAATTATTGTCCACAGATTTGAAGCTAGAGCAACAGAACTTTGTATATATGTAGGTACATATACCATAGGTTAGGATTGTTGGTCATTCATGATGTTGTTACACCAAAATATGTTTTGTGTTGATTTAGGTTTGTATGTTATCTAAATATATCTAATATAAAATAAATTCTCGCTTGATTAAAGATTTACAATAACTGAATAGTCTTCAACTTTATTATCATCTATCATATAAGTCATAAGATTCGGCGTCACTTAGTTATGTATATTATTTTTTGTCTGCCACTAAAACTCAGTTGCATAAATCTAAAAACATATTTGTCTCCGACAACTTGGCATTTGCCAAACAATCAACAATAATTTATCATAGTTATAAGTAGCTCCGGAGGCGTTTTGCTCATTTGCCAAGAAACTGCGTCCAATGAACTCCGAAAAAACAAAAACCAAAAAAAAAAATGAGCTAGATAAATAAATTGCAATGGCGCTGCGTACATTTTTAGCAGCATACTAATAGGCAAAAATTTGTGTTAAAGTAGACGTCGTAGTGGCATAACATATGTGAACCTTTTGCGGTTGAGCTTTGATTGGGATTAGGAATTGGGCAGGCAGGACGATGCCGCGGGACATTCGATGCGTAAGAGAGCGTAAAATGAAAGGAAATTGAAATGCGGGCAAATTGAATTGGACAAGGACGAATAGTGACAGAGGATGTCAGTCCCACAACACAGAATGATGTACCATGCTTCGTTTAACTCACAGAAACTCACAGAAAACAAAAAAAAGAAGCCATAACGCCCGCAAGTATGCAACAACTTTCACTTTGGCAAAAAACTCATTGAACTCAATTAAATATTCAAAGCCAAGCGAAGTACATTTGCTTCTCTATATATAAGTACATATATATACATTTTTTATTGCTTGGCTTTTCAACTGCAAGACTTTTGCCAATGCATAATTAAAATCCATTAATTGTAATTTTCCCAACTCTTTCAATAACTTTATCTTATATTTTGTTGGTACTTTTGTTCCTGGTTCTGGGTAAACTTTTGCTTAATGAATTCAATTGAAAAGAGCAATAAGTAGGTTTGTAAAATATTAAATGCCCTTATTAAGTGAAGAGGTCTTAGTAATGTTATACTATATAGTTGTCCGATCTATACACAAATCTTGCCAGAATAGTTACCAACAAAATTGATTTGGTTTTATAATTGACATGTAAGTTATTATGAAATAATAAAGTAATTCGATAAACGATTCTACAAAATTAAAATCAATAATGCTTCGATTAATCTAATAAACGAATCGATAAATTATTTAAAAAAAAATAAAAAAATTCTGAAAGAATTTTGTATAAATTTCGTTGAAAAAAATCCATTAAGTCGGTTGGTTAATCGATCAGTTTTTAGAATCCTACTTCATGATCTATAAGTTTATCATATTTCGTTTAATTCTAAAGCAGTTAAATATTAAAATAGTCTGAATTTTATCAGTTACATATTTGCGGACTATAATTAACATACACTTTCAGTATACAAACAAAATCTTTTCCTGCATCAACTATATGATACTTGAAATATATTATAAGCCTCGAGCTAGTGTATTCTGATAAGAAATACTTGATAAAATGGAAAACTTTACATTTTTGATGACTAAATTAAATACTCTGTGAGCCAAGAATCTCAACATTCTGTACTTTATATATAAAGTAGATTCCATTAAAAAAACACACCATTTTTCATGCATCATTAGTTTTGGATTGTTTTGTTTTATTCGCATTTGGACTCGTTGAGAATCATCATCCATTTGGCTGTCATGGTTCATAAATTTTTCATTACGCAAATTTGTGTGGCTCATGAATAGCAAAGTGCAAAAATCAATCAATTTGAACCATTTACTCGTTCGAGTATTTGTAACCTGGCCACAATGGTCATTCATACTGTCCCTAGCTCGAATACAGATCGAATCTCACAATATATATATGTGTACGTGTGTGTGTTTTGTGTGTTGTGTATGTGTGGCTTGTGTTTTTGACATACCTCTGCAAAGGACATTCATTGAAATATTTGAAAAGTTCATCAGTTGTAAGAGTTTTCCAATTAATACACACACAACACACACACACACACACACACACACACACACACACACACACACACACACACACACACACACAATAAAACATATTCACACATACGCCAATTCATTGGCTTTTGATTTAGTAATGTGCACTGAGAATTTTACAGGATTCGAACTAGTTGTTGTTATTGGTATTGCTATTGTTGTTGTTATCGCTGGGATTTCCTGGCTTTGATGGCTTGTTAATATTGTAAGCTCTCTCTGCATGCACAGAGCTTGAGGCTGGAAAACGCATTTAATTGAATATTTTGCAGAGTTTTTAGCTCAATGTTGTCGACAAGTAAGGGTATGTGGAATTTTTTAGAAAACCGTGTAACTGATTAGTTTGTAAAGGAATATATATGAGACTAGATAGTTAAACAAATTGATGATAAAATGTTAAGTAATCATAAAAACTTTGTATATACAATTTTCTACTTATTAATGAAATCAGAAATTAATGATTTTTCAACTATTCTTTAAAGTTTTAAAAAAAAATAAGTATCTTAACGTGATCTATCGATTCCAACAATAAACAAGTAAGAACGTTGCAGTCGGATGGACCCGACTGCGATATACTCTTTTTTTCGTCTCTTTGCGGAGTCAGAAGTGAGCGTGGCAATTATATTTTTGCTCAAATCTTTCAAGTTTTGCCATCAATTTAAGTTTGGTTGGGCCCGTTCTACAAGTTTGGGAGAAACAAACGTTGGTCGATTGCAAGGGCGGAGGTGGGCATGGCAAAACTCTAGCTACTGGGGTGGGGGAGATACAGACTTTGCTCATTTTTGGGGACGGGGGTGGTCGTGCCCAAAATTTTTTTGTCAGATCAATCAAGCAAGTGATTAGTAGTCCTTGTGCAAAATTTGGTTACTCTACCTGTAAAACTGTGGAAGATATAGGTTTTTGCGGTTTGTGGGGGAAGGGGTGGGGGTGGGGGGGAGATCTTGACACTTTGTCTTACTATGGTATATACCAACATGTATACCAAGTTTGGTTGCTCTAGCTTCAAAACTGTGGAAAAAACCTGCGTTCATACAGACGGACAGACAGACGGACAGACGGACGGACGGACATTTCACAAACCCAATATACTTTTTTTTTTTTTTTTCAAAAAAGTTAAAAAAAGAGTATAAAAACTTAATTCTAATTATGATATTTTTCATAGCACAAAAAAAAATTTTTTTTTATTTTTTAATATATTTTGGACACACTTATACTCAGATTTACAAGTTATCAGGTCTATTGACGTATTCACATTCTACAAGATTTTGAGCAAGTTAATTTGCTAAGATTGTTTTGAGTTTCACTTTCGGAAAGAGTGTTTAGATGAAATCTGCTTAAACTCCGTGGAACTTTTATTAAATGCGATTGCTCTTGAGATAAGACTAGCCTCAGCAATGCAAAAAGTTAAAAAAGAAGCATTTGAGTAATACTTATTTTTTTAAGACTTAAGATGGGAATATATGAAGACTTTTTAAATTTATTGGTACAATCTAGACCTTTTCTTTATAATAAGTGCTATAAGCTTAATGCAGAGCATTCACAAGCCTTTAACACATTATCACTGAGTTTTATTTTCTTTACATGCTTTTTAGGCTGTGTTTTTTTTGTTTGCTTGCTTTTTATGCAGCTTTTTTGCTGCTGTTTTTATTGGCAATAAATAGCCAACAGATTTTGTTTATTAAAACTGTGCATAGTCCACAGACAGAGACAGAGACAGAGGCAGAGGCCACAGCAAAAAGTCAATTTATGCCATAATGAACTGCAAAAAACCGGTAAACTGTCACCCAATCGTGATTTTATAGCCATTTAAATGCAGTAATCGACAAAAACAAACACAGGAGAGGGCAGTGCATTTATTGATTAAATATATATTGCTGCCCGAGGCCAATTTAATCATCATTTGTAGAAAATAATTAAAATTTACAATAACTGGAGCATGCGGCTGTTGCTGTTGCTGTGTCTGTGTCTGCATTTTGATCTCTCTCGTTTTCCGTAATCAAAATGTTTTAATAACCTGCAATAATAAAAATGAGGAGCAGTCTGTTGTTGATTCAATACCAACAACAACAACAAAAATAACACCAGTTCAGACAGACATCTCAATGAAACTTTAAGAGAAACAAACTGCAACTGCAACTTCGTATCTCTGGCACTTTGCCCCAAAAGCAAGACACAAAAAGTGAATACGATTTTGTACAGACTGCTGAACTAGAAGCCTACCCTGTACTATAGTTCATATACTTTTTCAGGTATTCGAGTTGTTTAACTTCAGAAAGTGAATACTTTTAGTTTAAAATGTGCTTATACGAATATACAATTTTGAACATGCGTGAAACTATAAAAAGCAAACAATCGGGAGTGTCACGGAAATCTCTAGAGATTTTGGCTTTGGTTGGTTTTTAAATGTCTTAAAAAACCCGTAGGTGTCAATGGAATTCGAGAGATTTCACATGTTCGAACTTTTGTGTTCGAAAGCAACATGGCAGCTTCCATAGGGCTGTCAGCACACCAAAGTAATTTTGTTATTATACTCTTTTTTTAACTTTTTTGAAAAAAAAAAAAAAAGTATATTGGGTTTGTGAAATGTCCG